>VYXD01004335.1:616997-867381 GCA_013397195.1 Hylia prasina | reverse complement strand
CAGAGCATTCCGCACCACCGAGTGCTGGAAGGAGAGAGGGATTCAACTAGAGGTGATCATACTGATCTGCATCTTGGAACAACAGGAATAGCGATGGTACCTGTGGACCCTTAGCATCCCTACTCTCTGGCCTGACAAAGATTTTACCATTGTATATCCCTTCCCTGCAGGCCTAATAATTCCTAGAACAAATGGGCAGCCAAAGGCTGTTCCTTATCTTGAATCTACTTCTCTTTAACATGTGTTCTTGTAATGGTTTTTCTCAGTTTGATTTAAAGACTGTGTAGCAGGGTTCCAATCCTTCTTCCTTCAGAAGAATTACTGGCCTGATTGTGTTCTGCAGTAAGAGGCTTTCTCTGAAATATTTCCTTGCTTTAGGTGTATTGGATACTTGCTTTTCTCCTCCTGCTATCACCCAGAGACTGTTTTGTGCTTTCACCCTCTGTTCTATCCTTTCCTTTTTGTTTGTTTCCCCTCCTCCAAGGCATTTTGAAAAAAATTCACTTGCTGGAAGCAATGTAGATTCTAATTTGGTGGTGAACTCTTGTCTCCATACAAGAAAAAAAGAGTGTTTTTTTGTAATTTCTAGAATGTTTTTGTGATGTTCACATTAGCAATGCATGTATTGGTTTAAGAGTGAAATCACTACAGCAAAGTAAAATGTAGCTACTTTACATGGTGTTATGACTAACAGACACTGTTATGCCACAACCTTTCAGCAAGACACGACTACTCCTCATTTGTGATGGAAAAGCTACTATAAAATTGAAAAAGTAGCTCTGCAGGGAGACCATGCCATGACCTGAAAGCTAATAGCACATTTACAGCTTAACAAAGGGTCTAGAAGGAAAAGACATATTCCTCTGTTGCTTTGTGCTTTGACTTCCATTGTGTGTGTACTGGAAGATGAAATCTTTTGTTATTCCTTTTGGAGAAGCTGTTCATCTGGTTTAAAGAAAGCATAGAATAAAACCAAAATTGCTTGTGTCTACGACTATTACTGTTTGTAAGGTAAATATTGGGGAGGAGTGCAGTCTAATGACAGGATGTGACAGTAGAAACATGCTAAGGACAGTGCTATTACGGTTTTTATGAGGGTTTAATATGGCTTATTTTGCTTATAGAAATACTCTGTATGAGCCTTAATTACTTAAGGGCTGCGCTAATCTTAGTCCATGCATTTTAACTTGAAATGCCCCCATACCCCATTCAGATTGTGACAAACCCCTTCCTTCACATTCAGTGGCAGTTTTGGACTCAGACAGGGAGCTGGAAAACATCCTCGTTATCCAATATGTCTCTGCCTGAGAGCTTGGCTTCTAAACACATTCTAAACACATGTAGCAAAGAAAGAATGATCTTCTCATGAAGTTAGTGCCATCCATGTCACCTTACTGAAAAAATAATTCTTTCTGCTTGTTCTTGCTACACAGGAAAAACTTTAAACACAGAACATTCCCTACTACATTTGGAGCAGAGGGATTGCAACAGCCTGGCAACTACAGTGGCTCAGCAGTCCTTCTGCTGTGATTCATAACCCAGTTTTATCTGCACCACCACCTTGTCTCAAAGTGAGGGGATCAGAATGACCAAACCCACATGGCTCTTAAGTAGGCCTCAGGCTTTTCACAGAGTGCCATGATGGTATTCCCTACAGGTATACCTTATTCTTCAAGCATTAAGGATGGGGATTTCCCATAAAACCATCTAGAAGAAGTAGAGAAAATGATAAGGAATGCTTGAGTGTGCCATCCTTTTTTACAGACCTGTGGTGTTGTATCTGCCCAATAGGCCCAAGAGTGGTTCAACAGGATTGTGCTATTCTAAGAAGCAAAAGGAGATTCCCATAGGTGTAGAAAACGTATCTGGCTCATTTCAGAGAATTAAATGTTATTTAACTCACTGTCAATCCAAGCTGTATGGAGCAAATCCATTATCAGCCACAAAAGAACTCAGAAAAATGTTAAGTGAAATGTGTATATAGGATGGGACAGCGGAGGAAAACGGAGGAAGATGTTCCTTCAGTCTAGGCTTAAATGGAAGGACTATTCAGACAGGATTTCTTCTTTCCAAAGGTAAAGGGACCTTGTAATCTGGGCGTGGGGACACTAGTAAGGCAGGTTAGTACCATCTGTGGCTCAGGTTGGGGTGCAGACACGTACAGTTACAGGCAGAGGAATCTCCAACAATGCAATAGTGATGTAGGCTGCCAGTGTGACCTCGTCATTCACTCCACCCTGCAGGGAAACACAAAAGTACTTGTTGATCCCACACAGCACCACTGGCTTCTCCCTGTGCTACATATCTACATCCTGTAGGGACAAATTCTCCCTGGCTTCCTTCTCATGCTGTGTCCTTCAGAAGGTGCTGCTGACCTCTTCCTGCTTCTCTGATGGCCCACATACATAACCCCTCACTCCTTCCCACACCCCAAGTGCTGAAATAACTCTGTCAATGCCAGAGTAACTTACAGTCAATTTCCAGCCTGACAAAACCCATGTGGAGCCAACCAGGAGACACGTTACCTTCATGGCATTGTTCAGGAGCGTCCCAGAACTGCGGAAACAGCCGTTCTCCTTCTGCTTTTGAGTAAGCCAGATCAAAGCATCCTGGATGTGCTTCTCCTCTATGAAGATGTGATGCCGGGCCTGGGCAAAGGACTTGAGGACAAAGGCTGTGAGCCTGAAAGTGATAGAGGGAACCAAGACATCCTGAGTAGGCCCTGTATCCATCAGAGGTCATAGGGACCATTTAACTTCATCTCCACCTCCATTCCAAACTACACAATGGCCAAGTGCCCATTGCTACTGAGGAATGAGAGGGCAGGAAAAGCAGAAATGAAAAGCCAGAGGTACTGAAGTCTTACCAGGTATTTCCAACTTGCCCATAACGTGGCCCAAAGGTGCTATAAGAACCATCCCGGTGTTTGTACTTCAATTGCCTTTGATACCCTGAAATGAAGAGTGAAAATATATTTCAGCACTTTTCAAGGAGCCATGCAAAGGAAATGCAGCAATGTGACACACTGTCCCCCTTGGCTATGGCACAAATGTGACCTATGCTGCTCAGTATTACAAAGGAAGTTCAGGGAAACCCCCAGCCCAGAATATCTCTATTCTTGTTCTCTTCCTCTCTCCAAAAACACCTGGAGACTGGCTATCTGTGGTTATTGCTGCTCTCTGCCCAAGACTTCATGAGGAGAGGTAAATGCAATCCAGACTTGAGAGGAATGGGAGAATGGTTCCCAGAGAACTGATTAAAAATATGAGTCCTAAGCAGGACAGAAATGCAGATAACAGGATAATTTTCTTTGGAGGAAATGCAATTTTCTTGCAAAAATAACTGAGTCATAACACCACCTTGCTAGCTGGCAGATGCCCACCATGCAGATATGTACTGATGTTGTGTCTGTCATCATGCCCTAGTTAAGGTGGTAAAATTTGGCCCTGGTCAAAGATGAGCAACACTTTCTACACATCAGTCCTAATGAGAATTCAAGATCCATACAAGCAGCTGCCATGATTGATGGCTATAGTCTGATTTATGTATTTTATATAATGCTTTTCTTATGGAGGGAAATCCTAAGTTATTGCCAGCCCTGGACCTTTTCTGTGTTCCTGTTTGGATGCTGTTTTCTCTCACCCTGTACCTTCAACTGAGTGTAGAATTCCTTCTTATAGATACTGTATTGTATACCCCTAACCTGTTCCTTTCTAGGGACAGCTTCCAACAGATCATCCAGGCCAGTGCCTGTGTCCTTATCCAGTAGCCAAGGGAAGGATGAACAAAGGCAAAAGCTCACCGCTCACTAAGTATCCAATGGCCTTGGATTTGACCTCTTCACTCAGCTGCCCTGTCTTGTTCAGATAGTCCAGGACGTAGATGTTGGGTGCAAACAGGACCATGTTCTGCTCCCCACAGCCAAAGGGCATCTGGAGGAGCTGGTGCAGGTTCTGCATGGCAGTGCCCATGATGTCACCTGGACAACGGGACAATTCACAGTGTAAATTGGCCATTAGACTGAGGTGGCAGTGTTTCAAAACAGCATGTGACACTTTGAGGATGTTTCACTTACCTAGCACTGAGAAATATGCTCTGGCAGAGCCATCCACCACAGTCTCTGGGAGAACCAAGGAGACTGTCTCCGACACTGACTCTTCTGGGATAAAAAGCAGATCAATTTGGTTACAATTCTGGAGGTATCTACAATGCATGGGTAGCAGCTATCCATGGGTGAGACACTGTCCCCTGAAGAGGGGTTTCCTGACTTCAACAAATCCATTCATCTGTAGCTTTGTTGATGAAGTTTCCCATCCTGCACATTTTGTATTGGGCCTGCAATACCCTCACACACAGACTGTCACAGACTATGTGGCGCCATCCACCAGCCTTGACTGACAAATACACATTTCCCAGCCTATTTTTCTGGCCTTTTCTGCTTTGGTGAGCAGACCTGGCTTACTGCAGAGTCTGGTTTGTGATTTTACATCTGGTAAATGAAAGGCATTAGAGGCAACCGTATCAATCCTAAATACTAAATACTCTCCTTGCATTGACCTGGCCAGCCTCATTTCCTAAAAGATGTGCTTCTCCCTCTCTATTTGCAGACATTATTACATACTCAGGTCGTCTTCTACAGGAAAAATTATTTTCAATAACAATTGTGACATCTAGTTTGTTCAATTTGATCAGATTTCTACACCTTTCTTAGAGTGGAGCAAAACTCACAAACCATTTAGCACACCTTTGTCTTTAGTTTCTACCTCAGCAAAGAAAGTTTTGGAAAACTAATGGCTCTTACCAGATGCACAGAGCACAGAGTTGTATGTGGTTTCCACTTCAGTCCCTTCCGGCTTGGGGAAAAAGGAAAGGAAAAAAAAAAAGCAAAAAATGAGAAACAAGAGCAACAAAGAAAAGGAAGTAATATCAAAAGGGAAAGAAAAAGGCACTCTTTGAACATTACCAAGAAATTTTTATCCTCCACATGCTAAACTGAGGATAATTGAGGACTGTAACATACTGGCTAATTACAAGTATGAAATGTAATACATTTTCTTTTCTTTCTTATTACTGAGAGAGGCCCTGCAGATTCACAGGTTGTGATGGAGATAACATGCAAAGTGATGTTATCAACAGAGACACAGGACCTGATCATCCAAGCTGCTATTCACAGTGGCCCAGTCTAGCAGAGCTCTCCAGGCTGTGGTGATGGCTGAGTGCCTGGCACACTGGGAGGATGTGTATGCAAGAACTTTGACTGGTGGCAGCTAGAGCACTCCAATGTGCCTACAAGTGACATGCTACAACAACCAAAATTTAAATGTGTGTCATAGTCAACTGGTTTATAAGGTATAGCCTTGTTTCAAAGTCAGAAAAGAATCCCTCTTTTCTGTTGAGATGGGTGAAAATATTTTTCAGAAAACTCAGGAATGAAATGTTTACTAGAAAACTTTTTTTTGGTCAGAATTTATTTTAGTGAGATCCCTGCACCAATTTTTTAACCTCTAAGTAGGAGAGTTCCCAGTGTTTCACTACTGATTTCCAGCTTTTGCCAGCTGATTTTTTTTACCCGCAAGTAAATAATGGTGTTATTGCCTTCACTTTCTCACAATCAGAACACATTGTCTCTCATTCTTCAGTATGAAAAGACATAAAAATATTAAAGGAGCAAGAAAAAAAAACCAGAAAAAGTTTTTTGTGACAGAGCTAAATGCTTCTGTTTGAAAAGGCTTGTTTCAGTGTCATTCCGATATGCAATCAAATGAGAAATCCATTGTTTCATTTGATTTTCAACAGGAAATTAGAACATACAAATGGTAATTGTTTGAAAGAATTTCATCTCCAGATGAGAAACTCCTGGGTGAAAAAAACCCCTTTTCCCAAAGAGCTCTCAATGAGGCTTGGTTTCTCAAGGGGCAGGAAGATGGCCTGGGGCCTCTGGCACACTCCTCTCTCTCTCCCTGGGATGCACTGCCTGCTGCAGGGAATATTGTCATCCATGTGCTCAAGACAATGGAGCTTCAACCCAAGCATGTTACACTGTATCCATCCCTGCTAATTAATTGTTCAGCCTTGGATGCTAATCTCCGATTCCATCCCATCAGGGCTTGCTGTAGATTAATTACCACATTACAATAACAGGATAGCATGAGCAATATCTCTCAGACACCCTGACAGAAGTAACTCTAGTGCTTGTTCAGTAATTTACATTCCCCTGCCATCTGTGAGAAAAGACTTTACAGTGCTCCATCTTCCTGTATTTTCAAAGAACAAGAAAGTATTTTTCCTGAAGGAGTATATGAAATTAGGAAAGTTTCCTGAAATGTTAAACAGTTGTTCATGTATTATACATTCAAATCCATTTTTAAATAATTAAAAAAAAAAAAAAAGTCTAGCAGATAGGACTGTTGTTCCATCATTACACTCTGGTTAGCAAAACATTTCCTGAAGCTACATGAATCCTAGCTCTGCCTTGCTGAAAACTGGAATGTCTGCAACGTATGGAGGACTTATCATTATATAGATCTCCCTATACAACAAGCTGGTACTTTTTGTTTGCTAATAGCATCACTGGGAATCTTATACTGAGGATTAATTTATGACTGGCAACCTATTATGTGAAAAGCGATGTTTTTATCATTGCAAAACACTGCTTAAGAAAAAAAATGTACAAAAGAATGCAAAAATGAAAGGTTAGTTATACTGTTTTAAACATTCTTAGAAGTGTAATATAAACAATTTAAAACAGTGGTGGTAATTTTGTTTAGAAATATCTTTAGATTGTAGTGACTGTTCCATATTCCAGAGTACTGGCCACAGGCTGGAGGAGAAGCACAAGCTTTCTGCCTAGTGTTTTATTCACAGCCTATCTCTGTGATTTATTACAGGCAAACCCAAGGATTTCTCATTTTTCTCTGATACGATGTGTCAGAAAAATCTGTCATTATTGCCTGCCTTATTATTCCTGTCCCTCTATGTAATCTAAGACCCTGCTTTGACTGTGAGATGGCAACACTATGAGTTATGGGCTCTATTGGCCTGTGTTAGATTTATCCATGCTTCTTTTGTAAAAGCTTGCAGAATAAGAGTCCCACGAGCCATTATTGCTGCTCTCATGCCTAAACCAGAAAACCTCTATCACACAGCAGCTCCTGCTGTTACTGTTGGTACTTTTCTGTGGCACCAAAATCAGCAGCCCACGCACCTCCACCAGCAGCTGCCTGATGACCGTGTCCCTGCGCCCTTTCTCAGGGGTCTCCACAACGTAGTTCCCGCAGGGCTGCTGGTTCTGCAGGGCCTCCGTGGTCACTGAGAACTCCACCTGCCCTGGAGGAAACAGGGGGCAGTCAGCCCTGCCAGGCAGAGCCAGGGAAATACAGGTTTGCGTTTGTGCTGGGAACTTTGTGATGCATTACAGAGAAGCTTTTCCAAGAGGAAAACTAAATATGAGCCAGGGTTTTATCTTGATCCAGATGCAGCTTTCCAGATCACCTCCCTTGTGATGGCCACCCAAGCCACCCAAGGTGTTAGTCTATCAGCATGAAGAGTAGTGATGGGGAAGGTCTCATAAATCAGATGGTCTTTTCTGGGAGGCCTCAGAGAAAGCAAGCTTTGATTAAAATTTTCAGACCCAAACCTGCTAAGACAAGACATTCTTAGCTCCAGAACTGGAATGTCTGAGTTCTTTGCATGCATTAAGGGAACTTGTGATTTCTATTAAAATGTTGGGAAAGCCATGGCCTGTAACATGTTTGTTTAGGACCTGGAAACACTACACCCAGTCTAGTGTCTCAACCTCAGTGTTGGACTTCTTACATAGAGAAGATCCTTCCAAACAGGTTTGGAGTCACCTAGCTCCTCACACCAAAGATCTGATGCCATACACTGATATCTGATCTCAGTATCTTGTCATCTGGTCTCTTACCTAGAGATCTTGGTGTTACTGCCCAAGCAACTGTTTTTCTTTCATTCACACAGATGCAGTAGGATTCTTCCTGTTTCCCCACTGGTACAGCCAGGAAATGAGTAGATTCAGCCAGAGACACACTGACCTGCCAGGTGCACAGAGAGGGGTCAGGAGGTTTGGACTTGGAGAGAAGCTGGAGTTATTGCAGACAGTGCAGTACATGGAAATAGGTAGTGGAGCTGGTTATAGCATGGGACTGAGGACATTATGGGTATTGCAGAGCAAGAACTGCCTGATAAAGGAGGAAATGACTGAAATTTGTACTATTGTAGGAGGTCAGGGTGGTAAGTGTAGAGAACAGGATCTTTGGAAAGGAAATCGATTCTGGGAAAATGAATAGCACAGCCAAGTTGTGCCTGATGAATTAAAGACCTCCCTCATGATTAGTTAGGTGAAGAGATAAAACACCAGTAGTGGGAAAGCTAGTAAGGGAACAAAGATAACTAGAATAAGGGAACAAGGAAAAGTGGAATAAAGAGCCTGAAAACAGCAAACAAAATAGGAAATACAGGGACATAAGTGAGAGTGCATTGGAATGACTGGATAAGTGCCCCTCCTTGTTTCAGCTTCATTCCTTTTAGAATAAAAACTTGTATTTACAAAAAAATTTGAGCAAAGATGATTGAGATTCTGTACTAATCCCTTCCCAAATTTTCTCCTGTCTTTTTTTGTTAGAAAAAGGACACCTAAGAAAGGTGAAGCAATATTGATCTCCTCAATGTTTTAGGGACAGATGCAACAAATTACAGGAAGTCTGCACATTCCAGAAAATCTTCAGTGAAATTTTGTGAGATGAGACTAAAGGCTGAACACAAATATCCACCCTGGTGAACCTGGAATTTCCATTTGGGTATGCAATGATTCTGACATCAGTGAAGAACCCAGTTCTCTATTTCTGTAGAAGTATGACATAAATTTTTGATGACAAGGCTGGGGGTCTCTGTGGCAGAGCTTCAGGCTCTGAACCAAACGCAGCTTTCAAAACTTTGGCAGGAAAACACATTCCCTCTTCATTGAATACAACGAGGATTCATACAGACATACACCTATATGAAATTACATTTGCAGATCAGTCATCTGGCTTGGAACACCTTGTTAACAGTGGCCCACTGTAGTTCCCCCTAGGCTGTTAGGCTGAGCAGAGCTGTGAACATCCCTTACCCTGATGCAGGCAGGCAGGTAGTTGAAAACAGTGGCTTTCAGAGTGAAGGACTCCCCACGCACCACAGAGTAGGGCATGGTGAGCTCCACAAAGAAGGGCTGGAAGGCTCTGAGGGACACTGTTGGGGACAGGCCAAAGCCTGTGTCTGCTGAAGTGCAGAATGCACTGGCTTTCCACTCAGTGATGGTGTCAGGGATGGTCACTTCCAGATCAGCTTTTCCCTCAGAGCTGGTGAGGGACAGAGAACAAGATTTCAGTTATATTCTGGTGTTCAGCTATTCTCCTCTCAGCCTACTGAACAACATCTGTTTCCAGCAAACCCCTGACCAGCTGGGATATAGGCACTGGCTTTTGCATATTCCTCTAAAGTATTCTATACTTAATGTCCTTAAAAAATCCCTTTGTCTACTAGAAATACTCCTCCCGCTGAAATTCCCATGCATCCACTGAGGCTTTAACCCAGTCCAAGGTTCTGGCCTAGTGACCACACTCTACATTCCCTTAACCACTTACTTCACTGAAACTATGTCCCAGATCCATGTCTCAGGGAAGTACTTTCGGACAGTCTCCATGGAATTGCCATCAACTGCATCTTCTGCCATGTCATAACTCAATTCTGCATGCAGATTCATTGTAGAGACTAGCAAATTTATTCAAGGACAGGAAGAAAGGAAAAGATGTGTCACACTCCACTCTAAACCAGGAACATACTTTCCCTCCAGGTATTTGTTATTCTCAGGTCAAATTTTAAAATTGAAAGAATAGCTTTGACCCCTTGGTCACTGGAAACATTAATTTCTCTGTTGCCATCTCAGTATTTAATTTTTCTTAATGTTGCTGCTCTTCTTACAGAGATTGGAGTTGAGCATTCTTCCCCTACTGTCAGAAACCCCTCACTGCCAAAAAACCCATGCAAGATGATGCTATTAAGGGTGTATTTCTATGGAAATACAGAATCAAATGTGAAACTTACTGTCCCCAGATGTTACCATGGCACACAGTTTAATAATCTGATTGAATTATACACAAATTATACACACATTTCTGTTTGTGGTCATTACACATGACCAGAAACAGAAGCCGCATTTAGCTCTCCATCTAGGAATATTTTTTAAAAATTAACATGCGTCTTTACATCTCTGGCCATTAGCAAATATACAGGAGGATGCTTTCTAGCAGTGTTTGCATACTGTTGTGCTTTATGAAAGGCTTTTTCATCAGCCTTAGAAGACTTTACATCTTCTCAAAGCAGACAAGTGTCTTGAGCCATACTCTGATGACAAATCCTCCATTTCAAAACCAAAGATCTGATCTCTTATGAGTAGAAGGCTAAAAGCTGTCACTGGATCAAAAGCTACAATTGCTTAATTGGAGATGGGATACTGCACCATAAAAGCCAGTAACTGGAAGTGACATAGGTGAGCCTTTTATATAATCTTTCTAATCTCAGATGTGTTTAAGAAAACAAGCAAACAAAACCAGTGTCATTCTCCTACCTTCACAGTCACTGAACCTGCAGAGAAGTGACATGACCTACCTAGCCCCTTATAGTCATGTCAGTGGGGAAACTGGGAAGAAAACCAAATTTCTCAGCCCCCAGTGGTTTTAAAATATCGACCCACGGGATTGTCCCACCTTCCCATTTGTCTTGGCCCACTTCTGCCCTAGCTGTTCCTCTAGCTATTGCTAGAATGTGACTGCCTAGAAGCAGATGCTCCTTTTTTAGGTTTTCACAGCTGGACTCAGATCTGATGGGAAAAAAACCCCACTGCTTTGAGCTGAAAGACTCTTTTAGTGCCTACAAGTCCTCCTCTGTTGTAGGGGCTGGCATGGGAGTCACCAAGCACACACAGTTCCAGCCAGGCACATCTGGCTGCCTGGGAAGATGCAGGCAGAGGTGGATCAGTTTCATATTTCAGGACTAGGTCCAGAAGGGGATCCTGAATTAGGTCAGCAGATTTGAACACAATCAGATCTGCCTGTGTAACTAATATTCAAAGATTCAAAGAGGGAAGGAAAGAAGCAGGGTGGTAAATTTTAGGAGGTTGTGTGAGAGGTAAAACCAAAAAGGTACTAGAACCACTGTAACTCCTTTCCATCATGTGTTCTGGGTAATGCTCGCAGAGTTCAGGCTTATGGATCTTGCTGCTAGTGAAGACTTTTAAGCCCAATTCCTAGTAAACAAAGAGAAAGAAGAACAAAAATATGCAAAAAAATTGTTTGAAAATAAACTTTATTTAGTATGTCAAGAATGGATGTACCTAAGTCTGGTACTGATCAGAATAAGAAAAGTTTGTATGTAAAATCCAGATAGGCTGGGTTGACACAGATGTGGAGTCTCTATCACGTTATTCTCATACTAAGGCTAAATCCTGGCATGATCAAGTAGAAAGGTAAGGCTACCATGGGGACAGTGGCCCGGGTGAAAATGGCATGTGTGAAATGAACTGGAGTGAGGGTACCCCAAAACTTTGTGCAGGACGCTTTGGATGGGTGTGCCTGAATTTGTGGGTTATCAAATTAACTGATATTTTAATAAAGACCTATTTAAACTAGAGAAAGAAAATGTGAGTGAATGAGGGGTTTCTAATATTAGGGCACTAGAGGTAATTTCTCAAGACTCTTTCCTTACCAAGCCCATTTGCAGGTGTCTACTACGAGGAGACTTGTCAAAGTTTTAATGGTTTAGAGAAACACTCAGTTACTATTTATGGGGTAAACAGAGGTGGGAACTGGGCCTGGTTATTTTCTTGCATACAAACATGAGCAAGTTTACAGCAAATGAGCTTATTTTTTTATTAAAAAGCCCTTCAGGGCAGGTAAGAAGAAGAGAGGAGACTGAATTCAAAAAAGGGAACAAAAGAGAAAAATGAAAGGCTGGTGCTTACTTTGAGAATTTCGTAGGCATCCCCTTCACCGTCAGAAGAAATGGGTATGTAGAGAAATCCATTTAATGACAGATTGTCAAGTGACACACATGGATTTACATTGTCTTCTTCCAAGTAGTAGTCCCTGAAGCTATAACCCTGGCTTTCCTTCAGTGGGAGAAGCTGATACACCTGGGAGAATGCAAATAACAGGGAAAAATGCAGCAGGTCACCACTTACAGGGACAGACACAACCTAACACTCCGCTGGTAAATGCCAGCTTCTCAAAAGCAAGTGTAAGGAATGCAACTGTAAAAATATATAGCCCCATGTCTACAGTGTTGTTAGTGGGTACTTGTTTGGTTCTTGTACTTTCTCATTACCAAAAGTAGCCAAGACTTACAGAGTTGGGAGAAAGCTCATTTTCAGGTTTCATAAGGAGAACACTCTTGTCCACTGCACGGAGTGCACACAGGGATCTTGGAGAGGTGTGGAGTTGCAGATGTGTGTTGGAAGCAGGAAGACCTTCCTTGGGTGCAAAACTCAATCTCACCTGCAAATCCAAAAGGAAGTTCAAGCAACCACTTTTCCAGACATTACATTACTACTCTGACACTTCTAGATTTGTGAACTGAGCTCTGCTAGTGTCTAATGTATATTCACCTTTGATCAATGTAATTAACAAGGATGAGTGATTCTCTTTTTCTTTCTGTCTTGCTCCACTTTTTATTTTCATAGCTCTGTAGTTTATTCTGGTCACCAATCCTCAGTCAACATCTGGTCAGAACATTTCATGAACCCACTGTGAATTCTGCCTTCATTCCGGAAACCTAAGCTGAGCTGCTTGTGAGTCCACCAGACAAACATGGGTTGCATAAACCATGACTTATACTCACTTTATTGGGGAGGCACATTTCAACCTGGAAATCTTCTGAACTGGCGATGACTTCCCCACTGGGTGAAGTGGTGTACACAAGCACCTGTGCCAGGGGAGCAATTGCTGCCTCGACAGAGAAGCTCAGCCGAAATGTCCCGTAAGCTAACAGAGAGAACAAAAGCCTATTCAATATGCAAGAGGCTCCAGTATATGCATTTGCCTTCCCCAGATAAAAAAAGTCAAGTTCACCCATGCTGAACATTTTTAGTTATCAGGGGCTGGAAAACTGACACATGACTAAAATTTATGGCTGCTGCTGAAGACACCTGCATTCAAAGGCTGATTGTGAACTGACAAAAGACGTGAGTTTGGAGGGCCTCAACCTGCCTTCTAGATTCTTCCCAGTTAACATATGGTATAATTTCTTGATGCTCCCAACCCCTTTTTTTTGCCTCAAGCTCCAAGATCTACAAAAAAATAGTTGAGGCAAAAAAAAGTAACATGACGGTTGCAAGGGTGACAGGCAGTCAAGGTTGCAGAGTGGCTGAAAGAACAACTTGGCAAGGTAAGTGCTAAGCAAGGACTTATCTGAAACACCAAACCATTGCTCTAAACATGGTAGAAAATGCCCCTCTGTGCTGGAAAATTCTTTCTCTCAGGGCCTGAGCTTTATGTCACAACCTAGACAAGGTGACAGAACATCCCTTGGTACCAGCCCGAGTGGGAGTTTAGTCATTGTTGCCAGTGAGGATACAGAATTTTGTACAGCACACAAAATCTTTTACTGACACAATCTGTTTATACCCACTGCAGTGCAACTCCTTCTCACAGACTTACAAAACCTCTCTTCTCATTTTCAAAAGTCATTTAAAGTTGCATCACAGCCTGTCTCTGTTACTGAAATGTGTAATCCTTGGACATTTATGTGAATACATTTAAATGTGTTGACTAGAATATAGGTATGCATGTGTTTGCATGCTTATAAGGCAGGAACAATACAAAAAAAATATTAGGGAAAGTGAGAGACACAAAGAAATGGAGGCACACTCTTCCTGCTTGTCGTACATGTGAGTCTCACAACACTGGTAAGCATCCACAATCAGAATAGGGCAGAGTGGCCATCAGAAAGTCCTGGTTTTAGGAAATGACTGAAACATTACACTTATTTTTGGTTGAATTTTCTAACATTTTCTCATTAGAGAAATAGCACCTGTTGGAACTCAGAGAAAACAAAACTAACCGAAGGCACTTCATTTAAAAATGCTTAGTTCTGAAAATTCAAACATTAAGGGCAAAGTTTGAATGACACATTAAATTCAGTGTTTGATTTGAAGTAATTTATCTACATCTCCCCTGCCCCAAATTACCATCAGAAATGCTAAAAAGGCATAAATCTGCTCACCATCTCCAGGATTCACAGTCAGATCATGGGTGTCAGCTAATACAATTTGTCCCTTGGCCATCACCTGTGTAACAGAGAAACCTTCCTGGAACTGTTGTTACCAGTGTTGAAAGGCAGGAGAAGGAATGTTCACTGGGTTAATTGTAAGAGTGTGAGCAACACCAAGTAGATGCTAAACAAGTGCCAGGCTGGAATTTACTGGGTCTTTGGAGACAAAAATATTTGCTCCTAGGAGGACCACATTTATCACACTTTGCTTTTATACATATCATACATATATATGATGCTCAAATGCATTTTGCCTCCAACCACACATAACTTTGGGAGTCATCTGCACATTTCTAGCAATTTGGAACAGATTGGAGGCCAAAAAGTCTCCTCATTCCTCTCTCAGTTGCATCATGTAACAGTACAAAGAAAAATTTCACCAGGATTAGTTGTATAACTACATAGAATTGGGACAGAAGACCACAGGCTGCAAAGAAGAAGAGCTTGAACAAGATATTTGGAGTCAGGCAGTAAGCAATACCCTAAATGCTTCCTGTAATACCCTCATTTCTAGAAAAAGATTCCTTTTGCACAGTCAAAAATGCTTTTTATTCAGTTACATTTGATATGGAATATTTATTCCATAACACCATATTTGAATTTCAAATGTGGGATCCACATCTGTAAAAATGGAAGTTCTCTCACTGTTTGTTTACCCGCTGCATGTACATACTCAAAATCAATTTTCCCAGGCACCTGGGATAAACAGGTCTCTTGTCCTCCCATTAATTGTTAGCAGTCTTGAAAATAAGCACATATTCATCTCTAGCACAGGTTTCTACTTTCTTTTTTGAATATCAGCCTAAGTCCCCTGATGATATGTGCATTCCACCAGAACTGAAGTGTCTGTTCTACTGATGTTTTTATTGTTCTCCAAAGCTACTCTCCTCTGCTAGTGTCATTAAATGGGATAAGCAGAAAAATAACTTCAGGGAGAAAGACATTCTATTTGGATATTCATTTGATTCCTCCTGTTCTCCTGAGAGAGACTGACACGTCATTGTTTGCTCACAGTTCAATTAGTCTCTCTTCTCTGATCTCCAAAATGAACAAATTCATAGTTCTTAATGCCAGCGTGCTACAGTCTGTTCTAATTACTGTGGTCTCCCAAAATTCTGCACACAGAAGACAGAGAAAAGAGAAACAGGAGGGAAGTGTATTTAGATTGCACTGTTGCAGGCCACACTTTCCATTTCAAATGCTCTCCATCATTCCTGGCCATTTGGCAGTGCCTCTGTTTGCTCATCACAGAACACAGCTAGAGGTGACACAGTACTTTCTGTGGCCATAGATCAAGGTAACCCCAAACATGTCTTACCAAATAATAAATGACAATTTTCTTCTGCTCCCCTATGGCCTCTGGTGTGAAGATATAGTGCACTTGGACCTCTGCTGAGGAGCCACAACTTAATGTCTCAGGCTTTGGCTCAATTTTGAGGAAACTCTTACTGAGGGAGTAAGAGCGAGTTACTCTGCGCGTGGCATGCTCATAGGATGGTGTCATCCAGTCACTGTCGTAACAGTTCAGTTCAGGTTTATGATCTGCCTGAGAAAGAAGAATAAAAGGTTCATAGCTGAACAAAATCAGGTATAAAGTCCACACAACAATTCTGGATCTGTTCTGAGATTGTGGATAACATGCAGGGAAGACACAGAGAAGTGAGGCGACCACCCAAGAAACTTGCCTTACTTTCCAGTTGGCAGAAAAGACTGTTAACCCATGGATAGACATTTGCCCTGTTGAAGAGAAAGACAGAGGCTTACCCCTGTCTCTGCCACTCACTCGGATTTCCAGGGAGAGTTCTGTGAAGCTGGTTGTCTCTATGTAAAACCAGGATTGTCCCAGCTCATCTGTAGTGTAATTCCCTTTGTATTTGTTTCCACCCACAGTAATTGTGATGGTTTCATTGGCAAGTGGAGCATCAGTGCCATCGACCAGCTTCACCTAACAAAGCAATAACAAACTTCAGGCTTTAGACTAGCAACAAAAAACAATTCCCAAGTAATACATTCTCTTCCCTCTTTTCCTCCTTGTCAGGCAGGATATTTCTTGACAGAGAAGAACAAAGGAAAAGAATGTGGAAATGTGTGAGGCACGCCCTGAGTTGTCTGAGGGAACAACTGAGAAAATTCTCAGCAAAACAACCCGGTCAGCCCATGGAAATTGTCTATTAGGATGCTAAGTTCCTCAGTAGTTTTAACTCCCCTGGCCAGCTTTACTTGGGACCTCCACCATGTATCACCTGACCCTTGAACCATGTCACCTGCACACCCTACTACTCCCTCTGATGGCACTGTGCACTTGTGTATTTGCTGTGCCATTCTTTGCCCATGGTCTCAGAAGTTCCCTACCGTCCCAAAGAGTGGGATCCCTGGTTTGTAGATGTGGTCCAACAGGTCAAAGCGGATTCTGCTCATGGTGGATGTGATACCACAGGAGCCTGTTCCAGTCATCTCTATTCCTGAGAGAGAGAGAGCGCAGTAAAGAGGGATTATTAATGATTTTCTAGTCATGTTACTCCACCTTCTTTGTGTTTGCCAGCTCCTCCTGTTATTGCCTGCCATCACTTCGCCTTCTTCATGCCTACATACCTGTGCCATCTTCTGTGATTTTGCCTTGTACCTCAATGCTCATCTCATATCCCTTGCGTAGGAGCTGAAACAGCTTGGTCCTCACCACACCAGAAACACACCCACGAGCATCTGCCTAAGCGAGGGATTGGAGAGAAAATTGAAATTCTGTGAACAAAGTTTGTGTCTTGAGGAATGAGAATAGATACCCCAAACCCAACATGCTTAACTTCTGTTCATGAAATTCCAGAATTTCTTCAAGGGTTGTCTCCAAGACCAAAACTTGTGTGCAGCCTGTTTCCTAGTGTTTTAGCCACACATCTTCTGTGTTCTGTGAGGTACCTGACACACAGTTTTCCAAGGGCCATACTGGTTTCCTTGCTAATTCCCTCCTGCCTTAGTTCTGGTTTTCTTCCTGTTTCTTCCATTGTCTTCTCCCTCTATCTTGTTGCTCTTTCTCCTGTATTTGACCCATATACAATACCACCTCATCTTTGTTCCTTGCCCTCTATACAGCCTTCTTGCTTCCTCCTCATCTTTGCTCCTTGCTCACCGTCAGTTAGAAAATTCCTTCAAAGATTCTTTTCTCAGTGTGTGGAACAATACCAAAGACCTCATGGCTGGCAGTGGAGGTTTCTCACTGGTTTCAATAGGGTCAGGTTTTCATCAGCAGTTCTGTTTCCAGTTTAATGATCCCTCTGTAAAGAATGCCTTCCTCTGACATTCTCCACATTTCCCTGGAGAGAATGCTATCTCTGATGCCCTTCTATCTCTTGACATATTTGATCTCTCTTGAGACAGCATTGCCCATTAACCTTCAGAAAAACCACTACATTTTGATCTTGGGACTCACCCGTCTAGTGAATTCTTCACACACAGATTCTGCTTCTTTTCCGTAACAACTTGAAGCAGACTGGGAAAATTTCCGGCACACTTGGACATTCACCAAACCAGGAACAGGCTTCCCATAGGCGTACCTAATCACAGTGTGTTAAACAATGTATCAGACAGGAGACAATCAGTCACAGCCACACTCAGACACAGCTCCTTAAAGACCTCTATGGATGATTTCCTAATCCTTCTTAAAGGCTGACTAATCTGACATTTCAATGATTTCCATCATTTCCATAGTGAGATTCTTCCATCATCCATGGAAGATACATTCATCCTGTTCTAGGTGGGATGTCTCTGCAGAAAAAGGTTGACTTCAGAATATTATTTTCCTGTATTACAAACTGCTCAGGGTTCAATAAAGAAATGGAAAGGCAACCAGGTACTCAGAAGGAGCAATTTAGGAGTTAAAAATGAGAACACTGGGTTTGCATCACCAATGTAAATGATGTCTGATCTGACATCTTGGAGTATTTGAGGGTTCAGTATTGGCAGAGAAGCTCTAACTGAAGAAATGTAAAAGAAAATATGAAATAAACTGGGAAGAGAAAGATGCAGATTTGTTTGACATAATCTTTTAGGGAACACAGGGAAGACCCTTCACTTTGACTGTTCAGGCCAAGCAGCAGGTTGAGAACTGACAGAATGAAATAAGTGTTCACTATACGCCTGGGAAAAGTTTAAAAACCCTCCCCGAGCACTTCTTTTGGTCCTCAGCAAAAAGGCAGAGTGAAGGACAACCAAGAGAGATTTACTGGAGCTCTGTGACTCACAGACCACAGACAGACACTGGAAGCTCGTTGTCCTTAATAGTGATCATCTTTGGGACCTTCACCAGGACCTCGAACCTGGGCAGCACTAGAGAGAAGAGAGAAAGTCTGGTATGAGAAGAGTGAATGAGAGCTGTGTACTACACAGCAACACAGGCACAGGGCCAGGATCATCTTCACATGAACCTCTCTGTGATCTTCAGTATAGATCTCCACCCCTTCCATAGGTTTTCTCAGCCTTCACCACTGTTTGGGTTCAAAGACAATTAAGCAAGTCCCTACCTTCCCTTATTTTCAGCACAGGCTTACGTGGCACCAGAAGCTGAGCAGATCCCTCACCTATGTCCCTTCATAAGGACACACTGGTCCTGTGTGCTGTGTTCACAATGCATAATTTGCAGATGGGACATTCACCACCTTTGTAATTTACCATATTGAAATGCCCCAAATCATTGATTCTCTTGGCTGATTCTTACTGTTCTGGAGATCCAGAGTTGCTCCTAGGCTCACTAAGATGCACCATGGGATATTGTCCTGTTTACCCAGAGAGTTCAAGTGAATCTAGCCACAGACTCTCAGATCTGTATTTTCAAGTGGAAGAGGCACCACTAAAGCCCAATACAAAGGGGCATAAGTAAAGTACATATTTTGCTCCTGAGTATTAAGTTACATCCCTCTTCCCATATTGCATCCTGCAGCCCTACACCTCCAACTCCTCATGCCCAGGACTGGACTGAAGCATGTAAAGTCCTGCTTCCAGGTGGTGCAGCTGAGGGATTTTTCACAGTGCAACAAAATAACAGCAGAGTGAGTGCACATCAAGGAAATGGAAAACAACCCTGGGTAATACAGTTTAGACATAAACTTGCCTCTAAGATGGGAGGCAAGGCTCAACATTTCAACTCCAGGGCACATTTCCCCAAAAGACTGTAAGAGAAATAGCAGTAGGAAAGATTCACAGGAAAAAAACAAAGAACAAAGGAAAGAACAAAGGAAAGAAAAATCAGTTTAGTAGGAGGCTAACGAACAGACATAACATCTTTGATTTTGTGGGGCATTCAGAATGGTCTTTGTGAGAGGAGGAACAGGCCATCTGTCACCACGGCAAGTCAAAGCCTATAACCTGGTTTCTGATCAAATTATTCACCATGCCTGACTCGAAGCCAAATAAACCATCTCCCATGGACTTCAATGGCAATCTATGGTCTGCATATTCCAGAAACAGCAGGTCCTGATCAATATTTGGTCTTCATGTAGAGTCAGTGGACAGCCTGGGAGTGCGAAGCCTCCTCCCAGTGAATCAGCCTTCCCAAATATGTACCACAGTCAGAATACCCATCTACCATCACCTGAGAAGTTTTGTTAGAGAACTGGGGTTTAAAAGGCCCCCTGCAGCAGCATATTTCTCCTTACTCAGTCTCTCCTAGCAGCCTGTTTGTAACATTTGTGGATTGTTCTTCAATCACAAGTTTTCTACCAAATATGTTTTCTAAGCTTTCACAGAAACAAGGAAGAGCAAAAATAGAGAGGACTATGAATGGAGAAAAAGACCTTATGCAGATGATGAGAGAAGCAAAACAGAGTCACCAAAATATTGTCATCTCTTACTTCATATCTAGTGCTACTTGCAACAAGCAACTGGACTGGAATCAACTAAGACAAAGGCAGCTGAAATTGGTGCCACAGGCCATGTACAGGAATTCTGGCATGTCCTGTGCTCCCAAGAAAACTATGAGCAAACACAAGCTCAGGCAGGTTGCAGAGATGCTGCAAAGTCAGCAACCACTTCTGATATTTAGTGCTTTCTGGCTCAGCCCCTATGAACCTCATTGCCTGTTATATTCAGTCCCTCCATTCTCCATGCTGCTCCCAGGAAATTCCAAATTGAGCGGTCACAGTAAAAGGCATTACTGTCAAATTCCTCTCCTTACCAAATTCCTCCACACTGAAGGAGTGCTCCACATGGGATGAGAAGCTTTTCTGCACAACTATTTTGTAGGAGCCTTGGATGGGATCCGAGGTGAGGGGGAAGGAGAGCTGTGTAAAGCCTGTTTCTAGTTCCACCCCTTGCCACTGGTACACACGGTTCCTCTGGGGATCCTGCAGGAGAGGGTAACAGTGTCACAAGACAGTAAAGGAGAGTGCCAGGGATAGAGCAGTGCAGTGCCCAGTGCATGCACATGCCAGCTGGGAAATACCTATTGGTAATTATTCAACAATCTGTGAGGTTCTGAAAGTACTTACCTGTCAATCCTGCAATGACTTGCAGGCAAGAAAGCTTTTAAACACCTCTAATGCCCAGGAGTGTTGTCTCCCCCTCAGCTCTACCTGCAAAGGATGGGGCCAGGAAGCTAGGCAAGACTGATTGGCAGGGTAACAGAAAGGAATAGAATTGATATCAGAAGTGGAGCACATGGAGAAAAGAGGGAGGTTTCAGCTTCCTTGACTGCCCATACAGCATGCAAAGTTTTGTTTTTCTGCTGCTGGAATGAAGACTGCTGAAGTACCAGTACACAATCTGCTGAGGAATCAGACACCTGACTTATCTATGGGACTGAGAAATGTACGCGTATAAGAGTCCTAAGCTAGTGGTGGGGTGGGGGAATGGTGACAGGAACAGAGGACAGTATACTTCCACATATGGGCATCCAGCTCAGAGCTCTCCCTTGTGTCTCCATGCTCCTAATGCTGGAGCTGAAGCCTCACCACTACTACATTTGTGCATTGCTCATTATTAACTGACTACCAATAATGAATCCCCTCAGCCCCAAATTTCTTGTAGAAGTCATTGAAACAGCACAGCCATTCTGCATAGTTTAATGCATCCTTTTCAGGCTCCTTAGCAGGATGGTTAATGTTTATAGTCTTTCATTTTCTGCCTTCTCTTTGCATTCTACCTTGGCTGTCACCAAAAGTTTATTTACTCTAGATAGGTGTGTGACTCAAGGTATGTGACTATGTCCATTTACTTCACTGAGATATTATCTCAGGCCTTAGTGAAAATGGAGACATGAATGACATCTCCCAGTTGGAGGTCATCAGTCAGGGGACAGAAGAGGGGGCTGTGCTCCCAAGAAGCCACCTGGGAGGGTGGCAGAGTCTGTAAAATGCACCCCATGGCTCCGACCAAATCCTCTTCATCATTCTGCTTCAACCCTGCTGAACAGCTCACCACTTATTGTGAGGGACACCACTGGGCTTCCTTGGAAGAGGAATTCAAGAAAATGTTTACATAAATGTTTACATTTCAAGCTGGGCTTGTGAACTTGTTGCCATTCCTGTGATGTATATATAGGGAAGGCCTGAAAGCCGGTTTGTTTTCTTCCTCAGAAAGGTGTTCTGGTTTTTTAGAATTACATAAGCAATAGGTCAGGATAATAGTTCAGAAGCAGCAGACTCATACTAACTTCTCCCTTTGTGCTACACTAAGATAAATTAGTGACATCCAGGGTGTGGACTGATGCACATTCATTTCCTTAGAAGTGCTGACTCCTGGGCTGTCACCTTTCTTCATTCCTGACACTCTTTCCTTTGGTCCAGTCCAAATTTCATGCAATCACGTGGTAAACTGCACTAACAGATTTGATCTGGCTGAAGAAAGTATCCTAGAGTAAACCAGTTAATTTTCTGCCATGGGAGTTTCCCACTCTACAAGAGTGCCTTGTAGACAGCTATGAAATCCAAACAAAGGGGAGTACTGGACTGAGAAGGAGCACTGAGGAAGGGAGAGGGGATGGCGAGGATGAAGGAGGAGGCCTACATAAGCTGGCTTAAACAGCATGGACAAACACCATGCTTTACAGGCTAGAGCTGAAAACACAGATGGCCTTCCTAGGGATTTAAAATTGAAGGCTGTCCTGCTATTGACACATACACACAAAGGTTATGAAATTATTTGGCTTGTTAGGCAAAGACATATTTCTGGAGGCAGTGGAGAGGATGTATTTGTTCTTGCTCCTTTCATGAAATTCCTGTACTCAGTATAAAGTATCGTCTCATTGAAAGGGAAGGGACCCCATGGGACAGCCCTAGCAAAAGGTAGTTCTGAGATGCTCCTCTCAGCCTGCCAATCCACACCTCCCACTGTCTTACTCTTCTTTCTCCAATATTCACAGATTATCAGCAGCCCACCAGCTCTACAGCTCTTTTTTGGAAGTTTCTTGATGGGAAGAAAGAATGACAGCACTCTAAAAAGAGGATACAAAAGAGGGCCACAGCCTGGTTTTGGCCTACCTTATGCCTTCTCTGTTGTGATGACTGATCGCTCTAGACAGAGATGGTGCAGAATAGAGACAGCAACCCCATGCAGCAAGGAACAGTAAAAGAACTGACCACACAGGACTCATTAATCAAGTAAACCAAAATAACATTCGTGCACACTAATTTCAGGATCCGTCCATAAGCACTCATCACTAGTTTTTTCAAAAGAAGATATCCCAAATAATAATTGTAAATTTTGGGTTCTCATCTGAAAAAATGAGTACTTGACTCATAGAAACATTCTTCCTGTTAACTTTTGTCTGCCACTGAAGTTCAACCATTAAAAAAAAACAACAGACAAAAAGAACATGCTTGGGAAGATGGGGTGTCTACTTACCTGATTTTGTTTGGTTTTGATAGCTTATTTAACACTGGTCTCTAATTTCAACCACACTTGGCAGACAGAAACTCTCAGTTCTGACAGGGAAGAGCAATAAGTCTCATTTTGCTGACCTCCAGCCAAGTGTAGTTTTGCTCACAGCATGACTTGTAATGGTTAATTAGTTTTGTCCTACAGCTCATTCTGTGATCAAAGAACCATTGTTGGAACTTATTTTGATGCCCAGCTACTCAGCCTTCCTTTAACCAAAGGGAAAAGGTCACACACCCGTGATTTTTCCCTTGCCCCTCAGCCTGAAAACACCACTGCTGGGGACTGGTACCTCTGTGCCTGCACATTCCTCTGCAAATAATAATGTAGTTATCCACTCACCTGAACGTAGACAAAGGGAAACTGGGGGGAAAGAACAAAAGAAAATCAATGTTAGAAATATTAATCACACAGAAGTAATTCCAGGTTTGGACTGAAGGGCAGAAGAACAAACTTCTAACAAGTCCTTTGGGTTGTTCCCTTTCTGTACTTGCTCTTTTTCCTTGATTCTTGATGGCTAAGGGAATATTTTCTATAATGTTTTAGGGCCCTGACCTTTTGTCTTACCACAGTATGAAGATGAGGCACAAGTTTTCAAAGAACTTGTCTGCATGAGGAAGGAACTGCTTGTCAAAATAAAAGGTGGGCTTGCACCCTTGACCAGTTCCATAAAACCAAGTTCTTGTCATGCTGCTCTCTAAGTGTGGGATTGCACCCACTGCCAGGAACTGCACACCTGACACTACCAATGGAAACTTGTCCCACACATTTTTTTCAGTAATGAGATCCCTGCTCACATGCTTAGCCACATACATTGATTTGCAAATCTGGTTTTAAACATCCACATGCTTCTGAAAAGGGGGATGTTTTTTTCAGCCAATAGAGACAGGTGGAGTGTGTCCTACGATAGAATATGGAACAGATAAAGCATGGTGTGAGAGAGTACCCTATGCTTTAAAGGCTGTCTTCAGTGGTTCTGGATGATGACAAAAATGGTGTTAATTAAGAATTAAATCTCCTGGCTAACAACAAGGAATTAAGGCTCTACCTTCTCATTCAGCGGGTAGAAGTCTTTGTCCAGAGAGACGATCCGAAACTGAACTGAAGAGTGTAACAGAAGAAAAGGAAATTCCATTGTTAAATTTCTAGTCATCACCAGGAAATGTCAATGTCTCAATAATTTATAACTCAAATTCATTCCACGGATCAACAGGCTCTGAACTGAGATCTCTAAGTAATAGAAAGAATTACTTCAGCCTCTTTCTCTTGCAGATAGTGAGGGGCAGATAAATTTAGAAGGATAATCAGGTCTTGGCTGAATTGAATTATCTCTTGGGAGTGCCTGTCCTGCTTTGTTGATTCTGGTGCAGCCAAGGGAGTCTATGCTTTGCAGTCATCCCAGTTTTGTGCCTACACCTGAGTAGAATGCATTGGAGCCTGTGCCTTTATCTGGCTGAGATGCTGTACCTGGAGAATGAAGATTAGGAATGATGAAAGTGCTCTGAACTAGACCTCAGCTGACAGAAATAAGATTCACTGAGTACCTTAGATCCCCCCGTGAAGAGAAAAACTTTAATGCAAGTAGGGCACCTCTGGAGAATGGAGCCCTTAAGATTTTATCCTGTCAGAATCAACACCAGCCCAATTCCCAGTACCTGTCTGTCCAGGCTTGTAGATGGGTTTGTCTGTCTGGACGAAGACCAAGCTTTCAGAATTCTTGACCAGCACTGACTTGCGGCTCTTGAACTGCAGTGTGTCCCCTGTCACCGCCACAGTGAGAAATGCCACGGATGTGCTATTGGATTTTGGAAGCTAAGGAGAATGAAGAGGATAACTGCTTTACTGATTCACACCATTGCACTGAGCATTGAAGGAAGAAGTGCAAGCTGGGTCAGAAAGTTCCCTACAGGGACAAAAAAGACTCAGTGCAGGGAGCAAGAAAAAAACATGATTGCCTGCCTTCATTCATGTACTTTTCTTGGAGAAATATTGAACCTGATCTTATGCCATCACATGATTCTTCAAAAAGAAAATTAATTCATATTCAATAACTAGGGTATGGAAGCTGTTGGTTACGTTACTCACCAATCAGCCTTCTGCAGTAAAAAAAATGTGAATAAGCTCCAGAAGCAGCCATATGACTTCATGGACCTCACTGCCTTTAACAATTCACCACCTCCTACAGTTTTCATTCCATGCTGCTATTTTTCATCTCAGGCTTACACATATCAAACAAACATGGGGCACATTCTGTCAGTCGAAGTTCCAAAAGACTTCTCTAAGATATGCATGCAGAGAAGTATTATGTGGGACACAGAATTTGATAATGGGATATTTAAAACAGAATTTTAGAATTTGATAATGGATAATTTAAAAAATATTCTACATAAGACTAGCACAGTCAGTTATCCAGATTGAGTTAATATTTTTGTTTGAATTAGCTTCAGGGTCTATGATTGCAGCGTGTCTTATTTCTCATTTCTGGACTGTTTGGATCTACTATGCCACATCAATAAACACAAGAGATCATCCCACAAGGATGAGATACTCACAGAGAAAGGGATGCAGGCAAACACGTCTTTCTCTGACACCACATCATCAATCAAGCTCCTGTTCTCCCCTTGGTACTCCAGTGTGGCACTCAGAGTCACAGACTCGTTCAGGTGGGTCAGCTGAACACAGACTTTCTCTTGAGAATTTGTGTGTATCAGAAAGGGCACCAGCACCATGTACTGCCTGTGAAGAGAGGGAAGCAAGAAAGATCAAGCAAGAAATGTGAAACAGTGTTAAGGCAACAGTTTTAAGTGAAGGCAAATTAACAAATTAGCATGCCAAATCCATTGCCATCCCTGCAGTGCATATAACATGAGCATTCATTTTATTTTTGGTTTATACATATTAAACGGTCTAACTAATTAGCCTAAAAGCAGGAAAATGCTTGCAGTAGAAGGAACAATTTCTATGCTAATAGAGAGTGCTTTACAAAGGATGTTTTGTTTGGCTTCACAGCAGGGAGTAAGGACGGTTTGAAAGGTTTCAGGCTGTTAATTGAATTTTGTATATCCCACAATCTCCTTTTGAGACTCAAAGGCACTAGCTAAAAACAGCTGAGAAAAAAACCCACCCACTTGTCTGGCTGCTCCAGTCTTTGCCTATCCGGGTTTCCAAATCTTTCACATGCTGAGCAAAGATGTGAGTGCTTGCAGTTTGGGACCTTATTGAGACGAGCACACAAAGGATTTCAGAGTGTAGTGTTTTATTGCAACTCAAGTGTACTTGCATCTTCAAAGAGTTTTTGACAAAGGTCCCTCACAAAGGACCCTTAAACTAAGCTGCCATTCAATAAAAGGGATCATTTTACTAATAAATCAAATTATTATTTCTGTCCTGGATTAATTGGTTGAAGATAGGACAGCAGGAGTAGGAACCAGTGAAAACCTCCAGTGTTTGTGTTGAGACCCCTGTTCTTCAGTACATACCTAAATGATCTCAGAAGTACAATTTTCTCACAATTGTGCAGGATAAGAAAATTCTAAAAATTGACTTACATATTTGTGGAAAAGATTTTTTTGTATGATAGAACTGAGCAGCAAAAATAGCGAATGAAATGTTCATACAGGGAAAATAATAAGCCAGCTCCTACCACACAGATATGAGCACTGTTGGCCAGTCCTGGAAAATTCTCAATCAGTAATAAGTAACAAACAGACTGTCGGGAAGTGTTCAGAAAGGAATAGAGGACAAATACAGATGCATCTATCCAAAGCTACATTTTTGCCTGGGCTCTGAGCTTTCTGGGGAGTCCTAAAGCTATTGTGGAGGCAGTGGGATCCAGCAGTACCTGCATTTCCTTCACCATGAGGCAGCACTGCGATGAAATGCAGTGAGGACCCTGCTGTCAACTCTGCTCAGCCAGTGCTGCTGCAGAAGCTGTGAAAGGAGGGACCTCCAGCCTTCCCGAGAGTGAGTTACAACTTGTGACTCTCTACTTTCAGCAGCATCTCCTTTCTTCCACAACTTTCTTACCACAGCTTCAGCCCACGCTGCTTCCCCTAATGCCATTCCCCCTGTCCCCCATCAGTGGCACTGGCAATGTGACAATAATATCCAGTCTACAGAAAGGACAGCATGACCTAGTTTGTGGGGAATTTGGCCTCATTTCTCTTTCTGTTCACTGTTCTGCTCGAAGTTTGGCCAACTTGCAGAACTTCCCCTTAGGCTGGCTTCCCTGCCTTGAAACAAGGATACAAATCATGCTGTTTATAGACACCTCTTTAGGTGTTTTGGGATGTGTTGTTGAGAAGAGACAGGTGAATTAAATTACCATGAGCGTTTTAAGTAACTATGGTCACAAAATCCATGTATAGACATTCCAGGACAAAAAGCATCTGGGCTGACAAAAGAGACCACAGCATGCAACGAGCTGCTCTGACAAGAGAGGTGGTGACTGACAGAGACATGCATCAAGCAGGGAATAGGAGATGGAGGCTGAGGCAAAAATGATGAGTTTGTCATACAGAGAAGGCAATGCTGCAGCTTAAGGTGGAATAATGTCTGTCTTTGTATTGACTCTCAGCTACTTACTATAACAACCACCCAGCCAGAAGAAGAAGGCAGTGAATTTCATCAGCCCAAATCCATACCTGCCAATTCAAGTGTCATTATGACTTCACACTTATGACCAAATGCAGAGTACTCCCAAGCATGTCCACTGCTCTGTAAAACAGCTTACATGCACAACCAGAGTAGGAGAACAATATCTTCAGCTGCATTCTTCCAAAATCATAGAAGTTTTGGTTACAAAGGACCTCTGGAAGTCTCAAGCCCACTTTCCCTCCTGGAACAGGACTTTTGCAAAGGACACCATAGATGTTTCTACCATCTATCTGGGTCACCTGCTCCGGTCCTGCACTAACTTGACAAATATGTTTTTTTCTAATATGTAATCTGACCCTTAATTGTGTCTCCTGTCCAGCTGTCCACCACTGAAACAGAAATAGCAGCAGTTATTTTTGCCCAAAGAATTGATATTAATTAAATTTCCAACCAAAACTTGGTTACTTGTATAGGGCACAGTAACCAAGTCTTAGTTCAAAGCTTAATTTTTGTTTTCAGTTCAAGGGTTGCTTCCTTTCTGTGTTGTATACAGCATCTGATCTCTCCTGAACCCACAACAAAACCACTACCCTTATGCTACCTAGCAGTTCACTGCTCAGAACTGCCTCTCTGCTGGGCTCCTGTCTTCCTTCTATGGACCCCAACAACACCCCTCTCTCCCCTCTCAGCCTTTCTTTGTTCAGGTAAGGGACAAAAGGCAGCCGACAAGAAAGATGGAGAGAGACTATTGCCAAGGGATGGGACAAGTGGGAATGGATTCAAACTGAAAGAGAGTAGGTTTAGATTAGATATTGGGGAGAAAATTTCTTCACTGTGAGGGTGGTGAGGCATTGGCATAGGTTGCCCAGAGAAGTTGTGGCTACCCCATTCTAAGGTGTTTAAAGTCAGGTTGAATGGAACCCTGAGCAGCCTGATCTAGAGAAAGGTGTCCCTGTACGTGGCAGGGTTTGGAACTGAGTGATCTTTAAGGTCCCTTCCAGCCCAGGCCATTCTATGGTTCTGTGATTCTGTGCTGCCCATTGGTCAGAACAGTGTGGTTTCATTAGCTTTCCCCTAATGTTGGGCAAGAATTAATTAAGATTACTTAATTACCCAGTTACATGAGAGTACTGTAGGGGGACCAGAGAGCTCTGCCTGACCCCAAAGCACCCAAACAGGGCAGATGAATGAGGGGCTGATGGTACAGTGTGAGTCAAAGGTCCTTCAGTCTGACCCAGTTACAACCTTACCTCTGACACACAGTAAGTGGCAGCGGCAATGCTGCACCTTCTGCAGTGCTCGTGGGCACAAAACCTCTGCAGCAAGCATCACAAGACCCGTGTCGGTGAGAACTGCCCCTCTGTCAGCACAGCAAGGGGAATGCCAGCCAAGAAGAGGGAGACTGCTCCCACGCGGACAAGCGGCTTTAGAGCAACACTGTGCTGTGGGCAAGGCTGGGGTGGGCACGCCGTGCCGTGCCGTGCCAGGCTGCCCCTGTCCCGGGCTATCGGCGGAGCTCCGGCCGCGGCCGAGCTGCACAGCCCGGGAGGGGATGTCCCGGGAGAGCGCTGGCACCAGCCTCCCTGCCGGAGGAAGAGAATCTAGGTCACAGATCCTCTCCGGGAACACGTACATCCGATGCTGCCAAGGGAAACAAACTGGCAGGAGAAAGGGGAACAAACTGGCTCGGAAGCAACAGGGGAATGGAGGGAAGTAACTCAGTGATTGAAACTGGGATACTCCGGGAGAGGTGAGCACCTGGATTCTTGCGTCATGCCCACAAAACCCCAGGCCCTGAGAGGTTTCTAGGTAGGAATATATCTAGGCAAAGGTGTTGACAGGATCCAGGTCTGCATTGTCGGGCAGCTGCAGGGCAGGGTGGCAGGAAGCCACTGGCAGAGATAGTGGTGGGGAGGGGTCCCGGGGCTGCACAGCCGGGGGATAACAGGGTGGGAGTGGGGAGCACTGTCAGAGCTGCGTAGGGAACTCAGGGCTTGGTTATTAGTGGAAAGAAAACTGAAGGGAAAAGGGAGCACTCAGACCACCCTCCCCCCTCCGCCCGTGTAGCTTACGGTTCCGCGGTGAGAGGAGCACTTCCAGGAAGGAGGAAGAGGAGGAGGAGGAAGATGTTTGGTTTGCTGGGCAGCTTGTCCTTCCCCATGGTGCAGGGCACGTCGCGGTGAGCCAAGCAGTGCTGCTGTTTTCCTGCACCTTGTAATGCTCCTGCACTCTGTGCTCTGTTGGCCTCTTTATAACTGCGCTCCGCAAACAGCCCAGGGGCTGGAGGAGGTAAGGGCTGGGGGCCAGGGCCCATCCGGAAACAGGGAGAGGCGTAAGGAGGAGCTGGAACAGAGGGACAGCATTTGGCCATGGACTCCGCAAGTGGGGGAAGGGTATTTATTTGGGTAATGCTTATATTAGAAATCTTTGAATGATTCATACCCTTCTGTCTTGAACCCATCAGATATCCGCAGTGGTGGGGATATGAAGTGTGTTCGGCACATGGTAGTTTTCCCTGTGGGCAACACCCAATCACAGTAATCTGATGTAAATTTCCACAGTATTTCCTTCACGGTTCCTCTTCATCAGAATTTTAAAATACCTTGTTTTGAGTTGGATTGACTGACACAAAGTTTCTTCTGGGCCATACAGTCCTCACTGCTTTGCCTGGCAAAGATGACACAAAAATTTGATATGTCCTATGCCTCCAAGTTTATGACCACTATAGAAAACACATTTTCCCTTGAAAATAAAGAATGATATTGAGCTGTGTAATTTTAACCTTAACCCAATTCTGGTATAATTTCCTCCTGATTCCTTTTCAGTTTCTATTTTTTGGCTTTGTGGGTGACAGCCAATTGTCCAAAACCAGAGTGGCTCACTGCTGACTGCAGTTGCAGGAAGAAAAGATATCAGTGGCTGGGTGTAAATACTCTCTGTGCTATCACAGCAGTAGTATATGTGGGAATCCTTCTCTGCTCCAGAAGTCTTAAGCAATTTTGGAACATCTGCCACCATAGGTAAATAATCCCAAGACACTTGTTTCTCTGATATGTTCCTGTTCAGTCTTCTCAAGGACTGTAGCACAACGCTCAAACCTCAAGGCCAAAGCAAAGCAATAAGTTGAACTTCAACCTTTGGCTTTGAAGAACAGGCATTGAAAAGAAAAAGCTGTGGAAACATTTGGTGAAGACCCTGATATCATGCCTGAGGTGGTCCATGCACTTTCACCTGAGAGCTCCTGTTGGAAACCAGCAGCTCTAGGAAAGGAATGTCTCTCCTTAGTGCCTACATCAGCTTTGTGTGGTGACAGAGAAAAAACCCACTGTAAAACCCAAGATCTATATTAACATCTCCAGTTAGCAAACTGTATTAGCTAAAGGCAGAAAAAATGCTACAGGGAAAAAAAAAATCGGTATTGTTATTTTAAAGGGAATCAAAATTATGATATCACTTTTCCCAGGCTGTGAATCTAAAGCAAACAAACCCAAGCAATTTATTTCACATGATAAAAAAGTATGACAGGAAGAAGTAGTTGGATAAATAAATAGGAATAACAGCAATACACAAAGACATAAAAAGGGCTTTGTCATTGTAGAGGAGACAAAATACTTCACAGACCACAGTGAAGGGAAGGTCATCTATTATAAAATTTCAGACAATATGAACACTTTACAACTTGCAGCAAGCAGGAACAGGAAGATACACAATGAAATGAAATACCATAAAACAGCTTCATCAGCTAAACTTCAAATGAAACTGGAAATGTCAGAGTGAATAAAGATTATCCACTTTAGTTGCTTGTTGAATAATTTAACCTGAGAGAAGGGCCTGACAGCAGATGAACTGCCTTTCCCAGACGTGGACAGCTGGGCTGTCAAATATAGCTCATATTTCTGTGGTGTCATATGAACAAATGAGTAAATTCAGGCATGGCAAAACCATCAATGAATTATTTTCATTTTAATGCACTTTGTAGATTAAATTGTGAACCAGATTGGTAGCTGAATTTTATAAATGGTCCTGTGACCATATTTTGTGTGATGTGAGGTGGCCATCTGTAGGGTAAGCCCTATACAAAGCAGGGGTTTTCTGTCTTTCTCAGCTATATTGTAACAAACATCCACTCTTTGTATAAACTTGGTCTTGCTTTAGAAGAAATAAAAAAGGCTATAAACAAGGTTGTTTACCCTCAGGCATGAGAAATTTACAGTGTGTCTCTGATACTTAGCACATAGCACACACAGAGTAGGATAAATTGTTGAAGTCCCATTATAAAATCCATCTAAGGTAACTAGTGAACGACATCTAATAATTTTAAAACCTAAAAACAGGAAACTGTTTGCATGTTAGCAGGTATTTTTGGATATTACAGAGAATTGAAGATAATCCCTGATATAGTAACAAATGACAAGCTGTTTAAATTTATATTTTGTTTACTTTAATTTATACTTCTGTACTACTCAGAATTTTGAATTTTCTACCCCCCTTAAGGAGGAGGGTAGAAAAAACCAAAACACTAACAAATGTGTCTCAGAACAGCACTCAGGACAATCAACTATGCTCTTTTTGAGACATATGACTCTTCAGATAAAAATTTACCATATAAAAAGGATATAATAAATACATATAGACTTTCTGTTTAGCTTTGTCTGTTAAGTTATTAGCTGGGCTACCTCTCTCCTCAGGTACAGGCATCTCATGAAGGTTCTTCTGTTGGCCCTGAGGTTATGCTCAAGTCAGATTGAACATTGTTGGAGCCAGGTTTTCCTCAGAGGTGCACAGTGGCAGGAGCAAAGGCAACGTGCCAGGCTTCATACAGAGAAACGCCGAGCACATGGAAGGAAAAAAAAAATGTTTCTCCCAAGGGCTAAGTAACAACAGGACAGACACCACAGGTGCCATGAGACATCCCTCCCCAGAGGCCATCCACACTTCATAGCACAAGGCCAAGTGCCAGTGTGGAAAAATCCCATGCTCATAGTGTGTAGGCATTCCAGAGATTCCTCCCATTTAGATTTAAAGTTCACTTAGCTATAGAAGAGTAAAACAACAAATCACAGCCTCCTCTCTGGAAGGCTGCTGGAAGAAGGCAGCAGAAGGCTGTGCCAATGCCACCTCCCTGTGGCACAGCCCCTGCTGTACCCACCTGGTGTAACACCCACCTGCTGCAGAGGTGTGCAGGGGCTCTTGCTCCTCTTGTCTCCCAGAGCCTTCTGTCTGAGCTGAGGTGGCCAAGGGGAAGGGCTGTGTGCTTAGCTCATCTCCTCACTTGCTGGCTAACATAACACAAAGCCATCAGGGTCTCTCTGTGCTACAGCTGAGCCAGATGTTTGGTACCCAGCACCTTCTCCCAGTGCAGAGAGGAGCATGGAAGGAACTGGTGTGTTTGTGCAGGTTTTTGAGATAGAGGATGCTACGGGAAAGCCAAACAAGAAAGTCCTAGTGGAGTATAAGGCATGGAAATCAGATATTGTCACATTTAATCCTTCCCCCTGCACCTCTGTTCTGTTTCAACTTGTTAGGCAGGGCAGAGCTGACATTTCAGGTCAGGGGAAGGTGTATGAGCCAAGACAGTGTAACATAGCTGGAGAACACACCATTTATCAGGACCCTTTTGACCACAGTGTCCTGCCACCCAGAGCCTGTCCTGGGAACAGGACAAGACCTGTCCTAAGCAGCCGTAGGCTCTGAAGAGAGAGCCAGCTGTGCATCCCACAGTCAATGCACAGGACTTCCCAGATGCGCTTTACCTCGGCACAGACCTTGGGGACACACCTTGCCTTGACAGCAAGGACAGCAAGGGGAACCAGTGGGACCTAGAGCTTGTCACTGCTAGAGAAGAGAAGTAGAAAACATCTGGCACAGTTATGCAATTGCTTCCAGTAATAACCCAGCCTTAACCTCCCCATGGGTAGTGAGCCAAAGGGTAGGAGGCTGAAAAAATGTTTGAGGTTAGCACTTTAGCAGCGTGCACAGTGTCCTGTCAATAGCCAGTGGGGATTTTTATTCACTTTACCTCTGACTGCCTTGTTTGTATGTGCCCCCTCTTCTCTCTCAAACAGGACTTTTTAAGCTACCAGGGTATATATGCACAGTGTGACAACATGGGCTCCAGGAGCCCTGCTGAAATCATGTTCTTAAGGGAGATCCTGTTTTGCCCAGCAGGAACTGTGGTTGTCAGAAAGGAGATCTGTGTGCTGAGCTGCAGGAGTATCAGAAAGGGGAAGAGTGAAACATTCCCTTGGAGGAGGCTAGTAGGTGCTGTATGCAACATGATGCCCTGCTTTTAGGATTTCCTTGACCCTCAAAAGGTGACCCTTTATAAAGTCAAGCAGAAAAAAGCTATCTCTTGCTGTGAGCTACAGGATTAGCTTACACTATATTGCTTTTCCACTTGAAAAATCCTTGAGAGAACTTTTTATTCTTGCTCTGAATAAAAAATTTAAATGTGTGAGTGACGTTCCTCAGGAAGTCCTTCCCTGATGCTCTGTTTCACAGCCAGTGGTGCCAGAGATGTGGCCACTCTTCTGTGTCACCTGACTGATGAATCAGGTGGTGGGGGTCACTTCAGTGCAGACAAAGCCCTACCTCCCTAATTGTCCAACAGGTACAAATGAACTCAAAAAAAGGAATAAACAGACAACAAGGCTGATTTATTTCCTCAGAGCAATTTGACATTGCCATTTGTTGACTGAAGGGTCTTCTGACACATTTCTGGTCTTCTGACACATTTCTGGTCTTCTCTGATCATTGAATTGGTTGGCCATTACTCACACTTCATATTTGACACGGGTGCTGAGAAGAAGACCTGAACATCTAAATCATACACGTGGGACCTTGCTGTGCCATTGTTACTAGCTTGGCACTATTACCTGTGACACTGCAGGGATCATAGAGGATTTGAGTCGAAAGATGGGGCAACCAAACTCCCTGGACTCCTTTATCTGACCCTAGCTAAGCATTTGAGAGGTCTAAGCAAGAGAATGCTTCTACACTAGAGCTCATTTTTCTGGAGAGACAATTTTTTTTTCTTTTTTCTCTAGATTTTGCATCCTGCTGCCTGCACTGTGGATGAGACTCATCTTCTACTGTAAAAAAAGTTTATGTTCACTTTTCAAAGCAAGTATGGTCATTATAAGTCCTCTTCTTAACTAGGGCATAACATCAGCCTTTTGCTGATCCTGGAGTGTGGACTCCACATGAGCAGCAAATCAATTCCCACAGAACAAATAAACTCTACAAAGAATTAATTAGCACAAAAGGGAAGTAAGCTTGACAGAGCATTTTAGTCAAAGACACTATGATGTGATTGTATTTCGTTAATTCTTTTTTATTAATTAGAATTGCCAGTTGGGCCAGTGAGCCTGATCTTATCACATTTGGACAACACAGTTTGCTTAGTCTGTATGTCTAAAAAATTACAGTAATTCTACCTCCTGAGGCCTGGGACACTCCCCAGATCCCTGGCACCTCAGGATTATCAGATGACAGAGGAAGAAATGACATTCAGTCTGGTGGGTGTCCCTGGCTTGTTCAGTCCACAATTAATATACTTGCTTCAGTTTCAGGTGTGTGGCACAAAACCTAGAGCTGAAACATGACACCAAGGTTCCAGACATCTTGGAGGTGTTGGAATGTGTTTTAAGAATATTGCTGTTCCCTGTGTGAGTGAAAGCCAGGGAAACATGATCTAGATGTAAAAATCTGAAGGGAGAATCTGAGCATTGGATATTTGTTAGATCTGACTGCAAACAGCAATTATCTGATTGAGTCGAAGGATAAAATTGGGTAACAAACATTATATTTTCAGTATGCAAAGGAAGAGATTGCAGTGGGAAATGAGCATTTCATGTTTTAATAGTCAGGTCTGGCCTAGCAGGAAGATAAGGTTTCAAAAGTATGATAAAAATGCACTTTTTTTTTTTTTTTTTTTTTTTAAACGAGGACCTTGTTTCTTCCCAGGAAACTATGTTCGGCAGAACAGAATAACATATTTGGCCAGACCTGAGGGGATTTTTATGAGTTCCATGTGAGATGCCGAAGCCTTAACTTAATTGGTCTTACATTCCTCAGGAAGATATACACCCTGTATCCACATACACTCAGTCTGCTCTCCTTTTCAACCTTGTTACTGTAACTATTGATTTCTCGTGCTTTAGTCCAGCCTGATGCTCGTGTAAATCAAGTCAATTGCTACAATCTGGGCTGCGTCAGGAATGCAAAATCCACAGCCTTTCTTGCTTTCCTCCTTTTCCTCCTACTGCCAGTGATGTTTTAATTTTTGAATTCTGCGTGCAGATCGGAAAAATACCCAAAGCTCTTTCATGTCCCACAAATTCCTCGTCAGTGGAACTTGAGAAAATGGCTTTTTATAACACCAGTATCATGCATATCCTGCATGGCCAGCCCTGTGGAGTTCTAAAACTCAAATTGTTTAGTGCATTTTGAGGAAAAAAAAATATTTTGGGAGAGGAATATCTTGTGTTGACCAGATGATTAATTTCCACTGGGAAAAAACCGCAAGCCCACAGGCAGCTCTTAGTAAATCTCCTGGTGGAATGGATGCTAGGAACATATCCTACCCCTCGACACTTGAGCAGTTTGCACTTAAATTCCTGCTGGGGCCCCTCCCTGCGCGGCGGGTCCCGTTGTCCCCCGGCCCCACGCCCGGTGCCCGCCCCGCTCCATCCCTCCCGCTCCCGGGATGCGGCGGAGCGGAGCAAGGGCGCCGGCGAGCGGGGACCCGCGGCGCTGGGAGCCCGGCGGGATGGGCGAGGGCTGCCGGGAAAGAGGGGCAGCATCCGTGTTTTCTTTCCCGAGCCCTCCCCATGCTGCTGTGCCAGTGTGTTGGTGTTTGCAGAAACCAGCACGACTCCGAGCGTGACGAAGTAGGGGAGGACAAGAGGTGCGGGAAAACGGGGAGGCAGGTGCTGGTGGATGACACCGCGCTCCATCGTGGCCTGTTTGGACAAATTCTGGCCAGACTTGTGGGCTGGGGCACTGAACACGGTGTGTATTGCAGCAGTGGGCAGAGGTTGTCAGCTGTAGCTGAGGGACGTGCAGGCAGGACAAGCCTGTGCCACTCCTCATCCTCCCCCAGCCAGCAGTCATGACGCATGCACTATCATCAAAATACCTGTTCTGTGTAAAAAGGTTTTATTGGTGGAAAGGTATACATGATTATGTTACAGAAGTGGAGAGATGTGCTGTGAGAGGAAACAGAGAATCAGACACTAGCTCAATCAACGCCACAGGGTCCCACTGTGATCCTTAAGGTGCAGTGGCCCTTTCCACAACTTCATGACAGAAGAAAGTAGGGTGCTTGAGCACTTTTTCTACATTTATGGTGCTCCTGCAGGTGAAAATCCAAAAGAAAATAACCTCAATGAGAACAAACCAATGGCTGTAGGTTACAAAACATGGATTTTTTTTTTTTTTTTTCAAAATACAGGGTAGTCAGTTCTTTCTGTGTGAAACAGAAAAAAGCTGTACCAAGGTCTCGCAGCAAGCTATGCCTGGAGTCCTCAGAAACTGCTCATCAGATAGGAGCCAGCAGAATTGCTGTGCTGAGCAGGATGCAGACCTGACCTCCTCTACAGCCAGGCAGCATCATACCTCTATACCTCTGACTAGTTACTACACTGCCTCCATGTTTCATCTCACCTTGTGTTCTCCTCAGATAATGTATTCACTGTCCAAGGAAAAGTTCCTGTTAGTCCTTGGGGAAAACCTTGCTTGGGCCTGGAAGGATAGGCTCCAGAGGGAAGACTTTCAAAGATGGCCATAGGTAAATGGTTCTTTGTTTGGTATGTGTCTGTGCTTTTGAAGAAACTTTGAAGGTATTTCCCAGCCTTTCCATTATTCTGCACTTTGGCTTTCATTCTAGATGCTAAGCTCTTCCCATGGATAGCAACATGGTCCCCTCTTGGATTCCACTGGTGTCATGGGACAGGATCTGGCCACTGTCTCTGCCTGCTCTCTGAGAAGCCTCAGAAGCCATTTCTTCGAGAACAGTTACTGTTCTACTCACTCTGCTTTTCCTGCTTTATACTTCACTTTCTTATCTGCCTGTTTGGTTATTTTCTGGCTTTCACTTACCTTTTCAAATCCTTAGTCCATTTCTGCAGCAACCTCTTTGCAAGGTGATGAGTATTGAGCAACAGCATACTCTTCTGGAGAAGAATAGAAATGATCTTGTTACCCTGGAGAACACTTCACGTTGCCTTTCCCTGGAGGTGGACATAACCTATGCATGCTTAAACTGGAAATCCTTGAAATGTGCTTTATTCTGCTGCATGTATTTTCATAACTTTCTAGTCATGCCTACGACCAAGGGCATGAGACCAAGGTCAATGAAGTGAAATCATTCTCTCCCCTGGCACTAGGTTCAGGTACTGCTGGAGTTCAGAGGAGTGCTGGTTAAAATCAAAGACATACCTGTTTCATAGTAATCATAGATCTGCACAGAAGCTGGCTTGGGGTGGGTCACTACAAAGTCCTGTTCCACTGAGAAAGTGATTTCTTTCCTTTTCTTCTGTGAGATCTGGAATGGAAGGTCAGAGATCACATCAGTCTTTTTATTTGTACAACACCATCTAGAGCAGACAAGGGTGGTAACTGACAGGTTGCATATTCCAAATCCCACTGATGCCACACCTACAGATGTGGGACAGACAATACCTAAACATGTTTGGAGAGTCCAAAGTGAAACTGAACTGAAAAGTTCATAGATTTTCCTGCTTGTCACCTGCTTGTATCACCTGATTCTGTAATTATTACATATCCTATTGCCAGAGGTAGGAACATTGTCCAGGGGGACTGAGTTTAATTTTTCAGGATCTCCCAATGGTTAAGATGATAAAATCTGGTATTCCAATCCCTCCCATTTCAGATATGGACATTATGTGACACCAAGAAATTTGGAATCAATTTACAGTGTCTGTATTGGCTTCTGTTAGTTCTACAGTTCCCTGAGAAAATGATTTACTAACTAAGTAAATTCTGATTCAGGGATTAGATTACAAGTAAAATTTTGGGATGATCTAGTATAAGAGAAGCAAAGAAAATCTTTCCAGAGGAGAATGAAAACAGTGTTTCCTGTCCTGTTGGAAAGACTGAGATTTATAAGAAGCCTATCAAAGAGACATACATACAAGGGAAGCTCTTTTCTGGTGATTATCTGCTTTTTACTGAAAGGAGAAAGAATTTTGATTAATTTCATTGTGCTTTTTTTAATTAACTTTTTTGATTTTTTAGTTGCTGGTAGGACAGGTGTCAGTTTGAAGCTGCTTGGAATGTTGGGAAGTTACATGAAGTTTGGGAAGTAAACAGCTTAGTGATTACAGTAGAAGGCTGTTGAGGAACAGAACATGATAAATGCACCATATAGGGTATGTCCATATTGTGGTGTTACCTAATACATGTTGTTTCCATCCTTTGTGAAAATCAAATAAGACAGTGACCAGAACTTACATTTTGCAGATAAAGTAGCACGTGGTTTTTCTTGTTTTCTACTTGCATCACTGTATGACTGTTAACGAGCTTTGAAACAAGAAAATGGAGATAAATATATTTGTAAAATATTGCAAAAGAAATGCTGCCTCAGACCTTACTGCTGCATGTCTGTGGCATTCAGTCTTCTCCTAGCCAAGCTTCAAGGGCTGGTAGTTGACTTTTAGTGTCCAAATGTTGCTGAATAGATGGAAAGGATGGACAAAAACTTGCCAATTGACTTAGTTGGGGGTATGAGCTCTTTTCAAATGCACAAGTCACTGCAATTCACTTGGGGAATTCTGCCTGACTCTGGTGTGATCTATGTTGCAGAGCTTGTCTGAGAGGTTTCCCACCCTTCCCCTAGCTGGGCAATGCCAGCTCCCAGTTGCAGCTGCCAGCTGCTCAGGCTTGAGCTGAAACCCTTCCTAGTTTTAAATATAGGAGGGTCTGTGTGTTTGAAACTGCCTGCTGGGAATTCCCTCCACCCAGTAATGAACAGTGCAGCCATGCAAACACCTCGCATGGTCTGTGGCTGGATGGTTCTTAAACATGCCTCTGGTTTTCTCCTCTGTCCCTATGGGGAGTAATTTAGCCTTGCCCCTCCAAGTTTACCTTATCCAGGGAAGACTTAACAGGAACAAAGCCAGAGAGCATCTTCACATCAATAATGAGCATGTTGGAGCTGCTGCGTTTCCCCGTATAACTGAAACAACAGAGGGCTCTGTCAGCGGTCTTTTGGGATATTGTATCATCAGCATATTGATCAGCTCCTGGTTCTTGACTTCATAAGCTGAAGTGAAGACACTCAGCAATGTTCTCTGCATGTCTTGTCACCTGCACAGTTGGTTTGTTGCTGGCACGTTACCTGCTTATGAGGACAAGATCAAATTTTGCTGGTCTATCCTGTGGGCAGGAAGCATTTGATGTCTGTACCGAAAGCAGAAATCCAAAGGACCCCTCAGGAAGGTGAATGTTGTATCTCAGTGCTGTCTGGAAGAGGTAAAACCCTTTTGTTCAAGAATGCCAAAGGTTTTCTTTGCATTCCAAAAAAATCAAGTGTCAGACATAGCGAATTTTTCTGGCAATGTTGCAGTTTGTTTTATGTGGAAGATCCTTGGTTGCATCACTGATGAACACATATGTCTTCTACTCTTTAACAATGAAGGTGCCTGTACCCAGAGTCACTTCCCAGAAAGAAATCAGATGTTGATCAGAAAGGACTCTTTTTCTATGCCAGAACTCCCCAGGAGACAGAATGTGGGATGGGGAACAGGGTGTTTAGATGGTTTAGGGAAATCAAGCAACTAGGAGAAGTAAAGAGAAGTCAGCTAGAAAATCATCAAAACAATGGCTATCTTGTATGCAAAATGTGAGACACAATGAAGAAGAAATCAGACATTTACTTGCATAAATACACATCCACTGCCATTAATTGTCAGGCTGTATTTCCCAGGGACCTCTGGAAGGGCAGTCTGTTGCAGCAGGAGCCTGTTCTCATTGTTGACAATAAAGACCTTCTCAAAAGGCTTTTTGGAAGTGATCTTGACTCTGTTTTGTGAAGCAGAGTTGTAGGTGGCCTCACCATAAGCAGCGAGTGCTTGAAGGGCAATGACTGTGTCCTGAAGAAAAAGAAAATAATAAAAGAGAATTGGCTGCACAGCATGACCAGTGCAGAGGAGATCAAAGTCACTGTTGCAATACCAATCACTGTTGCTCCTTCCTGGATTTGTGTATAATTCCAGGGTTCCCGTACAAAAGGAACCACTTCATTCTCTCATGTATGCCTTAGGGTAGAAGAATCTCTCTCCTAATACAAGGGTGTCAAAACATAAAATCTGAGCAGCAGAGTGCACTTCTAGAGTTTTTCATAGTGATGAAGCCTGTGTTTTCTGAGGAGCCACATAGGACTCATGGGTCATCTAACCCACGGGACTTGGTGTTTTCTAGGGTCATCCCTGACACAAATATCTGTATTTATTGCTAGTCAAATTACTCTTGTATGGTTTTAACCTTTATGTAGTCAAGAAGAGAGGGAAAAAAAGTGTTCTGTTCTCCTAATATAAAGGTTTGGTTTCTCTCAGAGACAGCAAGTAGAAAAGAGAGACAGGACTAGGTAGTCAGAGCCTTGCTGGAACCCTGAAACAGTGACCCAATTCCTAGGACTGGCTGTGGAATGGAAGATAATTTTGGCACCTGGGTAGAAGAGAAACCTCCATAGGGATTCTGCTGCCTGATGATCCACTGCACAATCCCTGAGGCCTTTGTGAGATCCTCTTTATTCCTGTTGGGTTTGTAGAGCAATGCCAACAACACGTAACTGGTGATCTCAACTTCAGCTGAAGGGGCATGGTCAAGGAAGGAGGGAGATTTGTCTGATGGAGACCTCTCCTCCTGCTCCCAGTGCTGTGATCCATCTGGATAAACAAAGAGAGGAACCAGTATTGATTACAGGTGTCACTGCTCCGTACTGCCTTGGGGTCTCACTGTGCCCAGGCCTCTTCCTCAAAAGGACTCCCTGCAGATCACTGAATGTGCTGCAGATTAACTCCACAGATTATCCGTGTGGTTTGCTTCATGTGCCCACACCCTCAATATTGTCAAGGTTAGACCATCGGTAAGATCTGTTCCATCTTCCCACTTCCCAAATTCCCCAAATGACTGAAACTCACCAACTTCCTTTGCTGATTTTTGTAACTCTTCAAGGAATGATTCGCATTTTTCTGCCTTGCCAGCTAAGCAGAAAGCATAGGCCATGAGTGCCTGAGTGTAAACTTCACTGATTCTCTTCTCAGATGCAGTCTCCAGACAAAAAAGGGCATTTCGGATTACAGGGTACTTAAAAACAAAAAAGCACATGGGTCTAATTCAGGACAGTAGTCTTCACCTGCTCAAAAATTTTTTTTCTTTAAACTTGTTCCTCATCCTGTCACTATCACAGCAATGAGAGTGGGATTTCAGCTTGTATAATGACTTCAGGGGAGAGAATACAGAATTCTTCAAAGAGAGATTTTGCAGGAAACAAATCAAGTAGCTTACAATGGTGTTTTTGATGAGGTTGGTCTATATATTTCGCAGATAATTCCTTCTGCTTACTTTCGTGATAATTATTTGCTCTGCATTTCTATAGTCAAGAGTTTGTTGTCTTGAACAAATCTAACTTAGTGGTTTCTGTCATCCCTGACTTTCATGTAACTTTAATTCTGTGATGTTGTACTAGGCTTACACCCACAAAAAATGTACATCTTGATTCTCTGTCCTCAGAAAAGATATAAAAAAGTGGATTGAAGTCTTAACATCTCCTCTCTAGTCATCTTTGTGCTGCCAACTTTTTGAAAAGGACAGATCAGCTTTTGGTTTGATGGATGTTTGTTTTTCCGACATATCTTTCTTTTAATTCCATTTGTGGATTTTGTAGGATTTACCTGCAACAATTTACTTTCTTGACTAGGCTAAGTGAGGCTGTAGTGTGTGGGTTACTACTCCTCATGTGTGGGTTTCTACTGTCAAGTCTTTTTATTAGAAACTAAAGGATGTCATTAAATGTTTTTTTGTCTCGCAAATAGAAGATCTAATCCCACTGAGGTTTGTGCAGTTTCTGCCCAAAGACTGGTGGCTTAAGAGGTATAGAGATGGGGATTTTCTCTATCACAGCAACCAGTGCAGATGCAGAGCGTGGTCACCTACTCTGGGAGCTCTCTCTCTCTCTCTTTCTTTCTATACTACTTAGACAATTTAGCAGATGCTGGACTCAAGGCAACAACTGGGGACCAGTTCCATCTGAATATCAGGTAAGTCTCCTTACCAAATTTGAGTGCCCAGCTTCCAGCATGGCAATGGTGATGTAGGCAGAAAGTGCCAGCTCGTCGTCTACTCCTCCCTGAAAACAACATGGAGAGAGGAATAATCAGTAAATGCCACAGATGAGAGCCTTTAAATATGAATTGCTATGTCCCAGCTGAAGGAGTGTGGATAGTTCTGGAGGCAGCCCAAAGGGAAGGAGAGCATTCACATAACTCTTGAACAGCTCACAAATCCAGAGAAGCCCTTTGCTATTAAGTCCAAAAACATCACTCCTTCAAGCTTACAGTCCTGTAACCCTATCTCAGGCGCACATAACATGTACAGTAAGTGCAGGAGAGCTGACTGAGCTGAAAATAGTCATTATAAAATGTGGAGAATTAGCCCTTGGAAGAAGACAGGCATTTGGAGTGAAATATCATTTTTGGCAGGAATAGGAAAACATATTCTTAATGAAAAAGTATAAATTTGACCAAATAGTAATTCTCTGCTACCTTCAAGGCATTGTTGAAGAGCGTCCCAACACTCCGGAAACAGCCATCCAGCTTCTGTTTGCTTGACAGCCACATCAGGGTTTGAGACTGGACACGGTCATCAATATAGATTAAGGGACCAGCTCGTGCAAATGATCTATACACAAAGGCAGTGAGCCTGCAAGGGAAAGATGGAGCTGTGAGACAAGCACTGGAAGAAACAGAAAAAATCAGCCCTCCCATTCATGCTGCTGATGAGCATTAAGAGTTACAGCCAGTGTGTTGGTGGCTTGCTTTCTCTTTCTGTGCTCCTCAAAGAGGGAATAGTTAAAAGAGTAGTAGCTAGATGGGCCATGGGAAGTATGTCCAACACTCTGGTGATCCTGTCTGCAGAGCACCACAGTGCAATGGGCTTCATAAGAGACAGCAGAAGTATGGATCAGAAAATCAGCTGGGTTTTTAGGGATCAGCTTCTTTTCATGCATCTGACCTGGCAGAGGATGGAGAAACATTTCCTTTAGTACATTCCAACCCCCAGTCCCAGACAGATCTGTACATCTGATTCAGTCAGTAAAGCTGCCTCTTCCCTGCACCATAATAATTGAATGCAGATTCATCTCTGAGCCAATTCTGCTCCCAGTCACTCACCAGGTGTTCCCTTCTTTATCTCTGGGGCCAAAGATGCTGTAGGACCCATCAGGACGTTTGTATGACAGCTGCTTCTGGTAGCCTGCAAGAACATGGAAAAGGAAATACTCCTGGATGTAAAACAAAACCCTATTTTATTTGCTAACATATTTGTCTGAAACCACAGTGGGAAAGAATGGAAAGGCAGTGTATATCTACCAAAGAGGAGGGGAGCTCTAAGGGATCCTGTAAATGGAAGTATGGAACATCTTGTCTTGCAGAAATACTGAGAGAATAAGCAAGCTCTCTCAGCTCTATGCTCCAACTAAACATACAGGATCAGGATACATGCTGTGCCTGAGTGGGAAGAGAAGAAGGGGACTGAAAGACAAAACCTTAAAGGAAACATGACAGTTGAATGTCAGCAAAAAGGCATAAGAAAAGAAGATAAAGGAAAGTAAAAAAATGTCTTGTTCAGGGCAGCTCCTTGGGTTGCTGGGATATGCTACAACTGTGATGCCATCAGCCAGCATGGCCATGCTGCTGCTGCTGCTGCTGTTGCTGCTGCTGCTGCTGCTGCTGCTGCTGCTGCTGCTGCTGCTGCTGCTTCTGCTCGCTGGCCCCCAACAGGAATTTCAGCGCACATTGTGAGGGAAGCACAAAGCTCTCACCGCTCACTAAGTACCCAATGGCCTTGGATTTGACCTCTTCACTCAGCTGCCCTGTCTTGTTCAGATAGTCCAGGACGTAGATGTTGGGTGCAAAGAGGGCCATGTTCTGCTCCCCACAGCCAAAGGGCATCTGGAGGAGCTGGTGCAGGTTCTGCATGGCAGTGCCCATGATGTCACCTGGGGAGGAGGAGATGAGACGGGGCTATTAGCACAACTCATGGCCACTGAAATTACCAGTAATTTCCATTCCACAGGCAGACTACTAAAAGCCTAGCAGGGGTTGGGAGCCTTCTAAACAAACTTGAAGTTCTCAGGGCCGAGTTCTGTTCTGCTTTGCAGTCAACAAAGAATCCCTTCCCTGCCTCTCCTTACATGGTCTAAATTGCCCTTACCAGAAACACTCCCTATTTTGGTGCCACTTCAAGCAGATACTTCTTGTTGGAAATGAAAGGAACTTACAGGAAACTTCTGTTTCCAGCGGATGGAAGGGAATAGCCAGAGCTATTTATTGTAAAAATTTATTGCAAAATTAATAGCTAATGCTGCAAAGGGACATTGATAACGCAGATGTATCACCGAGCACCTCTTAACTGTTATTCCTAGGAAAGGTAGCAGACACCCAGCAAGGGATTTCTGGAATGAACTTCTAAACGTCACCAAAATTACAAAACCAAGATTTAATGACTAGTGAGTCGTGTAACCAAATCCATGTCCTGAAAAGACTGAATAGACTCTACTGGCACCTCTGATTTGTAGGTGGGTGTGTAGAAAAATGCTGTACTGGCATGAATCTGGCTGAGGTCATAAGTCAGAACTGTGCTGCCACTTCAGAGGAAGACTTTAAAATACACTAAATTTTAACAGAATAGTGAAGAGTGATGCAACTGATATTTAAACTTCATCTTGCTGATGCAGAGCACTGCTGGACAGTGCTGAGATGAGAATGAGTCTCTTTTCTCAAAAGTTTCCCACACTAGGAGTGGAAACTCACATTTTGAATCCTGAAAGAGCTTTCATGTTAAATTTTCTATATTTTCTTTTTAAAATGTTTTATTAATTATATATTTACCAACAACAGAAAAGGAGGCTCTGGCTGATCCTTCCAAAACATTTGTAGGTATCTCTAGAGTTATATCTTGAATAACTACATCATCTGTGGAGAAAAACATTTGTCATTTACATAGGAATACTAATTATAACAGTGAAATGCTCCTGGCACAAATTGCACACAGGAGACAGCAATAAAGTGAAACCCACAGCATTCACCAAGGACATGAAAAGAGAAGGGGACACAGCAAAATTCAAAATTGTTAGAAAACAGATCAAGTGGTATAGTCTCTGTCACTGCTCAGTAGAAAACAGTAAAACAGGGTAAGGTTGGTGCTCACAGGTTGTAGTATCTGTGACCCTTGGGGATTCCTTCAGTGACACAATTGGCAGAGCCGGTTGGTGAGGGTCAGAACAGATTTTTTGCCTCTTTCAGACCAGTCAGGAAACCTTAGGAGCAGTTTGCTGTCAGCACTGAGATGGTGTGGAAAGGAACATTACATTCCCTCTCCCATTCCCACCAGGGGTGGAAAGCTGTAAGGTATCCATGGAATAGAGGACAGCAGTCAACATGAGTGAATGAAACACAGGACATAATTTTCACATAAAGGTTGTGTCCCTTTGAGAGCTTCGTAGCAGCCTTCCTGCAACATCTGAGCACATCCGACCAAGGCAGAGATGCTGCCTCAGTGACAGGCACTGGACCACACTGGAATTTGGTAGCAGGGAACTGAACTATTACACTCATACTAGCTGTCATATGGACAACTCTGGGAAAAAGGGAAGGGAAAACATCAACAAACACTGCAGGAAAGAGTGCAGAATCCAAACTTCCTTTCAGTTCTTCTGAAGACAGCAGTATATAAGACCCTCACCTTCTGTACAAATTAAGGAGTTTTGAGTTCTTTCCCTTCTGATTCCTTCAGGCTGCATGGAGATGGAAAGAAGAGACACATGCAGTGGATGAGACAAAAGCATGCAGAAGAAATTCAGTGACAAAAAAGCCACCCCCTTCCCCAGCCTCCTAAAACAGGTGGATTGAAGCAACATTTTAAAAGTTCGTGTATGATGTGGCTGCTTCTAAAAGGGAGATCACATCAGATGGAGTCCCTCATTTCCAGTTCCTCCTCTGGATGAGGGAGACATGCACTGGTCAACACCCACTGATTCTCATGGAAGAGAAGGTGAGGTAGGAGAGGACTTGGTCTTAGATTGAACAGCCAGACCCTGTCGCAGCCAAACAAAGGTGGAGCCATACCAGGATTTCTTTAGGGAACCTGGAAAACTTTTACTTGCTTTTGGTACTTCTCCTCATGAAAAGGAGTACAGGACAAACAGTAAGAGCTCTCAGCAGTACCTCAACCAGCAGTGTTCTGATCTGGGTGTCCCTGTAGTCAATACTGATGTTCCTGGGAGCTTTGTCTCCACAAGCTTCATCATCCTTGGTCTCTGCAGTAATGCTGAACACTACATTACCTTAAATAGCAGGGAAAAAAAAAAAAAAAAAAAAAAAAAAAAGAAAAAAAAAGAAGGAAAAAAAATGGACCTCTACCATGCAGGCTGATTGACAAAGTAAGAAATTTCATCTGATGAATAAGATGAAGTAGTTCAACATAATGAATGGTCAGTCACTGTAGGTGAGACATATGGGAAAAGAACTGGGCTCTAAAAATGGCAATGATAAACACACTGCAGCCGTGGAGAAGGTGTTTAACCAAGACAACTGGAAGGAACAGTGGTGAACCAAGCTCTCCAGGTTGAAAAAGAATTAAGTTTTTTCAGGTGAGAGATAAATTAATACCAATCTTGGAACAGAAAACAAAGTAGATTCAAAGCACTTACCGATTTCTTTGGGGAAAATATTCCAGACATAGGTCTTCCTTTTCTTGGCACATACACATCCATCATCCTCTGGGGAGATGAGTTTGGCTTGATAATCAAGGGAATCCGACAGTGAAACATTAATCTGAGAACAGAAATAGTAGTGGAATGGTAGGAAGATTTTGTACCATATTGCAAATGGTGCTTTATTGTTAGAGGGGGTGAGACACTATCTGCTTACATCTAGAGTTAAGTGTAGAGCAGATTTAAGGCCTCAGATGATGATTTGATTGATCATCCATCAGATGTAACCTGAATAGTTTTCCCTCTTGCTTCTCTCAACAGTCTGGCTGTTGACATAGGATGTTAAGCATCCTATGAACACCTGATTCTTAAGGAAAAGGCCCCAATCAAACCATTGATGGCTTGCATAACTGTGGATGGTGAATGATACTCTACAAAGCACTTGTTTCTTTTCTCTATGGATCTTGAGACAGCTGCTTTACAGACCTGCCCTAGTCACAGTTCACAAGATCTCCCTTTGCTCCGTACTGGTTTCAGAGGACAAATCCAGTCAGGATAAGCTGTTGTCAGCTAGACCAGTACCTCAGTCAAGAGCAGATCCAACCACCTGCACCAATCATTTTGCTGCAGCTTCTTTGGAGATGGGTAAGGCCTAAGAGTGTTGGCAGAAGTACACACCTTAATGCAGTGGTCAAGGTAGTTGAAGACAGTGGCTCTAAGCAGGAAATCTTCTCCTCGTATGACAGAGTATGGCAAGGTCAAGTCAACAAAGAAAGGCTGCAAGGCTGTCAGGGTGGCAGGAACAGACATGCCAAATCCAGCCAACTCTTCCACACAGAAAGCACTGGCTTTCCATTTGGTAATGGTGTCAGGGATGGTGTACGAGATGCTGGCTTTTCCAGTAGAGCTGATGGGAATGGAGAAAGGATGGAAGTATTAGAAAGGGTAAATTTCAGATTACTTGCTTCTCAGTAGAGACAAGAAGTTTTGAAAACCAGAACTACCCTTATTCCATCCTCCAAAATCCCAGAAATCCCTGGAATTTATCACTAAAATCTGAGAAAAGTCTATTTGAAAGTTCTTCTGCCCATCATATCCTTGAGTTTGGAAAGACAACTCAGAGTTCTTGTCCTGCAAAGCCGTATTTTAAATAGAGGTGTCCTTCTTCTGAGGAAGGGAATATGACTCATGGTACACACATAGTGGGAACAGGTGTCTTTAGGGACATCTTTGGTAATTTGATCATGGAAAAGGGAAGGGCAGATGGGCAGCTGATGATTGAAAAACTAGGTCTTCTGGGCCAAAAAGAAGAAGAGTTGGCAAGGGATTGCCAACTTGCAGGACATCAGAGAACATATTTAGTAATTCCTAAAGCAAGACAAAGATATGAAAGAAGCAGTACTCACTTAATTGGAACTAGATCCCAAATCCAAGCTTCAGGAAAGAATTCCCGAATAGTCTCGACGACAAGTCTCCTCTCTCGTTCCTCCCTACCAGCTTCAACTGGTAAGAGGTAATGAGAATTTAGTAAAACCTGTCTCATATAATGGAGATGCTCAGAAAGGATAGGTTTAAATCTGCATGGGCCAGTATGATGGACAGTAAGTGTTTTATCATTTCCCTTCTAACTGAGATTATACATAATGCTGTACAAATATTATTAAATGTTACTAATGTATCCCTCAGTTAGGTATAACCTGGTGTTGAAGGAAAAAGAAAACATTGCTTGAAGTGGTTCAGTCTCTCATGAGCATGAGACCTAGGGCTAGAACTCAGGTCACTTGGCTCTTAGCTCTGATTACTGTCCTCACTGTCACACAGTCTTTTCCAACCAGCTCTGGTCAGAAGGGAATCAATGTCAACAGTGTTAGTTTTGTGTGACACTGCCAATTGCCAACAATTCCCAGCATGAAACTGGACATGAATCAGAAGTGTAGACCTGAAAGATTTTCTTGGGCATTGGCCATTAGCTTAAGCTATCTCATTCTATGCCAGGCCAATATTTAATACCAAAACCAAAGTGGTTGATGAGCACTGTCCATGTCTGTATAACAAGAACTCCTCTTCCTTTAAGGAGAAAGGTAAAATCTCTCTCCTGTCCTCAGTATTACCTGATGATTTGACATGGTGTGCAGATGCCATGTGTCCTGCATTCATCACATATGGTTGACGCCTTACAGTCTCACCAGTGCATACTACTGGTTGTCGAACTTTTGAGTTGGTAAAAAATTTAATTCCCATATCCTGTAAAAAACACATTTTAGCATTAGCTGTAACCACACTGTAGCTGAGGTTTGTTCCATTCTTCCCTCTTTCCCATTACTGGGTTTCCACTACAGAGGTGCCCAGAGAATGTATGCAGAGACTTTTGGGAGCTTTGTGTGTGCTGGAAAATTACAGTAGGCACCAGAATCAATTGAGAATAGACTTCTAAGGGGAGAGTTTGTCACATATGAGTTTTACTAATAGGGTTGTTTGCAGAATCTAACACTACATAAGCAGAAACTCGCTTCAGCATATTTAAGTAATGTACAGGACATTTACCCTGAGGAATTGATACACATCTGGGCCTAATCCAGACATTACAGGTGTGTAATACAAGCCTTTGTGAAAGATGTGGTCAGATGAGACACAGGGCTCTTGGGAGTCTTCTTCTAGATTGAACCCATGGAAGACGTAGCCTTGAAAGTCTTGCAGGGGATGTAGGCTGTATACCTGTGAGGGGTAAGGAAACAGGAACTGTGTGTATGTAAACATCAGCCTTACACTGTCAAATACTGCAAATTGCCAAAACTGAGATGACAGCCTGTTTGAAACTGTGCTCTGTTTCCTGGGCTGAGAAATGGCTGAGTGGCTGGGATTAGAGGGCAGTGATCAGTGGCACAAAGTCTAGTTGGAGGCCAGTAATCAGTGATGTACCACAGGGTACTCCAGCACTGGGTCTAATCTTGCTCAATGTCTTCCTTGATGATCTGGATGTTGCAGAAAGGGCCTACCCTCAGCAAGTTTGCTGATGGCACCAAACTGGGAGTAGTGGATATGCTGGAGGGTTGTGCTGCCAGAGACCAGACACAGGTTAAACTAAATCCCACATGAAAGAGGACTTGCAATCCACAGGAAACAAAATCAGTTTATTGCCTAATAAAGATGGCTTTGACCAGCAGATGCCAGAAGCTGTAGAACTCTAACTCAGTCTAATGATCTCAAGTGGAGAGACACTGTAATGGAGGAAGAAGAAGCAGTGGAAGGAGACAAGTCATTTGGCAGCTTACCATTTCCATGGACAGCTCTGCCTCTGGCCTCAGGAGCAGCACGCCCTGATCCACTGCCCTCACAGCACAGAAGGAGTTGGCAGCAGCTTCAATGACCAAACTGACATTGGAAGCTGGGTGCCTCTGCTTTTCAGAGAATTCCAAGTGGACCTGAAATTCATCAAGCAGATGTTGGCATGACCAACCCATGCTGCTGGGGCTGCTCTGACTATGTGAGTGGAGGCCAAGAAGGAGAGTGGAAGGATTTTCTGTTAAAGCACAGAAGATCTGCCTGGAGGAGGATGTCTGGTCTCCACTATTATAACAGGCCTCTGTTATAAGAGGGACTTATGCAATAAGCACACTTAAATTCCTGTGATAGCTTAAATAAAGCTTACCTCAAGTGATTTAAAATGAAGTGTGATTCTTTTGCTACCATTATTGAATCAAATCGAACCTTATTATGAGTTGACTACATGCAATGATCCGTACAGTGAACAAATCATGTTTTTCCAAGGTCCATTGCCCATGTTAGCAAATATATAAAACAGATTTTGCATCTATTAGGAAGAAAATCTATTTCACATTTGTTTGATATAAGAGGAAAAAAATAGGAGGGGTAACTAGAAACATTTTTTTAATGTCACTTGGTTTGTCTTGTTCTATAGTTTCATGCATTTTAGCTTTTAGGAGCTAAAGATTAGAACAATCTTACTGGTGAAATCTGAGTTTATAACGATGAATGAAAGTGTACTATAAAAAAAAGGATGAATAAATACTTAAACCTCAGACTGCTATTTTGGCTTTCTTTTCTATGTGTATTTAGTTCTGGTAAATCAAAACTGCATTTCTCAACAAAAAAGTGTAAAAAGTTAGATTGAATGATGAAGTAGGATAAGTCTAAAGTGTGTTCACTATGTTGAAGAATAGAAAGTCTAAAAACTGAATGGAACACTAGTAGAGCTTAAGAGAGGCAAGAATCATTTGGGATTTATGGGGGTCTCCTGAAAAGTTTTTAATGTTAAAAGAAGATATGTCTTTTGACAATAAGGCCAGGAGGTAGTGGTAGAGGAAAAATATAAAGCCAAAGAGAAAAAAGAAAAATGAAAGGAGCAATGTAAAGAGAAGTGGAAGGAAACAAGAAACAAATCTGGAAGTCTCTTGTGGATGTGTACACAAAGAATTTGTATTTATCTGACAGCGAGTAAGCCTTGCTGTATCTTAGTGCTTCTCACCTTGTTTTTGAAACACTTCTCAACTGGCAATTGAACACTGTCTGCCACCAACTCCTTGTCAGGGTGTAAGGTGTACACCAGCAACCGAAGGACTGGAGCCATTTTCTCACTGACCACAAGTGGAATGGTGAAAGTGCCATTTTGGCCTGTTAGAAGAAATAAAGGCACCAATAAGGAAGTGATATCAAAGATTTTCTGTGGTAGTAGCCGAACTCAACAGGTATGCAACTGTACCAGTCAGTGGAGTGATCTGGACTTAGATGATAAACTGAACAATTTTCCAGGAGGTGAAGGGCCTGGGTTTAATCCAGGTGGTCTCAGATTTATTGTAGATTTAAACATGTGGCCATATTCAGATAAAACCCTAAAGCAGACACTCTGCATTCCCTATGTCATCCTTTGGGAATATCTTTAGAGAACACTATTTGACTAATATCAAATTAAGTAATTGCTGCACTAAACCTGACTTTACAGTGATCTTAGTGGTAGTGCTCCTGTCATGCACACATACATGGGTGGAGAGAGAGATATATAACAGCTACCTATAGCTGCTATATTCAACCATCTGGGTGTTTGTTTGTTTGTTTGTTTTAATGAAAAAATATGGATTGGCAACTTAACTTACCAGCTTGGATATTAACTTTAACTTCCCCTGTAAGGACAATCTTGCCTTTTGCCATGCCCTGTGCAGAGAAGATTAAGACATGTATGGGTTGGTAGAAGTTGGAGCGTGAACACAGCAATCAGGTTCATTGTGCATTGACAGGACAATCTATGATGAGATCTTAAATGCTTAAACATAAGCCTTAGGGTGTGCTGAATGCTCCCACTGCTGCTGCTGCTGGGGACCTTGTGGCTGGTCACAAAGCAGAAGCAAAAGGAAGGGGAAGGGGACAGAGAATACCATGAAGAGCACTCCCTGCTGTAATTCCTGTGGATGGATTGCCAGGCAGCTGCCCAGTAAAGCCCTTTCAGCAAACCAACCCACAACCTCACACTCACCACGTAGTAGAAGTGCATGGTGTTGATTCTCTTGTATCCTTCTGTGTTCAAGACATAGTGCACAGTGATCATCCTCTTCTGCCTACATTTCAGATCTTTCCACAGGGGCTCAATCCTCACAAAACTGCCAGTCCAAGAGTAGAAGCGCTGGACGGAGAGAGAGGCTTCTGGGTAGTAAGGCTCTATCCAGCCTTCATAGTGGCAGTGGTCACTGGTTTTATAAACTGCCTGAACAGGAGAGGGAGTGGGGAAGAAAAGGAAAACAAGCATATATCACTAGGGAAGTCATCATCACATTCTGACACCAGAATGATTAGTTCACGTAATGCATGTAGATAAGAACTGCATCTAAAGCCAGACTGGTAAGGAAAGAACAGCCTTGCAGCAAGCCATTGCACTGCAACAACTCAGATGTTTTCCTCACTCCTCTTATGGTAGTTTCTGAAAGCTCTAGACCATGAGGAAAGACAAAGAAAGCATATTTTTATTACCAGAATTAAAAACTCATCCCATCTTTTTTTTGGGTTCACTTTAAGAGCAACCATCTCTCTCTGAGTCTCTGTTCAGCCTTGTTTTGTACTCACTTTCAGACTGATCTCGGGATCAAACATTTCAGATGTGTCAATGCTAAACTCAGCAACACCATTATGATCTGTGGTGAAGTTGTCTGTATTCCTGTTATTGACAAATAGCTGAATAACCTCACTGGAAATTGGAGAGTTGTCTTTGTCTACCAGCTTTATCTGTAAAAGGGAATGAGAAACATGTTGAGCGTATTGTCTTTCTGTATGTAAATACTGATATTTTGCACTCCTTTGCTCTCCAAACAGCAGAATGACATTTTCATCTTCCTTCAAAGCAATACTTGACAATTGAAATGTCTCTCTTCACTTTCTGGCAACTATCTGAGCTATCTTATGAGGTTTGGGACAGGAGCTTCCTCAGCATCTGCCATACCATTGATGCCATACTCCTTTTGTGGAGCAAGAACTTTCATGTCTCATCTCTTTCCTGATCAGTCCCTTCTGAATATACATTTCCAGTTTAAAAATATATTTTCTTTTTTCCATTCCTTTTTTCCTTCCCTAGTCTTGAGAGTCTGCTGCTGCTATTTTCAGTCTGAAAACCTTTTCTCCACATCTTTGTTTTCAACATTTTTCTGATTGTGCCTACACTGTCTCTGCTGTTTACTTATTAAACAAACAAACAAACAAACAAACAGCAAAATAACAGATCCCATTAATTAAATTCTATGTTGCTAGAAATGAGCATTCATTTTGATCTTTTTAAAGAAAAAGAACAGAGTGGGAATGGGAGCCAAATAACAAAGTTATATAGACTTTACAGAGGGGAAAAAAATCCATCCTTGAAAGACAATCTTGTCTCCTTTCAGTGCTACTGGTCCCCCTTATCCTTTCCTCATTGACAAAAAGGAGAGAGATTTATCACTACCCTTTAAACCACTGACAGAATTATGTGGGTATTGTCATGAAACAAAATAATGAAAAACCATTCCGAGACAGAAACTGTTTTATTTCCTTGATTTTTTTGTGTGTGTCTTAAATTCCTTTCCCTCTTTCTTCCCTCATCCAGCAATGTTTTTATTCATGTCTGTCTGGCATGCTCTGGTCAGTTCTGAAGGGAGAGGCAGTGGTTTAGAGCAAGCTTAAAATGCAAGTTAGAGAAATGCTAGTTAATGAATTGTTCTGATTTGAGGTATTTCAGGCAGAATCAAACAGAATAAACTAATGCTCTTCAGTATTCAGAATTAGCAGTAGGGCATTGCACATAACTAAAGAAGATTGGGGAGAACACCCCCACTCCAAACAGTCTCCTAGATGTTGCTGTCATTGTTATGTGATTGCCTGTCAATCATCTTCAATATAAGCCCTCCAAGCTCTTCCTTACCTGTCCAAAGTAAGGAATTCCTCTTCTGTAGTGGAGATCCGTGTTCTCAAACTGTATGGTGCTCATCACCCGAGTTATGGAAATAACCTGAGCAGCTGTGAATTGCAGGCCTGGAAGACATGCCCAGAGTCATGAGAAGATTCACATTGTCCTGCACAGAGCATCATCACAGTTTGCCTGGAGATTGTCATTGTGCTTGTAAAAAGGACCTTCCTCAGGGAGACATTCTTGTACTCAGCAAGCAGAGGCTGTGTCCTCCTTCCTGACCACCCCACTTTTGCTGTTTCTGTCTGTCTGGAAGGGATTACCTGTAGCCCTGGTTCGTGCCTCTGATGTTTTGGTTTCTCTGAAACTCCTTCCCAGAGACTGTTCTGTCAACAAGAGACATGTTTTCCTAACTGTAACCTATGTTTACATTCCTTTCCCTAGAAGGGACTTCTTCTTGATGCCCCTCTGACTTGACCAATGTAGGTGAAGAAGTTTATCTTTTTTCCACCCATTGGGTTGTTCTTTGTAGAATAGCATAAAAGGGAAGAAATAACTAAAAATAAAGGAGCCATTGTCAGTCTTCTGAGTCGGAGTCTGTGTCGTTGTAATCTTGAACAGCGTCAATTACCTGTTCCTTTCTCTGTCACAGTGGCTTTCACATCAAGGTTCCTCATGTAACCAGTGCGATGTAACTCAAAGATGTTGGAGCTGAAGACCTGGGAGAGGCAACCATCTGTCTCCAGCTGGACAGGGAAGAAAACAAATCCTGTTGTCAAGAATCGTAGCTTGCAAAGGGTGTTGACAATACACAGGACCCTTCTTTAGTGAGTGAAGTCTTTTCCCAGTGCTTTTAACATGATTTATACGTGTTTATGGGAAACTGAGTCAGGAAGAAGAAACACGTCAATCCTTCAGGCCTGCAGGAAGCCAAGAAGAGAAAAGAGGCATCCTGACCTCCTAGCTAGTCATACAAGCAAAGAGATGAGTATGGTGAAGAGAAATATCAGAGAGAGAAAGCAAAATGTGATGGGCAAAGGGAGAGAAACAACAACACAGAAGAGAGGACAAGCATGAAGAGGAATAATAATTATGTATCATACGTTTTTGGTAAACGATTGACAAACTGGGCTTTTCTTGCACCTCCCGTATGAATCAAAATCCCTGCACACACTGAGCTTGACTTTCCCTTCAAGAGGCTGGCCATAGGTGTACCTAGGGGAAGAGGAAATAAGATCTGAGGAGGTCTATGAGCAAATGCTTGAAAAATAATCTTAAGCTAATGTGTGCAGGAATAGATCCAGAACCAGCAGTGAGCTGGGAAGCCAGAGCATGGAATAGTTTCACAAGTTTTTCCTAACTCTCCTGCTTTAATAAAAATACAATTCAGAAATCAAAATTAGTTCTTTTTCACACCTAAACCTATGAAACAAATCCACACCTTGAATGTAAAAACAAATACCTTTATAGACATAATGAACAGAGCTGGCTACTGACCAAATTAAGACTACTGTCTCCAACCTTCAGCTTAAACTGGAGCTCCAGGTTCATTGAAAGCAAAGCAAAACTCCTCATATTTGCTAGGAGATCAGGATTTCAACTCTGGATTCCAAACTGCAAGATCTTGGTGTTGGTGTAAGCAAGGTCCTTCTGAAGGACCAAGCTTGGAGGAGGAGTTAGACAGCTGGAACCATAACATCACTGTTTTATGGTGCTCTACTTTATGAAGGTCTCCCTCTGAAGTGGGTTGTTGGGAGTGGACACATCCTACTTTACCAGGGAACCTCTCAAAAGATTTATCCACCTTGTAGAACACCATGTAGAACCGAATACTTACACAATAAAAAAAAGTACACAAATAAATGAAATCTCCAGTGACCAAGTCAACCCAAACATCTTCTGGGGCCCTACATATTTTGGCTTCTTCTCTAAGTCCTGGCTCCTTCCCCAGACCTTGAGAAGTTCTTCCACTTCAGCGTATTCCCTAATAACCCTGCACGTGGTACTTACCACCCACAGACTTTCACTTTGAATTCTGAATCCAGGACTGTAAGACTTTCTGGTGCAGTGACTGTGACATCAAACTTTGGCAACACTAGGACAAAGAACAAAAAGGAAAAAACCCAATGCTGGCATATTATAAATTTGCAGACCCTCCTGAGATGAAAGCAAAAATGAGGATATGTCTTATTGTTAGTCATGGAGGGAATGGGATCTCCAAACTGGGGTGGCAATATGATTAAGAATTGGCCTGATATGAAAACGCTTACTAAAGTATTTCTGCAACACTTTGAAAAGAAGACAGGACTTCTGAAGTGAATCCTGTGATGTCTAGGTGCTTTGCAGAGCTTTGGCAAAAAAAGTTCATGGACATAGCTGGGAAAAAATTTAGCTTGTCTCACTGAAATTTACAATCAACTTGCTGATTTCTTATGCAGATTATTTTGCTGTCTGTGTGAAAAATAGTAATTTTTTTTTTCTATTTCTTTTTTAATCTCCCCAGTTCTTAATGACAACTAATTGAAGCTGCATTTGCCAGGAAGCTGTTTGAAGTTTTAGCAGTCAAAAAGGTTGCTTGATATGAGCTCATCTCTAATAATGTTTCCTATGCTGAATAAAAAAATGGGTGGCATTTACCGTATTCCTCCACAAGGAATGAGTGATTTGTTTTATCTCCTGATTCCTTTGCTACAATAATTTTGTAGTTCCCCAGGATAGGCTCCTCAGTGAGTGGGAATTCTAGCTGAATAATGTTCATCTCCGACTTCACATTTTGCCACTGCAAGATCCTGTTGCCCCTTGGATCCTGAAGAAAAAAAGAATGCAGACTCACTTTTTTTTTTGCTTTGGAAATCTTTTGCTAGTAGAACACAAAACCAGCAACAAAGAAGAAAACAGAGCAGGTTGCTTTAACTCACTGGAGAAGCTGCTTAATGCATGTGCATTGAGTTAAATTGCACCTTTGTACTCTGATTATTCATGTTATTGTTAATGTTGTTAGATTCTCATCTATTGTTCCCAATTTAGGCATTCTCTGCCAGCCTACTTATTCATCTCAATCATCAGGGAAAGTTGCACAATACTGCTCTTTCCTGCTCTTTAGTATAAGTTGCTCTAGATTTGTGTCAAGAGGGGAGAGAAAGAAAATCTTCTTTGTGCTTTCCCTTCAGGCAAGTTTATCCCACACAAATCTTGGCCTTTAGCAACCCCAGCTTTTTTTCCCAGCTGCCAGAAGAAGGAAGGAAACCTTTCTTCTGCATTCACTGGGGTGGCATTTTCCTCTTAGTATATGTTATGCTAGCTAGACTAAAGAAAACTCATTCACACCATTTCCTTGACTCTACAGCAATGACTGGAAGAAAAACACATGGAGGGCTCAAAAGATGTATGTTCTCACTGCAAGGAAAATAAAATCCCCTGACTTCACAGTGTAACAAGATAACTTGTAAGTATGCTGTCTAGACATGAACTGCAATTGTTTTAAAAATCACCAGAAAATCCCATGAAAGTACTGACATAGTAGTTGCATTCACAACTTGTTATTTGTTCACAGTTTTCAGCAGCACTAGAATAACAAAAATATATATCCTAAAATAAGTTAAGCAAACTGAGGGAAGGGGAGGGGGATCAAAGGCAGACAAAAGAACACTACAAATTTTGACTTCTGTAATGATTGTAGATGTGCTTTTCATGTCAAGCTCAAAGAGTATCCTTGTTTTTTATGGTGTTTCTGTTAATTTCTGCTGGTGTTCTCAGCAGCAAGATTTGTCTGTGTATGGACAGATTCAAACCCATGTAAGCACATATGCCTGGAGTAATGCAGTGCAAAGATAAAAATCTCTTACCTGAATTGAAATCAAGGGGTACTGAAAGGGGAAAAAATAGAATGAAAGAAGATATTAGGTGGCTGATCAAACACAAATTCTTTTTCTGCAGGACTGTGAGAAGTATATAACCAATATTCAGTATAATACCATTAATCAGAGGTCCTCATCTCATATTTTAATCAGTTTAACAGCAAATTTGCTTCAATAAGAAGCTTGCATAAAGGAGAGAGATGAAATGAGAATGGTGAGGCACTTTCTGGTCATACTGACTTTAGTGCAATCTCAGAGTGCACCAGTGAGCAGAGTTACAGAGGTGCACACAAACCATGATTTCGGCTTCTTATTAGCACCAGCTCTTTTGCTACCACTCTGCTGTCTTCAAGCACAGGAGAGGAGGCCAGTAAAGACCCTTCCATTAATTTCCTTATGCACTATGAGCATGAAGAGAGACTGCTGGCAGTAGAAATAATACCTCTGAGGAGATAAATAATTGTGGCAGCAGCTTGTTCTTTCATTCCCCCTACATTTCTAAAACGGGCAAAGTGCCAAGTGGATGATTTACTGATGCCTGCAAGGAATATTTGCTGAACTGTAAGAGCAGGAGACTGAACCGTGGGCTTTCTGGTCAGAACTAAGATAATGTCTGTGGCAACAAAGTGGAGGGGGCTTTGAGCCTCTTTCCCAGTGATAAAAGAAGGTGTGTCAGGAATCCAAACTGCCATACACTTGCCTTCTTCCCTGTGACTCTAATTAAAAGGTGGATTACATCATATGCTTAGGAAATCAGGTTAATTCTTTGGCATTTAGTCTCTGCAGCATCTCATTTTATCTGCAGCAATCCTTTATGCAAAATTTGAGAAGAAGTTGTCTCCCAGCAATTTTAAATACAGGGGAATATTACTGGTCACTCACCTTCTCCTGAACGGGTTTAAAATTTAAATCCAGGGCAACAACACGAAACCTCACTGGAAAGGCAAGGAACAGGGTGTTAGCACTGACCACAGTTTATTTGGCTGAGCATGATGTTTTGCATTCATTAGTACTCCCAGTTTCACGGGATCTTCCAACAGTCCTGCTTGCACAGAATGCACATAATAAAATGCATCTGAAGGTAGAAGAGCCCTACACAGACTTTGATTAAGGGCCTTTTCCCTAGCATTGAGGTCTTGTACTCTTTCATAAAAGTTTCCTTTAATGTTAGTGATGAAAAGTTTACTTTCATTAAAGTTTAACCTCACAGAAAATAATGACTGAACAAATAAGAACTGCATTACCTTTTCATAATTTGATTTTTTCTGCTGCTTGCCTCAGCTCAAAACCAAGCCATTAGACCAATAAACAACCCATATTGAACATTTTGGTGGTCCAACTGATAAGGTTTTCTTCATGCTATGTGTCTATGTAGATAGAACTCATCCCAATTAAAGTAAAACTTATCTAGTCTAATGGCTGCATTATGTCACTAATCTCTGGGAAGAAGTCTTCTTCTGTTGTTTCCTATAGTGTGTGCTAGAAACCTTAAAGCCTGGAAATGAATTGAGGAAGGGATCTAGAAAAATGGAGCTCTGCTTGATGGCCATGTGAGAAGCATGGATAAGGGGGTAGCATAAGTGCAAAAGTACAACATAAAAATCTAAAGCCCAAACACATCGGAGGCCAGAAGGTAAATAGCAAGATTTTGTCTTTGACAACTTTCTAATTAATTTTAAAGTAACACATTTCACTCTTGTTGTTTAGACCAGCACCACAGAGGGAAGCATTGTTTTACACCAGGTGTTGATCTAATCACCTCTTCCCACTATCCTGGCCTGTGATCAATAATGGAGCAGAAGCAGTGATAGCTTCTGTCATCTCGGAGGAAGGGATGGAGAAAATAATAGAGATCATGGGATAACAGTCTCCTGACATCCTGAAGATGATTCCCTAAGCTCCACAGCAAATAACAGTAACAGTGTTAACAGAAACTCTGAAGAAACTGCCTAGAATGTAGCTCAGCCTGAAAAACACCGGACAGAGAAACTCTGAAGAAATTGCCTCCTCAGGCCCATGTTATAGACAAGGTGGACATTCACCAGTCTGTCCTGGTTTGTAGATGGGTTTGTCTGTCTGCACGAAGACAATGCTGTCTGTGTTCCAGATCATCACCGACCGCCGCTCCTCCAGGCTGATGGTGGAGCCCTTGGCAGAGAAGGAAATGAAAGCCAGTGGTGCAGAGTGGACAGGAGGAATCTGTGAAGAGACAGGAAAACGTGGGGAGGTTGTTAGTCTTGAAGTAATTTGCTCCAGAACCTGCTGAGCAGCAATACCTGTGGCCTGGGCTCGTGCAAGGAGACACAATCTCGCTTCTACCAACTTCATCACCTTTCTTGGGCTTTGTCTTATTACTTACATCTACAAAAAATGCCTCCTTGTCTGTTACTATGTAACTCTCCTAAGGTTCCCTTTAACAAGTTTTATTTCTTTCCCTGTTTGCTCCTTTCCTGTGCTCTCTGCTTTAATTTTTTTGTCCCTGTTTACATTTCTTTTCCAAAGGGACATAAATTAAAATTAACTTACTTTGAACTTGAAGCATTGTAGACCACTGTTTGCTGTCACAGTTTTCTTAAAAATAGTGATATTAACAGAGCTGTATTCCAGGATTACTCTGACGGATACTGTCTCGTTGAGGTTAAGGAACTGCAGGCAAACCTGACCTGGAGAGTCATTTTGGAGGACAGCAGGCACCATCAGGACATACTGCCTGTGAAATCCAAACATCAAAGTGAGCACATTCATATGTTAGGGAGAAACAGCCTCAATAGGATACAGTAAACACATATAACCATTATTATTCAGTATCCACCAATTACTTTAGATTAAATAGGACACACTGCCAGTGCTCCTCTCTCTGTCCTGCAGCTCTGAACTAGCCCAGTCCAGTATTGTCCCCAGTCCTTGCCCTTTTGCCCTTTATCTGAGCCCACCTGCTTTTAGCAAAGCACCCTGCTGTCACTACTGCTATTGCCTTTTCTGGACACACACCAACTTCCATGGAAGTTCTGCAACAGTGGAAGGTCTGATCAGATTAAATGAGAACAATTCACTTGCCATGCCCATTCTGCTTTAGCTCTCCAGATATAAAAGATGAGCCCTGGCAGTATTTAATTTTTAGAGAAAAACTGATAACACTGATTAGCACTGTCTTTAAAGCCTTCTCACAAATACTGATAGTAGTAATAGGGTAGTTCTTACGGCTCAGGTTCCTTTGCAGCTGTTACATGCCAGAGAAGAATAACCAAAAGAAACTTCAGCCACATTTTTCTCACTGGGAAACAGAAGAAAGAGATAAGTTCTCTTCCCATGAAGATTCCTTCCGAACAATTCCTTGTCTACTAGTTTAACAGCTCTCTAGATTTGTGTCAAGAGTGCTCCAGAGGAAAGGAGTTTGCTCTTCAACTCCTCCCTGGCTCCTTCCTTTGATGTTAGTGCCTTTATAACTGCAGCAAGGGGTGGAGATCCCATTCTGTTCTATTCCTTTGCAAGAACCTCCCCTAACACTACTGCAACCAAAATCAACCCACCATCTCCAGACTGTAGCACTTCACTGCATTTCTCTGAATATCTGCACAAAATACATTAATGGCCTTGTTTTCAAGGAAAGGGGCTTTGGGTTTTACTCTGAGACTTGTCATAGTACTGAAAACCACAAAATTACCTAAGTAAAACCCGAGTAAGTCTGTCAAATCAGATTAATATTTGAGGGTTTTCCCCATTTTTCTTGGAATTTACCACCTGGATTGACAGTCTGGGTGAAGCAGTCCAATTTTCTATACTTTGTCACCAGATTCTGGCTAAAATAATACATCAACCTCTCCTTTTTCTTGCTTCAGAGGTATTTTGAAAATTGACAAAATGGAAAAATAGACAAGCTACAAACAGAAAGAGATCTAAAAAGTCATAATTACTTCTACCTTAGCCATTGAGCATTTGACAGTGTTGTTGAAGTTTGAGTCATTTCAGCTCAGAATTAGCCAGTCACTGGGTCTATGGGAATTTGTTAGTTCCCCAGGTTTCCAGTTTTCACACCTGTGTGGAAGGTAATGGAGTTTGTTGTTAGGGAAAAGGAAGTTCCTTTGTTCTTTTGTACTCTGAAGAGAAAACAAAGCACTCAGGTGGGCTGCACCCCACAGGAAAAACAGTGCTGGAAAGAATTGTTATTTGAATACTGTAAATAACTTTTTCCATTAATGTTGGTGCTGGGTCTGTCTGGTATGAGGTTATGGAGTCAGCTTTCTCCACAGTAGCCTGCTGTGCTTTGCATCTGAGGCTAGAGCAGCATTCATAACTCACCAGCATTTTGGCTCTTGCTGAAGAGTGCTTTCAGGGTGTCAGGGCTTTCCACCTCTCCCACCTCCCAGCCAAAAGCCAGAAGGTTTGGGGTGGGCCAGGGGCTGTGAGGGGCCACAGCCAGGACAGATGACCCAAACAGGCCAAAGGGAGACCCTGTACCTACCATATGACACCATGCTTAGCAATAACAGGTCGGGGAAAGGATGAGGAAGGACATTTCTGGTAACAGCATTTGTCTTCTGAGCCAACCACTACCTTTACTGAGGCCTTACTTCTCAGGCTGGACATCTGCCTGCCCATGGGAAGCAGTGGATAAGTCCTTCTTTTAGCTTTTCTTTCATGTGCCCCTTATTTTTTCCTTTTTAAACTGCGGTTATTTCAACTCATTAGTGGCTTTGCCGTCCTTCCTGGAAAATGGAAGTGAGTGAAAAATTGGGTGTTGCTTGGCTGCCAGAGAGATATGGGTCCAAGAGCAGAGTACCTGTATGGGAGCATGATTTTCTCTAATATCCTGATCTGTTTTATGACTGTTTCTTCTAGTTTCTTGCTAGTCTGTGAAACTTCCCTCAATAGAAACATAGGGCACATAGGGTGGCTATGAAATGTTTTCCCTTACGCCTTCAAATTTTTCACAGAAGTATCAAACCATAAAAAGAAGTATCAAACCATCTGGAAATGGAACAGAGCAGAAGGAGCAGGTGGTTACTCACGTGTGCCATGGTGTGGGTGCTTAGAACACAGACAACAGACTCAGGTTCTGTTCTGAAAGCCCACCTCACTGTCATTTCTGTTGCAGAGGATCTCTACAGATTCCACAGGTAAGGAGCTGCCCTAAGGATCAGGCTTTATTTTCTCTGCGATGGGATACCCATACCAGGAGCTGCCAAGAACAGAAATTCACTGACAAGGGCTTTAACTTGAGCTGACGTTGTGGAAAAAGGAGATGACCAGTATGGAAGGTTCTTGCTTTTCTTGGCTTTTGCAGGTAGTTATAAATTTATTGCAACATAATAAAGGATTCATTCCAAACAAGTCAATTTGATAATCATCGCCACTCAGAATCTTTCTGAGTCTATTTTTGAATGTTTAATCAGAGGGTTGAGTGGGTTAGGTCACATTCAAAGGTTGTGAAGATAGAGAAGGGTAGCTGTCTATAACTTACTGTTATAACAAGCAGGTGTTTTGCCCCAAATATAGGCTGGATTTGGTCAGAAAGTGCACAATTGTATCTCCAAGAACTGGAACTAGTCACAATGTCTTCTGTGCACATATACCTTCTGAACAGTAACCAAATGAAGGACAAAGATTACCCATGCACGTTATATCCAGATAATTCACTGTACTGGTTTAAAACCTCCACTAATCACAATGAAGAAGGTGCATCTGATAAGGAAATAAACAAACAAACAAAAAATGCAATAATCTGTAACAAAGAAGCTATTGAATTAATAGGTTTGCAACAAAACAAGCCCCCTGGGTGAAAAAAACCCACTGTAACCTTATCACAACAAAGGAAAATGGAGGTCATCCCATCTTCTTGTCTATAACATATAATAACTTGTCTTTCACAGGAGAATCAAACACTGTTCCACTGGATACAACAAAAGGGTTGTTTTCAGGGCAAATATTTACAAAACCATTGACTTTTTTATTATTATTTTTTATCTTTTTTTTTTTTTTGCTGACTGCATGTCTTTGCTTTTCAGATCCTACCCACTCTTTTTAACTCAATTGCATATGTTCAAGAAGCTTGTGAAGATTACTCTGTGGGGAAGTTAGAGAGATGATACTTCATCACCAGGTCTGTATTTCATGGAATCATGGAATGGTTTGGGTTGAAATGGACCTTTAAAGATCATCGAGTTCCAACCCCTCTGCTGTGAGCAGGGACATCTTCCACTGGACCAGGTAGCTCAGAGCCCCATCCAGCCTGGCCTAGAACACTGCCAGGGATGGAGCATCCACAGCTTCTCTGGGCAACGTGTGCCAGTGCCTCACCAAGTTCACAGTCTGGAATTTCTTGCTAATATTCTAATCTAAACCTGCTCTCCTTCAGTTTGAATCAATTCCCCCTTGTCTTGTCACTGTATGGGTGTTTAAGTTGTCTCTCACCATATTTCCTGTAGCTTCAGGTTCTGGAAGAGGTTCTTGGGTTTGGGTAATGTTGGAGAAATGTCAGTATACAGACAGATTATCTCGCATTCTTGGCTCAAAAAGAGGTTTTTGCCAGCCTAAAGCTGAGTGTTACACGAGCCATAACTTCAGACCTCAGTTACTTGTGCTTAGCTGTAGCACACAGAGAGATCTGTGTGTTTGTAGATGGAGAGCAAGGAGAGGGAGCCTTGGCAACAGTAGAATGAGCTGTCTGATTTAGTTAAATTCGATTTTGTTATCTTTATTAAAACATGTCCCACCAGCTAAGTACAGATATCTTTCTGCCACTGAAACAGTCCTGCTGCAGCCATAGTTTGACACCAAAAATTGTGCCTTTATGGTTGTGGTTTGAGTTATTTGAGGCACTAGATGTGTTCTACCAGTACAAGATTATCTTTACAAATAAAATCTGTCTTGCTGTGAAAAGCTATAGTAATAGTACCCAACTGCAATTAATTTTTTCATATAGGGCTGCTCAGTCACAGTAACTTCTGTGTCTTTTGTGTGATTTCTTGACCTCAGATTTCACTCAATACTACTGCGACTGAGCTGTATTTCTTTCCTGTGGGAATCATCAGATGGCTTTAGGAAAATTACAACACTCTCTGGAGCTCCATCTTTTTTTCCTGTTTTTGAAGCATTTGGGGCTGCTAACATTTCATATAGTTCTAGTACTCCTTCTCACTCATGCAGTCTAAAGCCAGCTTGGATGTGTCTGCAAGATCTGCCACCATATATTTGTGGTGTAGGCACTGTCAGCTTTCTTATGAATGGGTTAATTGCTGCTCTCAGAAAGAGATCAACACAAAGAAACTTGGCCATTACAGCTACAAAAGTTAGTTGAAAAGCACTGAACCAACCTGTGATTTTGGCTATGACTGCTTCCTATAAAACTGTCTTTAAGAAGATCAGATTGTAACGTTTTGTTTAGACATAGTAAAGGTCGAAATGCCTGGTTTGGCCCAGGTGTTTGGGGAACAATACTGAAACATGGTAACTACAGATAGTTCTGCTTGGTCAATAGGGTCTCTAGTCAAGCATGCAAGATTTCTGTCATTGTTCTAAGATATGTGAGCCTTGGCAAAGTCCTCTAGCAGCTAAAAGGATGGTGAGGTCATAAAAGAAAATACATATATCCCAAGTGGAACAGTCACAGCTTGCAGTGATTTTGATGAGTGATGGAATTTTTTCAACCAAATGTGGTGGTGGGGAGGACTGCAGTTTATTTCAGGGGTCAATGGTGCCTGAAAAAGGCAGCCTCATAAAAGATGAAGGTAGTTGAAGGTCAGCCAGTTGTGAGGCTTCAGTGACTCTGTTGTGTGTGGATGTGGATGGGTCATCCATAACCTGCTTTCAAAATGGAGATTTTCCTCCACCTATGTGTAGAGGCTGAGATCTGAGCAGGAATAACTGTGAGCTGAAGTATTAGGCCTGTCTTTGCTCTGCAATTTTGGTGACAAATGCCAGTGAAAGGTGAGTAAAGCTGGAATCTGACTACTGAGGCACAAGCCTCAGAGTGGATACTAATGGACATACAAATGGAATTATCTTTCCTAGTTATACATAGGTTGCCTGCCAACTTTCAGGCTAAACTACAAATGCACTACTATAGTTAGGCTAATAAGAGAGTCTGCATTTCTTTTGGGAGCACTTTGCAGTTTTACTGTCCTTGCATGGACAGGAACAAGAGTTTTTCAATCCTCCTTTTCTTTGTGGTCTTCTTAGGCAGCATCAAGGGTTCAGCTCAAATGTGAAGAGGTCACCAATAAAATATCTGAATATAAAAAAATCTCAAGGACTCAGTAAGTTCATTCTTCACACTTGCAAATATAAATCAGGTCTTTATTAAAGGGGGAAAAGAAAATACTTAACAATGAGCACCAAGTGAGGAATGTTTGACATGTAATCCATAAAATGTAATTAGTTAAGGTGGGACAACTAGTCTGGCTGAATGTTCCCCCCTAATGCCTGAGACTGGTAGTGAGACTCATCTCATGTACCAAGAGCTGGTGCAAGCTGCACAAGATGTTGTCATGTATTGGCTTTTCTGGCTGACAGAAAGGTGCCTGAGACCAGCCATCTCTAGCATGCTGAGGGATGCCCATTCTCTGGCCTATTCACCTCTGATCAAACCCCAAACCCGTTGTTTCTATTTCACAGCTGTGCACAACTGTTGCAGCTTCTGCCCTCTGAAGGTAGAAGCATTTGCTTTCTTTTCAGGGGACAACTCGTGACAGGCATATGTAGAAAGGAGTAGCTGTCTGAGGCTTTCATATTGCAATGGCTTTTCTCTGCTTTATGGAAAGCCTGTTTTTAAATTTCATTCTGCAGAATTGGCTCATAAATATGTTGTAATGGCAGATTTGTAAGTGTTTGAGGCCCTGTTAGTCCCTCTTATTTTCTTCTCCTTCCCTCCAACAGTTTAGAGTGGAACAGCCTTCCCTGGTGGGTTGCTCTTCTTCTCTGGATTGACTTGAGAAGCATCATACAGTTCTGCTTTCCCTTAGGAATTCAGCCATCAGCCTACAGGTCCTACAAGGGTTTTACTGAGGTAATCATACCCCTAAAGTCCTTTCCTGCAGTGTCAGGCACTGTTGACATAAGAGGCTTAAACCACCTGTCTGAACTGCAGGCTGTTCTGTGAGAAGATAACTACAGAGGAGCAGTGTTTTTACATGTGTCTTTGGATGCAGCTTTATGGGCCAAAGGAAATTTCTTGGACGTATTTTCTGGGGAAATTCTGTATGTCCAATCCAAGTGCTCTTAGAAAGGAAGGGTGTATCTCACTTCAAGGCTGTAAAATGATATTATCTGAACCAAGAGTTCATAGGAGATGAATGCAGACATCAGACCTACATCTTTTAGAGCAGGGACTACCTCTTCCCATTTCTTTGAAGTCTGTCTTCAGTGTAGGCATGATACTGCTAGGACTTGAATGGGAAAGAGAGATTGGGGTTAGGAGTCTCTCACAACTGGCTGATAACACTAAATGTTGGACTCAGTCTCTGAGTACTTTTATCTTTTTGTCATTGACCAACATCTTGCTTCTAAATCTATTTCTTGCTGTTACAAGGAATTTTTCTTTCCACTGTGACATCCCAGAAACTGAACTTGTTCCAGACACATTATGGAAGGCGTGCAAATGCTATTCAGAGCCTGCAGCTTTCTCTCCCTTTATCTGTTATTATTATCTACTTGGCAGCAAAACAATACCCTGTGTTACCTGATATATTAATTGCAGCACTTTAAGGATGCCCCCCAGGGAGAGCCTGTTTGTGCCTTCAACCCCTGACCTTATGCCTGAAAAGTTTTTGATTCATTCCCCTCACATAAAGGTTATTTCTGCTTTGTCTCCAGTGAAAATATATTCTGCAGCTATATAATGAACTGCTGAGCACTGTACAGAACAAGCTGGAGGATCTGTCCTTGATGAAGACTTGTCAGTCTTTATTATCTTTTATTATCTTCCTAAACAGTTGAGGTTTTCAAGTTGTCTCAGGGCAAAGAAGCTGGCCTGAGGCAAACAGGGAATAAGAGAAAGTCCTGATTGTCCTCTTTTGAAGAACTAGGGGTTTTTTATTGTTATTGACCCATAAATGAACAGCACTAGGCAAAACTGTCTGCTGGAGAGCACTGTGTGGAAATAAGGAGCATCACATACATGTCTAGTGTCACTCATAGTTGCTCATAGCACAAGTGCTTTGCTATTACACTAAACAGGATCAGAGTCTTGGCAGTTTATATCTCTGGGAAAAACTTCCAGAACCTGTCCTGGCACATTCCCATGGACTACAGCAGATGGGTCCCATAGGAACTGCACCTTTTTGCACACTGAAAGTGTGCAAAAGAAGAAGATTGAGTCATGGTAATTTTAGACTTCTAGAGCATCTTTCTAACTATAGCAATCAAAGAAAACTGAGTGTAAATATATTTGCCATTTTTGGAGATGGGATATGGCCCTTACTATTTTCTCACTGATCTGATTCACTTGGTCCTACAAGTTCAGTATCTGAAGCTCCTTTCAATTGTTGCATCTTTTCATCAGACTTGCATTGAGCTTAAGCAAACTGAATTTGTGAAGCAGCAGCTTCACATGATGCAAGCTCCATGAGAACAAAAATTGGGTCACTAGTTGCACTGCAGTTAAAAGAGTTAAAGAGGTAAAAGAAGGCTGTAAAATGCAGATTTTGGTAGGTACTGCTGGCATTGTTCCATCCACTCCCTCTCAGCCTAGTGTTTTGGAAATTTGTAGTAAAATTTAAATGCCGTGCTTTTGAAAGCATCTGCATTTCATATCAGTTTCCATCTGACCAGGCTTGCAGTTGGCCATTGACTGGAATGGCATTAAACAAAGGCTTTTGTTTAGCAGCAGGCTGAGTTTACACAGCTGAGGAAGGTGGATTGAAGCAGCCTGACTGACCCCTCTTGAAACTCACACAATCTTTTTTGCTGACAGGGATGGGAGAGCAAGGGGGAGTTTGGGGTCAGTTGGCCCCTTAACCTCTTCAGAGTCATAACTTACTTCTCAGCATGTGTCTGTCTGTAGCAAAAGTCACCACAGGTCTCATGCAAACATGAAAACATTGCTTTCAGTGTGACTTTTGGGTCAAGGGTTGTGCCCAGGGGTTGCTTTTGATGGGAAGAGAAACGCTGGGGATAGAAACTCAGTGTTTTGAGCAGAATTGAAAGACTTTAAAGCCACTCACTTCACATCATCTTTTTTCTCAAAATGTCATTATTTTTTTTCACAAGGTAGAAATGTTACCAGAATTGGCAGGGAAGAAACTATTCTTGTTTCTTGATAAACCAAGCTTATACACAACTTTAAANAAAAAAACCCACCAAAAAACCAGAGAATTCCACTCCCATAATTCTGTCCATCCTAAGGAGAATAACCAGAAATATAGGTGGCACGTGCTCATAAATGTTGCTTTAGGCATCAAAGTGCCCCTTCAGGCTCGCCTGCATGCACAGTGATACCACGTGAAAAGCTGCTCTGGGCCTGGTGCTTTTACATGCCAGGTGGTCTGTGTGGAGAGGTGAGACAACCAGGGCATGGGGCCAGGTGCTCAAGGGTGTTGAGGCACTTAGCTCACATCAGCCAGAATCTAAATTCACAAAGAGCCTTAGGTTCCCGTGTCAAACTCCTCATCTCTTTAGAGCAACTCTCTAGCTGCTTCCCAAGGTCTCCTAGGTCCTGGTGTTGCTGAATTGCTGAAGTCTGTTTATTTTTGCTGGGTGCCACTCTCAAGCTGAACACCCTTCTGCTGGTTACTTTGTGTTGGGCGGTTCTTAGAACAGGAGGCTGCAATTGGTGTCTTCCCCAGGTCCTTCTAAACCAACATTTATGTTCTCCCACAGCTTCCAAATTTCTTTTGCATCTTTCTGGGGTTACACCGAGCCTCAGGGTCTCTGTTGTGAGTTCCCCCTGTCCCAGAGGATCCTGCACTGTGGGGCAGGATTGGTTTCACTTGAGCTATCTCTGGGCAAGCCTGACATCCTACTGAACATCACAAGGTGTGCACTGGACTGCTCCTCTCCTACCATGTCCTGGGCTGTTGTGTTCACCCAGTTCTAGACAGACCAAGAAGGGGAGACTGGGACAAACACCATTGCCAATCAGAATGTTTTATTACAAAGAGCAGTAAAATATGAGATGGTACTCTGAAGAAAACACTTCTTTCTAGACAGAGGCAAAACTTGCACAAAAGTTGTCTTCCTGTGATTAGAGTTCTGTCATCTGTAGATGATTCAGTTCAATTGCTGAAAAAGGTGAGGATCAAAGTAATTTCTTCAGGATTTTCCTTCTGGATAATGGAAAGACCAAAACAAGTAAAATCTACAGAAGCAGGAGCAGCACATTATTCTCTGAGATCAGGATTTCTTAAGAGGAATCTATGGCCCAGAACACTTCAAGCATTTACCTTTACACAAATCTCCCACTGGAATATGTAATAAGTTTCAAAACAAGATGGATGGTCAGAGTCAACAATTGCACAATATCTCCCTTGTCAGGAAAAGGACTTTATCTGAAGTTTCTAATCCACATTGAACCCAGTTCTTTTTGAAGTGTGGGCCAGAATGGGTCATTCTGATCTACAGCAATGTGGGATTTGCTTATTCCTCATTATTCTACATGTTTTTCATTGTGCTCCCAGAAAAAAAAAAAAAAAAAAAAAAAAAAAAAAAAAAAAAAAAAAAAAAAAAAAGAAAAGAAAAAGTCTCTTGTCCTCTTTTCTACAACTGTTTGGCTGATACTTTCTGAATCATTACCTCTTCTGGCACACATCTGATTTTAGTTGTAAGACGGGGAGCAGGGTGTGTTGTACTCTGAAAGAGCGTATTCATCTGGAAAGAAGAAAGGAAGAAGACATTTGTATGAGAGCAAAAAATCATTCTGACCCCAGTCTATCTGCACCTGTCATTAACATGCTACAAAACAGAGGAGATTTGTTAAATTTGGTGGTAGACTCCCAATTGCCAAGGCACCCAGTTTCAGGGTGGCACAGACAGAGACCTGTGCACTCTGACTATGTCTGTCAGGACACATCATTGCTGTCACCATGCGAGGTGTGGATCAGGTGGCAGAAAATGCACTCCAGGGTCAATTCTCTGCTGCTGCTCCTCCTAACCTGCTAGGATGCAGTCCAAGAAAGGTGGTCAGGCACTTATTTTTCTAGTTCTAGTTACTTAAACTCCTCCTTTGTTAAGTGGGACTGTCATTCCTACCTAAATATTTAAATTCCACTAAGGAAGATCTTTCTGCAGCAGGCAATTGTGACAATATTAAGTAAAAAAAATAAGCCAATGCAGTTCAGAGAAGTCAGGAACACTGCTGCCTTTGAGTTACTGGTTTTAACCATCATGTCCAAACTGTGGAAAGAAAGTGTAACCACATGTCTTTTTGTATGTGTTTTGTAAGACAGAAACTCTCATGTATCACTTTCTTATCTGGTTTATGTTGCAATGAAGTAAGAAATGTAAACACAGGAGGGCAGGGACTGTTTATGCCCTGCAAAACCTTTGCAGTCTAGTAATCAAAACCAGCAGAAGTGCATAGTGGGTCTCTCCTTGTCTCTCCTTTGTCACAGGTTTTACCGAGGCCTGTTGGGTCACCCACCTGTTTCATAGTAATCATATATATGTACAGGCACTGGTTTGATGTCTGAGACAGGCAGGCTTTGCTCCACGCCAAAGGAGAAGCTGATTTCCTTCTGGGAGACCTGGAAATGGCAAGACAAGCAGATGCATCAGAACTTTTCATAACTATCCCTGAGGCTAAGTTTGAACAGATTCATTTCTGAATCAGGCTGTGTGACAATGTGCCATTCTACAGTTCCCTCCAGTTTGTAAACTTGATGTTAAATCAGATAATTGTTTAAAAGCTGTTGCTAAATACGTTTTGTTGCTAAAATTGTGTGCTCCTTTATTCCTCGTCCTATTTCCATTGCCAATTGCCTCAGCTTTATTCTGTTACTGTGGTTTTCAGCACATTCATCCTGTAATCAATACAGCATTCATCCTGTAATAAAAAAATCCTGTTAGTTTCTTTCCTTGCCTTTTCCCAGCTAAAATCACCTTCACTAGCCCGAAGACTCTTCTCCCTAGTTTTCTCCCTTTATTACTTTGATTGCAATATCTCCATTATCCCCTGTGATGTAGGAGTGAGTGAAGTACCTTTACATCTGTAAGGCATGGGTATTGTCAATATGCTATTAATAAGATTTTTCTTTTATCTGGGAGCCTGTTTGAAACTTCCAGTTTAATATAACTGAAAGGAAACCTCCCAAACTCACCTTCTGAAGGTAGAAGAGTATGTGGTTGTTCTTGAGGTCTACACGATCCACAACAGAATTCTCGTACCGAAGCTTTAAATAAGGCAAAATACAGCAATGTGAGAACGGGGGACTTGCCAAGGAGACTTACAGATTCCACAGCAAAATGCATTTAAAGTGGCTGCCGTGCTCCTTTTATCCCACCCCGCCATCTAGTCGCCAAAAAATGAAACGCAGGCTGAGTGTTTTTATAACCTGATGCATGCCCAGTCACAGTGGTAAACAGTTCCACCAGTCAGCTTTGATACTTGTGACTTTCACCATCAACCTAAGAATTCTCTCATTTCAAAGAGAATTGGAATTAATTTCTGCAGCTCAAGCTGCTCACTTTCTTGTCCACTGTAAGTTTTAAATAAAAGTTTAAAACATTTAGAAAAGAATGTGAACAGAATTGTTTTAATATCAAAACATACAAATCTAAAATATTCCAAACTTATAAAACCAGCTATTTTAGCACAAGTGTATATGAAGAGGAGTAAGATGCCAAACAGAATAGCCTCTCAACAGAAAAAAAATCTTCCAAAGAAAATTTATCAATTTCATACAGTTCTAGCCAAAAAAAAAAAAAAAAATCAGACCTGAATGCTGAATGATTATAAATGCACAAAGGTATGAGCAGACTCCACAAAGAATTTCAGTCTTCCTTTTGTCTACTTGAAAATTACAGCTCATGGCTTGAAGGTGGCACATCAGCAGGTTGGTGGTCAGCACACTTATCTGCCTTGTATCTGTTCACCACAGCCTCTGCTGCCTTCTTAATAATCTCTGTTCCTGGCAATTTTCCAGGGTGAAAGGCTCTTTATTCTGTGTGAACGTGTGTGTCGGGGGTACAAGTCACTGAAGAGAGGATCAGAGATCACAGGGACAGTGTGCCTGGAGTGCCAGCACTCTGAGACAGCAGACTTCAGGCTTGCAGTGGTGGGGTATGTGTGTCAGCATGTGGTCACTAGTGATGAACTGTAATAGCAGCCAGCTGCTGAGTCAGGCACAAACCTGACCCAAATGTTGCAGACGCCAGAGGATCCAAGGCAGATACCAGAGGGACCAGGGTGTCCAAGCCTATTTCTGGAGAACCCATAGAGTCTTGGAGGTGGACATTGGTCTGGAGCAGCTAGTAGAGACTTATTTGCATGTCTCTGTGTGTATGTGTCTGTCACCACTGTGAAACCAGGGCCCCCCAGCTCATCTGCTGCATGTTTGAGTGTTTATGGAGGCCCTCACTGTGCACACTTCTGGGTGATGGGGAGCCTCAGTTCCAGGCACTGAAGTGGGGCCCAGGCCTTGCAGGAGGCACATGTCCAGGTGCCAGCAACTCAGCAGAACAAGTGGCAGCTGCTGGGCAGACTGAGTGCCTGAGGCCAGCTACCATAAGGAGCCACATCGTGTATTTCCATGTATATATGTGCTTGTGTATAATTATGCATTTATTTATTTCTCTTTTCTGCAAATGAGATTTTAACCTGATCAGGCAGAAAAGGGAACAGGATAAGGCCAATTGTGCTATCTGTGTTTGTGGAAGTGCTGTCTTTCCTGTCTACTGATCTGTGTGACGTATATTATGTATATATGAATACATATATGTGTAGTGTGCATGTCTGCTTATTGGGAATATACACTGAACTTTGCTGTTGGTTGGACCTGGGGATATGAAGCCTTAGCTCTCCTGGCCATTAGGATTTGGCAACTCCTAATGGATTTGTCTTCAACACATAAAAAGCTACAAATTTGAAACACAGAGCATATGAGAGAAGGCTATGCCTGGGGACTCTGCAGTATTCCCATGGGATCAAATTTGGGACTATGTTTATCAACTTCCTATGTTTTTAAGCTTTATCATTCACATTGGACTAATTTTTTACCTTTTTCAGGGAAGATTCTTCAGGAACAAATCCTGAGAGCATTTTCACATCAATAATAGCCATGTTGGAGACATTGCGGTTTCCTGTGTAACTAAAATGAGAAAAGTTCTGTTAGTCAGGTCTGAAAATGGAAAGGAGACCAGTGAATGACATTTTTAGCTCCCAGTAATCCCGTTTTTCTTCCTACAGCTGCAGTGCAGCAGTTAACTGCCTGTACTTCGATCCTTTCTTGGATGCTTACCAAACTGTGAATGCAAGTGGGTAGGTCAGTAAAAGGAAGTTACCTGGCAGAGAGGACAAGGTCAAACTTTGGTGGATAGTTGCCTGTGCAAGACACGTTTGCTGTCCTTACTGACAGAGAGAATCCTGCAGCTTTTTTTGGCAAATGGATGTTGTATCTCAGGGTGGTCTGAAAGAGAGAGAAATGTGAGATGATCGCAGACCTAAAGGAGAGCATCACATATGGAGAGGAATAAAGCATGGAGAGCACCTTGCTTAGTTCCCAGAGGGTGGTGCTGAGTTCCCAGCTGGCTTACCTGCAGATAGACGCAGCCAGTGCCATTCACCTCCATGCTGTAACTCCCTGGAACAGTGGGTAAGGAAGCCTGCTGCAGTAAGAAGCGATTCTCATCGTTCACCTGGAAAATCTTACTGGAGGTCTCCATGAAGTTGACTTGGACTGTATTAAGATTTTTTTTGGAGAAGGTGAGATATCCGTACTTGGCTAAAGCTTGGAGAGCAACCACAGTGTCCTGAAAAGAATAACAGGATCCCCAATTAGATCCCCAGGTGTAGGATGGTGTGTGGGATTAGCACAGCCCCTATTTCCCTGATGCTTTGTCAGTACTCATAGGTGAAGGGGGGCTTTGCAAAGAGCCAAGGGGAGAAGACACAAGTTCTTGTAGAACTCATCCTGGCTGACAAAAAGCTGTCCCTGAGCCACTAGTGTGCTCTGGTGACCACAAAGTCTATCTGTGGTGCATTAGGAGGGCCTTTGGCCTCTCTACTCAGCCCTAGGGAGATATATCTGGAGTGCTGTGTCCACTCTGGGCTCCTCAGTACAGCAGAGACATGGAGCTCTTGGAGCAGGTCCAGAGGAGCATCTTGACAAGAATGATTCAGGGACTGGATCATCTCTTACAAGGAAAGGCTGACACAACTGGGCCTGTTCAGCCTTGAGAAGAGACAACTGAGAGGCGATCTCACAAAGATCTGAAGGGAGGGTGTCCAGAGGATGGACCCAGGCTCTTCTTGGTGGTGTTGAGCAATACAAGAAGAGGCAGTGGGCAGAAATGGATGCACAGGAAGTTCCACCTGAACATAAGGAAGAAATTCTTCAATATGCAGGTGACCACGCACTGGAACAGGCTGTCCAGAGAGGCTGTGGTGTCTCCCTCCCTGGAGATGTTCAAGAACTGTCTGGACACAATCCTGTGCCATGTATTGTAAGTTGACCCTACTTGAGCAGGGAGATTGGAGCAAATGATCCCCTGTGATCTCTTCCAGCCTGATCTATTCTGGATTCTGTGATTCTGGAACAACAGATTTTAATTCTCACAGAAGATTTGGGATAATGTTGTGTCAGCAGTGACTGCTGTCCTTGGCTAACTTGGAACTTAGGTAAATTCTCATTGCTTGAAACAAAATTATGTGCAAAGCCATGAAGATCATGGTGTGCCTTTGACAAGGCAATTCATGCAAGCACCATTTATCCAGTATTATTCAAATCCATATGCAGTCAGAAGGATTTGTCAAGATTCAGCTTGCAGACTGTACTGCTCCAAGACACTTTCCTTTTACCACACTCAGTTGTTACCTGGGTGGAGGAAAAGCCACCATATGGGTTCTGTTGTTTGACAAGCCAGTACACAACACGGGAAACATAAGATAAGTCCTCTGGAGTGAGTTTGATTCTGTTGAGCAGAGCCAGGAGCACATAGCTGGTCATTTCAATCTCAGCAGAAGGGGCACGGGAATAGAAGTCAGAGAAACGTTCTGCTGGTGGCTTCTTTTCTCTCTGCCAGTAAACAGATCCACCTGAAAACAGAGAAGTACGATGTAAAAAGCACAGAAAAAATAAGTTTTTTCAGATCTTAGTGTCCTACACTAAGTTTCACTTCTGAGCTGGAAAAGAAAACAGAAAGGGAATTAATAAAAGCAGGCAGTATAAGACAAAGAGGGATCAAAGTGAAGGCAGTGTAGTAGAAGGATGCTAAGGCAGTTGCAAAGAGGGGCACATGACATAGCCGAGGGAAGTTTGTTCAGCATTACAAGATGAAACTGATTGGAAAATTAGGTACAATCTTTCAATACCTTGGGCTGAGACATGCAGGGGACTCTCCCCCTAAACCACTTCAAAATTTCATAGATCAGGCCACAGCTCAAACTTTTGTGAAGCCAAAAGAAACAGACAGAAAAGCTCCTAGAGGTAAATTCAGTAGCCCAGCAGGCATGAAACGGGAAGGGAGAGCGTTCATGACAAAACTGTGGATCAGCACAGCTTACATGACACAACAGGCCATTCCATCAGCTGCATTGCCTCGACCATGGCCACGCTGCACTTACCAGCCCTGACAGCTGCCCCGTCCAGCTGCTCAAGGAAGAACTGGCGTCTTTCCTCTCTGCCAGCTAAGCCATAAACATAGGCAAAGAGGGCCTGGTTATACAGGTTGTGGACCCCACTGTTAAAGGCAGTCTCCAAGCAGTTCATGCCACTCTGAACGACAGGATGCTGGTAATGCAAAACACAGCAGGGTGTCAGATACTTGGATTTGTCTCTCCACACAATACTTTTTAAATACTTCCACCATTGCTTAAGCTGCAATCTGATTCTTCATGCTATAAATGCACATGATCCGTGGCATGTTTAAGGGCCTACAGAGTGTGTCCTGTAAAAAAATGCCCTTCCAGTCATGCTGCCTCCTGTCTGCATTTATTTAGAGGCAGCATGGCCAGAATAGGAGAGCACTGTTTCTTTTCCTGACTCATGAGAGGACTCTATTCAAGTGAAACCTTTGTCCCCTGGTTGCTTTAGCAATAAAGTGTGGACCATTTATACAGAGCTACATAAAGTGTATTGTGACCTCATGATTAAGCAGGCTCTCCCAAATGGATATTGCTCATTTGCCAGCTATAACCACCAAGGGAACTCTTCAGACCTTTTAGCCTTATTGACTCTCTCTGTGAACTCTTCTTCATCTCAGACATCACCAGCACACTACTAACTATGTCATGTCTCTGCAGCTTCACTTAAACAAGTGGCACCAGATTTTGGAGCTTCTTATGAAGATATTGGAAATTAAATTCATGTTGCTATAGAACTATTTGATTCTACACAATGTTTTCATCCTGTTAGTCTCCTGTACCTTGATGATGGCCCATACACTATGTCTGAGGGATGTTCAAAAAATCAGCACATCTATAACATGTTTGTCAGATTTGGAACAATTCTCCTCCTCCCCATTACATGAAGAACAAAGCATAAAAACAAAGTCACAAAGTCACAAATACATTACAGAGAACAGACCTTGGCTCTCATTTCCCAATGCCCAGAACTACAACCAGCAGCTCATTGTTTCCTTCTATTATTAAGATTTCCATAAGGAAATGGAAACACGACTTGTAACTAAATACGGAAAGTGAGTTTGTAGACTGAAGACTTGGATAGCTTGACTTTGGATTGGGCAAACTCAGAGAAAATTCCAAAGTGGACTCTGGATGGAGTGGGCAAATTCAGTCTGGATTTTGCACCTACTTAGACTACCATTGTCTAAAACAGCTGGATTCTGAGGGGTGTTAGTGAATCTATAGGCACTGGATATGTGACTGATTTGTAACGCTCATTAAATACTTGCAGGGGACTGCAGGGTTCTGAAAATGACTGTCTACAGTCAACTATTGTCCTGCAATCAGTATTAGGGTTCCTCACTGTAAAAAGAATGCTGATGTGAGGACTGTGACTTGTGCAGCTTGACAAATGGCTGACTGGGCTAAGAGCACCAAACACCTACTGCAGCTGAGTGTCCAGCCTCCAGCAATGATGCCACAACATAGGCTGTGAGGGAGTATTCAGCTTCTTCTCCACCCTGATGAAAAACAAGCAAAGAACTGGTTAGGATGAATGTCCTAGAAAGAATCATATTAATTAATTCATAGTTCATATATCAATTAGATTTGAAATCAGCAGTAATTTCTGTCTCCCTGTGTGCACAGGAACCAGAAAAATTGAGTTCCCGCAGGATAAAACCAAAGTAATTGCATTTTCTTGACTTTTGTACGTGTGTAATATAGCAGACAATAGTTTGTGGCTGATCACACAATGCAGTGGTGGAAAATAAACCCCAAGACTTATAATTCAGAAAGTTCTACTTGGTTTTACTTCATCATCAAGAGCACACACAAGAATTATGCCCTACTTGTATAGCAGAGACACAAGATAACAGTACTAGGAAGAGTAAGGGTGTGGTGAAGAGTAAGCTTGTGTCTTGTCCAAATAAATCCAGATGGGAGGACTGGAAGACTGTGACTATACTTATCTCAATTACCTTCAAAGCATTGTTGAAATGTGATCCAGTATTTTCAAAGCAGCCATCTGACTTCTGCTTGCTTGCCAGCCAGATCAAAGTTTGAGACTGGACATTGTCGTCAATGTAGATGTAGCGTTTGGCTTGCTCCAGTGACTTGTACACAAAGGCAGTGAGCCTGCAGGTGATCCAGAAGCAGAAAGCAGGTATGGTGTGAACACAGCCAAGGACATTTACCAGTGCATAGGATGTGCATAGAAAATGACATAAAAAGAACTTCATCATGTTTGTGGTAAAAGAAGAAAGTGTTTTTAAAATTTTAAATAAATAATATACATAAAATCCTGATACTAAAAATTGACCTGATATATCTTCATTACTGTGCTGAAACCATTATTTTAGAGCAGTGGTAAATTGATGATTGATGTTAGTAATTTCTAGTCTTAGTTAATTGAATTGTGAAACAAATCAGGTGGGAAGGAACCTTTGGGAGTCTCCTGTTTAACCACCTGCTTAAACTAAGGTCAGCTTCAGAGCTGTGTCAGGCTGCTCAGTCTTTTGTCCAGTCATGTGAAAGTCTCTAGGGATAGAGAGATCTACATCCTCTCTGGGCATTTGTCTCAGTGCTACAGCTTTCTCCTGAGGAAGATTTTTATTCCTTCTACCCACTCGGAATTGTCTCTGTAGCAACCTGAGTAAGGACAAACTCTTGTCCTTACTCTGTGCAGCTCCAACAAGAATCTGACTTTGTATTTCCAGAGTCCCCATGTAGGCAGCAGAAAAGTTTACCCAGGTCTCCCATTAGCTTCTTCTTCTACAGGCTAAACAAACCCAGATCCTTCCAACAGTTTCCTGTTGAACATTAGGTACTCCAGCTCCCAACGGTCATACCGTCCTTTTGTTGCCCTCTTTCCAGTTATTAATTTCTCCTTTACTAGGAGATTCCAATTAATTGAACTATATTCATTTAGTCTATTAAAAATAAGAATCACTGAATACTTGGATCATTTTTCAAAGCCTAAAGATCCTGTGCTAGGGAAATGTAAAATGTCATCCCTTACCATACACTCCCTTCTCTATCTCGTAACCCAAAGGAGCTGTAGGATCCATCCCGGTGTTTATACGATAGCTGTTTCTGGTAGCCTGAAAACACAATAAAGACACATTTTCTAATCACAGAAAAGAATTAGTTCTGCTGTTTGTTCAACTGAGTAAGCAGTAAGACTTTTGGATTTCGTATCAGGTAATGTATGTCGGGCAAATAATGCCGACCACTCTGAATTCCAGCTGCTTTTGCTCCTGGAAGAACGACATGCTGCTTTTGGGGTGCTCTCTTTGCCTGCTCCTATGCAATCATTGTGGTACTGGAATTCAGAGGCCAGTGTTCACCACATAGAGCTGAAGAGTTCAGGGCAAACAGTCACAGAATACTAGATGACAGAATGTCAGCTTACTCTGAGTTGGAAGGGACCAACAATGGTCAAGTCTACTGCTTAACCATGCAAAGAACCCCCAAAATCACACCCTCTGCCCAACAGCCTTGTCCAAATGCTTAAACTCTGTCAGGCTTGGTCCTGTGACCATTTCCTTGGGGAAGAAGATGTAAGAATCTGAAAAACTCTTACCTGTGGATAAATGACCAGTACCCCTGATTCTAATCTCTTCAGTCAGCTGCCCAGTCTTATTCAGATAATCCAGGGCATAGATGTTGGGTGTGAACAAGGCCATGTTCTGTTCCCCGCAGCCATAAGGCATGTGGAGGAGGTTATCTAAGTTCCTCAGAGCTGTACCCAAAATGTCTCCTGAAGAGTGAAAAAAGTATGAAGTCAGCTCAGTTCAGACAGGTTTTTATTACATAGCATTATACATTGGTCTATACTTTCTTGCTATGAACCCAAGGGCGATGACTAATATAGAGTAATCATAATAACCAAAGACACATCATTGAAGAAAAGTGCTGAATTGTCCCCATTTTTAATTTCTTATCTGGATGGTGGACACCTGGGAGAAACAGAATCTGAGAGGAAAACAATGAGCACCAATACTGGCTGGCATGGCTTCTGAGAAACAGCTGTGAGTCCTTGGAAGGGTTAGATTTCCCTGCCCTTTACAACCTGCTTCCTGTTTTTGCACGGCCATGTGAAAATGTTGTGTGGGGTATGATGCTGAGGGGCTGCAGAGGCTGTAATTGCACAGCATCAGCACACACAGACATGGGCACCCAAACCAACTGTGTTTAGCAAACAATCTGTGTTCAGAACCTCAAAAAATTTTCACTGAAGAGAACCCTCAAATCTCACTAATGACTTTCAGATTATTAGAGTCAGTTGGGACCTGAGACTTTTATTCTGTGGGAACTTACTGACTTAGAAATGTTTTTCATTATGCAAAATGGTAAATTTGAAATTATGCAGTCAGCAAAGTTCTGAAGATTTCTTTCCAAGAAATTAAGATAATTTTTTTCAAAGAAGTCTGCCTTATGCTACTTCTCATCTGAATTGGCTGTTTTACTATACTGAACTGGATATGTTAACGCAGTATAATCTGAAATGCAATATAAATGGAAATTATTGGACCATTTTTCCCCCTCATGATATGAGAGAATTGTGAGCAAATTTTGCTTCTCACTGGCATTTTGCAAAGTAGAAAACTTACCTTCTAAAATCAGGAATAAAATTACTCTTCAACTTTACATAATGTTTGTGTGTATATACATGATGGCACTTGGTGCAGCACAAGAGAAATGCCATTTTGCATTTAGTCTAAGTACTGAACTTACCAATGACAGAAAAATAAGCTCTGGCTGATCCCTGCACTAGGTTTCTTGGCAAGCTGAGAGACACTTGTTCAGAAATCTTTTTGCCTGATGAGAAAATGTGAAAAGAAGAATTGTTAAAACTATGGGGTTTTTTACAGAAGTCTTGGCTGTTATAGTCTTCAGTCTGGGTAAGGCAAATGCCACAGAGACTTGCCTAATGAGCCAAAGGTATCTGAAAATCCTGAATTTTAGCCTAGCACCCTGACCCTGTGTCCTAGTCATCCTAGGACACCCTGAATATGTCTTTCCTTCTCTGGAAGGGTCTCTGGTTTTGTAGGACAAAGATCTACAAAACAGTGAATCAGTTCCACTTAACTCCCTGGAATGCATGAATGAAGGAAGGAAGGAAGGAAGGAATGAACTTGCCTTACCTTTTGCACAGATGAGGGAACTCTGAGTCAATTCCTTTTTAATACCTTCAGGCTTGTTTGTTTGCAGTGAAGTGGTCAGGAAAAGAAAGAAAAATGCAGAACATCACCATGAAACCATGACCTTTAGCAGTGTAAGACAGTATGTGAATATGGCTATCCAGACCATGCACCTCTTGTACCCAGTCCTACCTTAGATCCGCTAGAACATCTCAGTCCATGGCTCCCTCTCTTACCCTACATTCTTTCCAGAGCACCTTCCTACTCAAAGAGCAGTTAAAAAACTGGTATTTCTAGCCTCTGAGAAAGACTCTGTCCAATTAATCCTATGTAGCTGTTGCTTTATGATGCTCAGGATAAACAATTTTCCTTTTATACCTATACTCCACCCTCCTCCCTAGTATTGGAGTCACATGCTAAGGGTGCTTAAAAGTAAGGTATGCAATCTTCTCCTTTCTGGCAACATGGGCTCATGGTCCCAAGAAGAAGACAGTGGAAGGAGGATACTGTGACCACCATGATTTTCACCCTTATTTTGATATGGAGAAGCTTATTGTACACAGGTATTGTACTCCCTCCTCACTGTACTGCAGTCCTTCCCTCTCTCCCTCCCTCCCTGACTCCCTCCTAATTGCTTCTAACCCTCTGCCACAGGAATTCCAGTTTCCACGAGGCAGAAATCACCTGCAGATTTCCTACTGTACCTCAACAAGTAGGGTTTGAAACAAGGTGTCACTGTAAATGGTCTTCTCTTCTGGAGATGTGCTGTTTCCAGTTCCTCTGGTGTTCAGTTTGGCCTCAGCAGTAATCACGAATTTCACCTCACCTGACAAGACATCCACCAGCCCAAGAAAATGAAGTTATCTTCAATGTCTACAACTACCCCTGGTTTTGACTGCCTCTTCTAGGCTGATGAACTGCTGACAAATGTATTTTCTCTAAGGACAGCTCAGTAAAACCAAGTTTCATCAAGATTCCATATCTGTTTGTTAGTGGAAAAGAGTGCTTGCCTGGGACCCTGGTATGAGGAATGAAAGAGAGGTCATCCTGGCCAAAAAATGGACATTCAGTACCAATTTCCACCTCTTCTTAGCCTTGTATTGAGTTTTCTCTGGCCTAGGGCAGTGTTGCAATAGTTTAATTATAGCTCTTCTGCCTTTATTAATATTTCAACTTTTGGAGCACTTACACTAATAGCAACTGCTTTAAAAAAAAAGTGGACTTGAAGGCAGTGTGGATTAACAGAGCTATAAAACTGGGAAGGAGCAGTGTCCTTATTGCCCATTGAGAATCCAGTCCAAATTATTAGCAAATTTATTAGCAATTAATGGAGCTGTCCAGAAATGCCTGCTTGTGGATTATTGATGCTGCCCTAAAGGGTGGGCGTAGAAAGATCAAATCAAGGTGTTAAAAAGACAAACTTACCCAGTTTTTGGGGGCTAACAGCCCAAATATATGTTTTTCTTTCATTGGCACACACTGTTGCTGTGTTGCCTCCTGATGAAAGGATCTCTGCCTCATAGTCACTTGACTGTGACAGTATGGCACTGATCTGAGACAAGGAGAGAAGGAGCAAGATTACAGATGAAAGAGAATGGCCTTAAAATCAGGCTGCAGAGCGAAGGAGGCTGCTGCATTACTCAGTATTTATTGTGTTTTGCACAGCACACTACCCACACCCTCTGCTGAGCAAAAAGCAAAAAGACCTCTGGGAAACAAGCAAACCACATAGGAAGTAAAAGGGAATTTGGTATACCTGGACACACTTGTTGAGGTAGTTGAAGACATTGGCTATTAAATTAAATTTTTCCCCTCGAGTGACAGAGTATGGCAGGGTGAGGTCCACAAAGAATGGTTGGAATGCTGTCAGGGAAACAGGTGAGGCGATGCCAAACCCGGCATCATCCTGCACACAGAAGGCACTGGCTTTCCATTCTGTGATGGTGTCAGGAATGGTGTAAGAGGCATCGGCCTCTCCTGTGGAACTGAGGAGAATAAGAACACAGAATGAGAAATGATCTTTGGAATTTTTCAAGACATATTGTAGAATAGGCTTTCTTCTTGAGTTAGAGCTTCTGTTTTCATCTTACTTTCTACAAGATACTTTTTCATATATTAAAAAAAATGTTATAATGTTGAAGTAAAGATAAAGGTGCTGGTTAATTACATGTTAAGGCACTCAAATACTCAACTTTTTAAATTTAGAAATACCAATTGTTGAAAAACCAGAATGCCCAACCACACAGATTAGAATCAATGAATTTAAATTAATCTTCTAGAACAACTTCTGAAGGCATAGTTAGGATGGAAATATTCTCATTGCAGATGCTATGATAGCCTGAAGGAAAATAAACTGACTATTTTGCTGCTGAATTAAAAATTGGATGAAAAATAACAAGCTCCTTCTTTCTCCTTAAAAAATTCTCTCCTTCTCTCTTGTTTCATTTCACTCTTAGCCCTTATTTATTTCTCCCCACCAGAAAGACAGGAAACAGGACACAGAATATTTGTCTGCAATTGTCATTGATCAAGATGGGAAGAGTAGACCCTCATCTACAAAGCAGCCATAAGTTCCATGGTTCCTTCCCAGAGTCCACTTCAGCTAAATGAATCAACTCAAAAGGGAAGAAAGAAGTGAAGATAAACACACTTACTCAGTGTTCACCAGTTCCCAAATCCAGGTCTCAGGGAAGTATTTCCGAACAGAGCTGAAACCGCCACCATGCCCACCAAAAGTCACCGACTCAGCTACAAGTGGGGATATGATTAAAGGATAGCATTAGAGACATCATGGGAGAAGAATCTGAACTTCTGTCAGACATGCTTCACCACCACAAATGAACACCAAGTATCCTGTTTGAGCATTTTTTGATTTCCCATCCCCCGATATAACAGGGAAAATTCCAAGAGATATGAGGATATGCAAAGAAATAATGTCTTATCTATTCTCTTTTCCTATGGGAAAATACTGGAAATATTAGCTATTTTACAAGACATTTCACTTCATTTCATACTGAAAGCTCTTGTCATTCAGTTAGAAAAATATGTTCCCCATCCTCTACAACTAGCTCTCCTTGTTTTGCAAACGGGCACCAGCAGCCAGTATTGTCATCAAAGCTTATGAGTGCTTTACAGTGACTTAGAATCACAGAATTATTGTTGGGAGCAATGCTTGTAATTGTCTAGTCCAACTTCCTGAAGTCGGACTAACTTCGAAGTCAGATCAGGTTGTTTCTTGTGCAGCTCAGTTTTGAAAACCAACAGCGATGGAGATTCCAAAACTTCCTGGAGATCCCCTTCTAGTGTACTACAATGCTCATGAGGAAGAACTTTGCTAGTGTTGAATAAAACTTTCCTTTGTGGCAACTTATGACTGCTACTTTTGCTCTCTTGCTGAGCAATCTGACACGATGGAGAGATAATCATAACTTTTGCTGATCTATAGAGGCTTTGGAGATGGTGTGCTAAGTGTGCCACATGCTGTGTGAAGTCTTGACTTTTAAATATTCAATTGAATTATGATTTGATGAAAGGCTCTGACCTGAAAACCCCTGAAAAGCCAATATTAGTTTATAAAAGAAGCAGCATCACAGTATTCCCTGTCTTTTCTATATGCAGCTGCACCTGAAACAAAATTGATTCTACTGCAAGGACTGCCAGAAGGAGATTACAGGATGCAAACAGGGACACTATTTCCCCAGACTCCCCAATACACTGTTATTTTATACAGGGAACAGTTTTAAAGGCCAGGTAGACTGAGACTGGAGATACAGAATGAACCTTTTTTTACCTGAGGCCTTGAGATTGGTGCCAGAATAGTGAGAAGGGATATTTTCCGTCTCTGATCTCTCTTCATTGCACAGAACTGGTTTCCGTAGCACGGAGTTGGTGAACACTTTCAGACCCATATCCTAAATGTGAAAGAATCTATCAAATCACTCAGAGCATTCACCAGCTGCCAGTGCATATCACTGATTATTGCTCCTCACTTCTCTCCTCCCTCATCCCACTTCATCCCATTTCATCCCATTTTTTCAGCCTTGAATGTCTCAGCTCTATGTTGCCAACCTCTGTGTATTTCTTATGGAGCAGTGACACCTTGTGTTCTACAAAGAGCAGTCATGATGAGTCTGATGCTGGCCTTCTGTCTTAGGGCACAGGGTCAATGGGCAGTGGAATCCAGTGTATCAGGGACCAAGTGGCCTGCATCACAGACACAGATCTTTACAAGAAATGCCTGGAGTCATGAGCCAAGGCTATGATCCTGCTCTGGAAATGTCTACTGAACCAGGGGCAGCAACCCAGTGATTTTCTAGCAATCATTTTCAGACCTCCTGAATAAGTGATGAAGAAAAAAGGCAGAAATTGGGTGATCAGAGGCTTTAGGCAGTTTCAGGCATCAGCTGCCTTCTCTCAGCAGTAAGAACCACCACATGAGAAAGTTGAATGCTAATGCAGATGAATTCTTCTGGAATCCCTCCCACTTAAAGAGCCTCCCACACAGACCACGTACCCTGAAGACCTTGTAGACATCTCCATCACGACTGACATTCACAGGTTCAAAGTACAAGCCATCAGAAAAGATGGTTTTGGATGGGGTACACTTCTGTGGCCTGTCATCTTCCAGGTTGAGCCCATTGTAGTAATAGCCATATAAATCACCCCCACCAAGCTGGTAGTACATCTGGAGGTGAGAATGACTACTGTAAGCACAAGGAAGGTCTCAGGCAGGTGCAAACCCACAGATATTCAAAGCTTATGGTGGTCCCTGAGCAATCCTGTAGACTTTGGTGGGCTTAACTAGTGATGCCAGGCTAGAGATGAAGAAGTACTTTGTATGGAACTGCACCCTCCTCCTTCTGAGCTGCAATGATCTTGTGGAGTGAACTCGAGCAGAAAGCATGGAGATACACTCCATGTATCACAGAGCTGTCATCTACAACTTTTGTTCTGGGCCCAAGGCCTATCTGAGCTGTAAAAATGTAATTTTGACATAATCACTCCACAGTGAGGAAATATGCTGTCAAGGATTTACATAAGGCATATTCTTGGGATATATGTTACATTGCCATGTTTCCCACAAGCAGTGTTGTGCTATCAATTCCTGCCTTTGAAGTGTACAATTGCCTTAGACCTTCCTTTAATCACAGACGTCTGTTTCCAAAGGCAAAATAAAAACACAGTCAGGAGCAGAGACATCACAGGTGGGAACTGGGATGTTCCTAGCTCAAAGGAACACAGGACTGGGGATGTGGCTTACACTCTCGGCAGATAACTCTTGCCCAGACTGAAGAAGGACACTCTGAATTGCTCGCAGGGCACAGCTGGAGTTGGCAGCAGCTTCCAGGTGGAGTCCAACTTTAGATCCCGGGAGACCCTGCTTCTCTGAGAACTGGAGCTGGACCTGGAAATTAGCAAATCCAAGACAACCGCACGGCAATTAGGCGACTCGGATTGGCGCAGAAATCTAAATCTCACCTTCCATCAGCTCTCGCTATTCTCTGTAGGACAGAGCTCCTACCGCTAGATGTCCCTTCTGGACCCGTCTGTAAAAATTCACACAACCCCTGGCCACCCTTCCCTCTCCTGTGTGGAGAGTTTTGTCCGAGCCTGACCGTATGTGCCAATTCCAGGGACAGGATCCCAGACATACCTGCACCTTTTCCCTTCCTAAATGCCACCCCCAGTGCAGGGCTCTTGGTGAGATAATTTCCTGACCATTTTTCAGCAAACCCTGCTATATCCCTTAATAAGAAAGCAAAGGTTTCCACCTTGTTTTTGAAGCATATATCACTGTGTATCCTGGAGCTGTCAGCCACTATCTCTCCATGAGGATGCACCGTGTAGAGCAGCAATCTGGCACTGGGGGCAGGAGTCTCAGTGACAGTCAGTGTGATAGAGAATGTGCCTCTGGAAGCTGTGGAAGGAACATGGATCGGGGGACGACAAGCAGAAAAAGAGCTTAGACAAGCCTCAGTTTTGGTGGAAGGACCATGTGTTTATTCATAACCTATAAGCACCTTTAAAACCCAGGGAATTGGATATTGGAAGATTCATCTCTCAGAGGCTGAGGGACAGCTCCCATCAGTAAGGTAACAGATACAGACTGGAGGATGCTGAGACCAGGGTGCTTTGCAGAGAGAAGTCTACTCTGGGAAGAAGTTAAACATGGAAATCTGTGCACAGTTGCTATGAGAAGAGCATAACATTGCCTTTGGGTCTCAAAACTAAAACCTTCTACACCAGAGGAAATAGAGCAATATCTTGAGTTAAAGGAGAGGTCTCTTAACACTAAGAAATATGAAATTCTTCTCTACATGGATGAAAACTACAAGTGCATGGACAGGGAATTAAGCTTAAGACCAAAGACGATACATATGAAACAAGTCCTATATATGGAGAGAGGCTTACTTAAGCCACCTCCTGAAGTGTGCAAATAGACCGGGTTCTGCAAGAAAAGTTATTTTTAACAATGAAAGAATGAAGGTCAGGATCACTGTCATTTGTGGGTATTTGGAGACTTCTGAAAGGGCAGTGAATTTCCAGAGCTGACTGCTAAACATCCCTTTCAAATGGGACACCTATTATTCCAAACTTTAAAACATTTTATTATTCTAGTTGGTGAAGACTAGGACGTCACGCAATAACTGTGAGACCATAAATACTCCTTGGCATTATAAAATAATATAATAAAACAGATGAAGGTTGCATTCCATGTGTTTGATGACAACAAAATATCTTAATGTTAACAAGATAAAATTGATTATTATATGGGGGTTGGCTAGATGGTGCAGCAAAAGAAAATTATTCTGTGAGCAGTAACAAGTCACGGGATTTAGGATTTAGGAACTAGTACCTGATTTAGCCAGCTTTTTGCTTTCATCACTTACTATGCTCTGAAGTACAAGTAGTAATATGGTCTGGAACTTACCACCAGAAATGCTGACTTGCTTCTGGCCACTGAGAGTAATTTTTCCTTGTGTCATCACCTGGGCACAGAAAAATCTCATGAAAGGGGGTCAAAAACACCTTCTCCCTTCCACCATGACATCATTGATTTTGAGTATTGTTCTGAGAAGCCTTGAAGGCCATCAGGGTGGGCCATGATCTATATCTACTCTCTGATCATGAGATTTCTGCCTTATAGAGTGCTTGAGAGAAGGTGAACAGTAAGTTATTTTAGGAGTAACATCAGGACTTACCACATAGTAGAAGTTTGTGTGTGTGGCATTGCTGTAGCCTTCTCTGTTCAGGACATAGTGAACATTGATTGTTCTCTGCTGGCCACAGCTGAGCTTCCCTGTCACTGGCTCAATTTTTACAAAGCTGTTGGTCCGTGAGTAGAAACGCCGGACAAGGAACGAGGCTTTGGGCTCGTTATCAATCCCCCAGATAAAGTCTTCACATTGATCTGGTGCCTGTTTGACCTACGACACAGAAAACCATACACGTGGAACCAACAGCGTGGAAAAAATGAAAATGCAGGGCAGGTGAGAGGCAAAGGCATCTTTTCTGTAAAATATTGTTGGGAAACTGATTTTATGAGGCTTTTAAAGACATGAGAAAGGACTGGCCTGAAAAATTTGCCTTTCACCAACGCAGAGTGAGTGTCCTTCTGGACACCTTTAGGCATCCAAATTCCTGTGGCACATTGCAGTAGGGGCGTTATTTCAGGGTTTTTTTCAGGCTTGGAACTAGTTGCATGAACTGCTGGGACTTACACTGAATTAGAATGGCATTGTTCTAAACCACACATTTCTCAGCTCTTTCCATCACACCAGAACAAAGGCATGACAATAGGAGAAGACCATTTGATGACAACAGGCATCCAGGTTTGTTGCCAGCAGAAATGCAGGGAAGCAGTCAGCAGCAGTGAAAGATGCTGGCATGCACCAAGGCTAGATGGGGAAGGCAGTGCAGCCTCTGAGGAAGGTCCTCTAACACACAGAATAAAGAGAAGGAAGATGAATGCAGAAAAAGCTTCTAAAGGGGAGGGAAAAGCAGGGAGGGACTGAAGATCACTGCAACCCAAACCCACAGCTGGGGCGCAGTGTGCCTCTTCTCAGGCACTGGTGATTGCTCACATGAGTTTCACAGAGTTTGCAGGTATTCCTTCTAAACCCTCTCTCCCATGAAGTATTTATTCATGAATTATACTGTAGCCTGTGTTTACTTACTGTCAGCTTAAAACTGGGATCAAAGAAGTTGGACGTGTCAATGGAAAAAGCAGCAGTGCCATTTTTGTCAGTGGTATAGCTGGCCAGATAATCTCCATTGAGCTCCAGCAGGACAGTGCTGTTGGCAACAGGCTCACCATCCACATTTGTCACAGTGATCTGAACACAATGAATACCCAAGGGATTCAGAAAAAAAACAAAGAACAACAACTAAAGAAAAAGCTCTGTTTACTAGAGGATGCTCACTTAAACACTGAGGACTGTTGCAGGGAGTAGAAATCAAGGGTGAAATGTGTTGAAGAGGCAAATGCTCCTCTCTTGAGTATTTTGAGGGAGCTGGAGTTCTGTGACAGGAAAATTCCCACCAGTGGGAAATTCCCATCAGTGCAGAATAAACTATGTGTCACAAAGGGAGGAGGAATATTTATTGAAGAGCATTGATTAACACACCCAAAACAACCAGATGGCTTCATGGCCACAGGCAACCTGTAGAGCTCAGTAGCACCTTTCAACTCCTACACATCTGTGCACACCCACTGTCTCCATTGCCTGTCAGGACGATGCTGTACAGGTCTTTGTCCTTTTTGTGCCTGGTTTATCCTGCATGTGCAGATTGCTAAGAAGTAGGAATGTGCTCCAACATCTATACTACTAGAAGTAAACACCTCTGGGATTGCATGATGCAACACAGGGTGAATTCTACCTTTAGTTTAGGCATAACCATTCCTGAAGAATTTTCTTGAAGGCTCCCCTTCCCCACTCATTTACCTTCCACTTACTCACTTTTTAGGCACCCTCTGGCTGTAGCAGAAAAGAGATCCTGACATGCCAGGTGTGATACAATTTTCTTTTTTTTTCTCTAGGAGTATTAAGAGAACTATGGAGTCACTGTTATGCAGCATTATCATGGGAAGCAGACAGCACATTCAGGTGACAGCCATAAATGGGGCAACACGGAGATCATCATGCTGGACCTCAGGGAGTTTGGGTCTGCAGGTATCCTCTCATGTACCTACCTCACCATGGTAAGGAATTCCCCTCTTGTAATAGGAATCCATATTTCTGAACATCACTTGGTCATTTTCTTGGTAGACTGAAACATAGTCATAGGCCTTCATCTGGATGCCTGTGAGACACACCCAGTGCAAAGGAGAGGAAACAGAAATCAAACACGGGCAGAAAGTTGTTCCTTTTGAAAAGCTGCATGGAGTGGTGATGCTCTGGAGGGAGAGCTACACAAGGAATACCATAACTGCTGCCTGTTTGCCCCACAGATGGTGATCCAGGGGATTCCTCTCAGGAAGATCCATGCATTAGATTTAATCAGTTACTACCAACATCTGCTTGGTGTTACCTGTCCCACTTTCAGTGACGATGCTTTCCACATTGAGGCTGGCATACATCATGGCATAGCTGCGGTAAAGCTGGAATTTTTTGATGGAGATGACAGTGTTGAGGCAGCCGTCCTTTCCCAGCTGAAATAGCAGCACAAAGGGGAAAACCTGTTTTTCTCAAGTTTTGCAAAATTGCTCCTCATTATATATTAGTGGGTCCCTGAAAAGCTCCCTGCCTACCTTACATTTCTTGCTCCCCAGCTCCCATCCCAGATGACTGTTTCAATATCATTTACTCCAGCACCTGGAAACTTCTCTCTTTATCCCCTCTAGTCTTCTCTGTGCTCCTGCTCCTTCTTAAACCCATCTTGGATGATGGTTGTTCTCTGTGACCACAGCACATTGAGTCTGAGCTAGTGGACAAATTAGTCATTCATTTCATATTAAAATGTCCTCAAAGACTCCCAGCAGAGATCTGCTGATTAGATTTGATAAGAACACAGCCCCAGTGTTTCAGAAATGATTACAAATTTACAGTTTCATAAGCTTCCCTCCTTCCTACTGATTGTCTCTGAGGGAAAGAAGTCTTTCAAGTGAGGTCTTTCACATTGCCTGTGAGATAGTGAGAAAAACCACACCACTAAGATTGTCTCTCTGGTGTTCCCTTGGAAATTAATGAGGCCACTGAATACTGTGCTACATGTTGGGTAGTAAAGCTGACAGGGAAGATAGGATATGTATCATACCAGTCCAGTGACAGCTTCACAGGTTTTTTCCCAGTTTTCTTTGCACAGTGGACTATAAAAGCGCTGCTGACACAAGTTAATTTGGGCATTCCCTTGCACTGGCTGGCCATAAGTGTACCTAGGAGAGGAAGAAACGTGAGAATTCCATCATGGATTCCATGTGGATTTAACATGAGACCGGCAAAAGTTGCAGAGCAATGCAGACTCTAAATCCCTCCTCAGTACCCAGAGCACAGACAGAAGAGCAGCTGGGAATTAGCCAGCCCCTGGTAGAATTCCCTTCTACTATTTTTAGGTTGTTTCTGACATTTTGTTGGAAACCCCTGCTTCACCATTGTTTTGGTGCAGTCATTCTTTAAGGTCTGAAGCTGGAAAGCGGTGCTGGACTCAGGATATCATTCCATGCAGGTTTTTCTCATTAGTACCTTACACAAGGCAGAACATATTGCAGAAAGACAGGTATTAACCCTTTTAGCTCCTGGCACCCTGCACTTTGGCCACATCACAGCCAGCAATTTAAATGATAGACTCTCATTTTCTGTAATAACAAAACACAACAGCTAGCAAGTAGGAAGTGCTTGGTTTGGATACACACAGACTCTTCCATTTTTAATTCTGCTATGCAGCAGGAGAAGAGTTATCCTAATTTATATCATGCAAGTCATAGCTAAGGGAATTGCTCTAAGCCACATTCTGAACCAACAGCAGGATCTCTGCTTCCCAGCACAGCACACCATCCAATACCACTTGTTGTGCACAATTGTGTTGTCTTCAGCTGTGATACTTACGAAGCACAAACGTTCACCCTCACTTCTTCATCAAAGAAAGAAATAGTCTTTGGCCCAGTGGTTGTCACTTCAAATTTTGGCAGCACTGAGAATGTAATGTGAATATGACTGATGAGCAATTGCATGCCATACACAGGTGTGGGTGTGTGTGTAAGACAGGAAAAAAAAACAGTTGGCAAAGATATTTTCACTGACAAGGGAGAGGAAATGGATCAAAGAAGAACCTAACTAGGAACTGTAGTATATTACAACAGAAAAAATAACCTTCAGTGGCAAGATGAGTAATTTCTTTAAAATTAAATAATAATCATACTAATAACTATAACAGTCACAGCAAACCCCATGATAAATCACTTTAATCTATTTTCTTAAAGAAAAATGAGTAATGCCAATGTCTCAAACTAGTTAAGCCCTGGAGAAAAGTTATTATGCAATCCCATTGCAGTGAAGGAGAAAGGCAACAGATTAACTGAAAAAATCAAATCAAATAGATTGCTGACACTGCCTCTCTTCAACTTATCTTTTATCCCAGGTCACCAGCAATGATGACAGCATAGCTGGGAAAGGCCTGTTTCTCATGCACCAGTCCACCCAGCTCTCTCCATGTCTTGCTTTTCCAGGCGGAGAATTCAAAGGACTTAAACTCTGCACTAGTAGCTTTTGTCTGACTTAGGCAGAGCCTCACTGCTTGCACAGGATAGTTTATGAGCCTTGCTTACCATATTCCTCCACTCTGAAGGACTGGTACTCTTTTTCACCTGACTTTGTCTCCACAGTAATTTGGTAGGACCCCAGAATAGGCTCTGGGATTAGTGGAAAGGAGAGCTGGACAATTCCACGCTTTGATGTCACCTCCAGCCACTGGAAGATCTTGTTTTGCTCTGGATCCTGGAAGAAAGAGGTGTACCAAAACCTTTATCACCACTTCTTGCCTTCTTTCTGACATATTGGCTAATTGTGTCACAGGCTAAGAGTGCTTTGGGGTTGATGACATGTGCTTACTTTTCATCTCTGCTTATGGATTTAACAACCCTAGATTTATGTTTAACTGGGAATTAGCTACAGTGACAGATGGCCTCAGATCATTCAGAAACAGTTCCTGATTGGGACATAGGTTGTGTCCAGGGCACAGGCTGTCTCTCTACAACACTTGTAGTGTAAATCTTTCTGACTCAGCTGCCCTTGTAAAGCAGGAATATTATGCTGGCCTCTCTCAGAAAGTATTTGGAGATGTAGTGATGTGAAATGTGGTGGAGATGATTCACTGTTAGCCTGTCCCCATGAGAACATGGCATTTCAGAGAGTCACTATTCTTATGCCACTATTCTTATGTATGAGCATGAGGCTGTTTCACCAGTTATTTGCTGTGGTACTCCCAAGGTTAGCCTGGACAGAACACTCCTGTTTGAACTCCAATGAAAGGCAGAGCAGCAACAGCCATTTCTGACTAACAGCTCCAGTTCTGCTGATTTCTTCTCCTCTGGTCCTCGATAAGAGGATATTGCCACAGTTCAGTCTCAAATCCATTGGCTTTAAATGGTGTGCTCTGGATGAGTTTCCCTCAGCTGTTGACTCTATGGGGAATGATGAAGCACAGTCTTTCCAAAGGAACCTGAGCTTTAATTTCTTGTTGTATCTCTTACCTCAATGACGATTCTGGGATACTGGGGGAGGAAATAAATGGAGAGAAAGAAAAAAAATCAAAACAGTAATCTAACAGTGGAGGTTGATAAACACTAGAACATAAGGAAAGCTGTGAACAGACTTTTCTGGATAGAGAGGACTGGGCCAAGGAAACAATTTACATCTCATGCCTGTAATTAAAGAGATAATTTTAAGAGAATAACCTGTTTGTGAATTTATCTTTTCTGTAAAAATATTCAGTCTTTTTCTACATATCTGGTACTACAAAAGCTGTATGTTGTGTGAGATTTCCACAAGTGCTTTCAGACCCTTGCCCTCTACAAATGCAGGGAAATGATGGCGTGCAAAGGTAAGGAGTTACAACAAATATACAAAATATAAAAATTACAAAATATAAAAATTACAAAATATAAAAAATATCAGGGAGCCTATTCCAGGCCCTTCTTATTCAATATCTAAGTGAGAGAATCTCAGTGAAGAGGTACCTCAAAAGGGTACTGGAAAAGTTATGACTATCACTCACACTTACCGTTTCTTGAACAGGTCTGAACTGGGTGTCCAAAGTGACCACACGAAACATCACTGAAAAAGACACAGGATAAAAAAGGATTACATAATCATCAAGGCTGGAAGAAACCTCCAGGAGAGGCCTAGTCCAACCATCAACCTGGCGCCAAGTGTCAGATCTCCAAGTGTCACATGCAGAAGCCTCTATCATTTATTTTATTAGCAGCAATAAATAATTTGCAATACACAGCTTTGCCCAGGCTTCTTTGGAAAACTAAAGAGTGCTCAGAGAACATGAAAGGATTATCTTAGCCAGTGAAAAAGAGAAAATCAAAATAAATGTCAGCTGAAATATCTTCAATTATTACCCACTTGGACTAAAGTAACCTCTGTAGTAAATGCAATTTATTGCCTTCAGTCCTTCTTGAAGGACTCCATTCTTTGGAGCATTTCCTAAAAAATCTGTTTATACAAACCAGTTCAATGAAAAAATCATAGAGAAGGAAGAATTTGTCTTTCTTCTAAATGTAGACTCTGTGCAGCATTGAAGTATAATTATGCTAAAGAGATAGCTATCTCCACCACGGCTAGTACTGTCATTTAAATGTTGCGATGGAATCAGCACTTTGAAATAGATCAACAGTTAAGGGGAAAGAGTTGTTGACAGGAAATGAGGTGCTTGCTTCATTTTTATGCTAACTTCATTAGCTCCAAATGTAACCTATTAATTTCTGTATTTTTAAGGATATATTTTCTGTTATTCTCCTCAAGTAAACCTGACAGAACCTGAGATCCTGTAAATGCAATTAACTAAGTACAAACACACGAATTCTACTACTTTGTTGCGCTGCTGTGAATTGGTTCTATTTTTCACTAACGCTGGTGATCCCAAACTCAGACGAGAATTTATTCCACAAGAGTAAGTTTCTGTCATCCTTGACCCACCCTTGCCCTCAGTTTCTCACTTTTCTAGCTGACTCAAACCCTTCATCCACCTGTTTGTCCTGCCTTGTAGAGGGGTTTGTCCGTCTGGACGAAGACAGCACCACCCGCATTCTGAATCGCCACCGATCTTCTCTCAGCTAAGTCGACTGTGGCACCTCTGGCTGAGAAGGAAACGAACGCCACAGGATCAGAAGTAGCAGGAGGGACCTGGAGAGGAGCAAAACCCAAGAGGAAAAGTGGTAAATGAGACATGCTGAGGTTCCCTGATGCCCAGGGTTTTAGAGTAAGATAATGTCAGTTGAGTCATAAATAGCTTATGGAAAGTCATGAGAAACCCCACGTTTGTCAGTGAGTTAATTCATGGGAATTTCTGTTGTGGAAGACCCCTAATCTGTCACCAGGTAATAAGATTTAAAGCTGTGCTCTGTCTTATGCATTTCCCTGCTTACATGCAGGTTGCCACAGCCATGTACCTTTAACTCTGAAGTGTTTTCTCCTGCTGCATTCTGGAAGACCTCACCTTGGGACTCTTTTTCTTGTGTGTACTGATGTTGCAGAGTCATGGGAAAGGGAATAACTGCGACCCGTCTGTGTTCTCTTGCTTGATACTTCAACAGTTCCATAAGGAGACTGCAACTGTGATGACAATCTAAAGAGTTTTTCTATTCACTCTGTGAATGGAGATGGAAAGTCTTTCTCTAGCTCCCTTCTACAATCCGTAGGGGTTTTTTTTCTTACTTTGTCAGCCTCTCCAACAGTTTATCTTATTTTAAACACTTTGTCTTCTTTTCCTCACTGACAAGGAGAGTGGCATCCAGAATTATTTCCAGCTATGACACCCTCTTCAGGAGTTTCAAAAGGGGAAATACCTTGAACTCGCTGCACTTGAAGAAGTCCTCCTCTGTCATGGGTTCCTCTAAGAGAGTGTTTTGGGTGCTGCCATACTCCAGGACAATGCTGAGGGACAGAGGCTCGCTGAGGTTGTGTAGCTGCACACACGCCGTCTGCGGGGCGTCGCTCCGCACCACCGATGGCACCAGCAGCACATACTGCCTGTAAGATCAGAAAGCTCAGTCATGCAGGGGAGCCAGAGCAAACAGGAGAGGAAAATACCACAGATGTGCCACAGGTGTGAAGGAAGACACGGTCCAAAGCAAACTGATGGAAGGATTTCAGTTTCTTTCAATGGATTTTAAATAATATGCTAAGGAAGTACAAATGTCAACTTTTCAACCCCTCACAATTCGTTCTGAGCTGATTCACTGGCATCATTCTGTGCAGGGTCTTACCCAGCATGATATCTCACCTCTCCATTCCAGGTATTTACACAGCTCCAATTACTGGCATGGCTAAAGCATAGTTACATTTGTCCTCCCATGACCTAAGTGTATACTTAAACCTCTTCAGCCTCCCATAAGGAGAAGCAATATATAGCTGCTTCTTCTTGGGATCAATGACAAAAATACTAGTTAAGGGTTGCAACAATCTTTAAATTTCTCATTTTCTGGACATCTCTTGGATAAGAACTGATGTAAGCCGATCCACTTAATGTACAAGAAGTGATCTTGCTTTTCCATTCTGCAGAAAATTCCAGGGAATGCTCAGTCTAATCTGCATGCTCAATTCTGTTTCCATACCTCTGTTTCCATGCTTCTCCCTGCGTTGTTTTCTTTGTTTCTTTCTTCCATTGAAGTTTTTTATTTATACTTTTTCTCTTTATAATTAGGGCACCCTTCCTTCCCTGGAGTACTCCTCTGAAAAACATTCCTTCATATTTGCTATGTTTGTCTAAAATTCTGTTGCTGTCCACCAGTTTGCTACCCTAACTATTCTTTCCAAATATGGAATACAGGATTCATGAGCTGGTTTTGTAGCACCACAGGAATCAGACAATCTTTTCTTGCTTATCTTATCCTTTCCCTTTTTTTCTCCCACAGATTTGCCAGCTCATATTGCCTTTATTTTTATTTTCACTTGCCCAGTTCAGGCTGCATGAAATTCAAAGACCAAAATTAAAAGTATTAAAATTAATATTGGAGGAAGCTAAGCTGTCTTTCAGAGTGTTTTCCTTTAGAAGTTTTGAGAAGACAGTTTAAGCTCTAATGTTGGTGTATTTTTGAATACTGTGGCTGAAATCATCTGTTTGTATAAAGCTATGGACACTGACAGTGCTAATAGGAATACTAATTGTACTGGGTTTGCCATTCAGCATGGTCTTAGTCCCAGCCACTGTCTGGCCTCTGGCACCTCCCCATACACTGTGCTCTCTCTGTGCTGCTGATGCGTATCAATCCTAATTATTGGTATTACTTGTTAGTCTAGTCCTGAGTCTCCCTGCCACTTTACCCATGCACATCACACTTCAGCTACTCAAGTTCCAGGTTTGTCATTCACACTGGATTTCACAGCAGTTTTATGATGGAGAGTACCATTCCAAACCATCCTTCAGTGTCATCTACTCCCAAGTCAACACATGTATGGATCTATGTCTCAAATACCCTGTTTATTATATAGCAGTGTCCCAGAAGAAATAAGCTGGTGGCAAATACAATGAAATATATTATCATAAAGGTACAGAATGTGTGACCACTTACGTTTCAGAAGACACTATGGGAAACCAGCTCAAGGACAGAATACCGAGAAGAATCCTTGACCACATGTCTGTGCATGAAGAAATAGAGAGACTGATTTCAAGCTGACAGCCTGGTTTTTAAATCGGCCCGAAATGGTGCTCCTCCTCCACGGCGTCAATCACAGTCTAACAAAAGTTATTTGCATAAAATTTGCATACATTCAATTTCCTCAATACTGTCTGTTCTCACACTCCTTGAGTTCCCAAGCAATAGCTTTGGAAAGCTCTCGTATTTCACATAGCTCTGTGAGGCACTGCAAGCCAAACCGGTTCCTGCCCATACAATTGTTTCATTGAAGCTTACCTCTCTGATTATCATGTCATTGGGCAAAGATTCCTTAATGTTTCAACTTGTTAGTATTTGCCACTGCTTAAGTATTTCCTTATTCTGCAAAGGTGTCCTGTAGACACGTCACACAACAGAAACAATCATAACACACTGCTTTTCATGTCTGCATGGGAGCCAGGACGGGTAAGAATACACCAATACAGCTACAGCTGCATTCAGAATGGCACTAAAGGAAACTCCTAATGGTAATCTGGATTTCTTACTGCAGACACTAACATTTGACAAGGAATGGTGTTGGCTAGTGGTCCACCATTTTTGCCAGCGGTCGGGACCAGTATATTTCTAGGGAAAGGAATCTGATAGGATTACTTCATTTGTTCACTCATCTGTCAGTCAATCTACTTTTCCCCCCTCATCCCTGCTCCCCCATTAAATGATTTGTAAGTCTGTTGGTGAATTTTAGTAAATCTGAGAAAAAGTTTCAGAATAATTAATATACAAAATCACAAAATAATTTAGATAGAAAGGAACTTCCTGACATTATGTGCTCAAATCTCTCATTTTAAGCAGGGCTGGCTTAAAGAAGTCAAATAGTCAAAGTTTTGAGTCTCTGGAGGAATGGAGAATCCACATCATCTCTGGACATCTGGTCCTATGCTTAACCATCCATGCTGTGAACACTTCTTTTCCTTAAATCAGAATTTCCCAAATTATAGCATGTGTCCATTTTTTCTTGCCCTTTCACTGTGCACCCCCAGAAAGAATCTGCCTCTTTCTTCTCTATAATCCCATTTTACGTTGGGGAAGACTGAAATTATGTCCCCAAATAGCCTCTGTTTCTCCAAGCTGAATTAAATTAGGTTAATTTAATTAACCTTCTGTAGGTTTGTCCCAGTCCCTGATCATCCCAGTGACCTTCCACTGGACTTCCTTCAGTCTGTCAATGCCTTTCTTGTACTGGATGCAGAACTTTATTGTCGCCTCCCAACCACTGAACAGAGGGGAAGAACCAGTTTCCTTGACGTGTTGGCTAAACTCTTGATAATACTACCAAGGAAACAAAATAATCCACAGTAATTGGGGATTGGATTCACACCTTTACATAGGAAATGGAAAAAAGAGCCAACCTGAAAAAAAATAAGGTAGGCCAAGCAACGACACTCTGTAACTGCAGCCCCAGGGAAGTAACAGGCAATTTCCTTTCTACTTTGTCTTCTCCACCAAACAGATGATGAATGGGAAGAGGAAGCTGAGTATACTCCAGGAGTAATTAGGAACATGAAAAAGAGCTGGGCACATGGAAAAAGGTGTTGAGCAATGCAGAGAGGGCATGCAGTTATTTTAGTGGTAAAGAGTATGAGGAGGAAATGAAGATGACTACATAGTAATGTGGTGCAGAAATTGACATGTGCCTGTTAAATGCCAGATTCTGGCAATTTCAGCTTTAATTGTAAAATACGTTCTTTCAACCATCCCTCTAATGATTCAGCTACACATATTTATTATTAAATAATAAATTTAATAATAAAGTTAATTGTTCTTCCCATCAACATAGCTGACGTTTAAAACTACCTATGCTTAACCAGGTTACTCACTCATCTTCCCTAAAACCTTTCTGATGACCAAGTTGGGACACAAAGGAAACTGCCCCAGATGCTGCTGGAGCTATGGGAGCTACTGTTCCCACTATGTTATTAGTGAGAAATATGACACAAAGCTTCCCAGAATGATGTGGCCTTATGGTGACAATGCTGAGTGGCAGCTGTGTGGTGCAAAGAGGGCAGTCGCGCTGTGAAGGAAGCTGCTTGCATTAGTTGAAATGACGTCAAAGGACAGTTAACAGTATGTCATAGATATTTGCAGCTTTGAAGTGCCTCAGACCCCATCTCTTACTTTAAACAGGTACCAAGTAACAGGCAAAAAGAATTAAGGAGGGAGGAGGAAACAACCCCAAGGTCGTAGTGTAAATTGCTCCAGAAGCTCACCCTTTATTTAAGTGCAGAGTGCCTTTAGCAAGATGGTAAGAGGCTTTCTTGTTAACAACCAGACATGGAAAAGAAAAAAATAAACCATTTGAAAAACTCAAACCCTGGAAGAAATGATGTTCAGAACAATTGAAAAGCTCATGTTTCTCTGGAAACAAGCTATTGAATTAATTACTTTAGTGAAATTACTGATTCCAGAGGACCTCTTTGTATTGTAGCAATAATGTGATAAGGACACGTCAGTACCATGACAGGCATCATTCTTAAGATCCCAGTGCAAGGATGAAACTATTCCAGGTATCTTTGGTAGGAAGGGAAAAAGAAGAAATTATCAGTTTATGATTAAGAGGAGAGAGAAGCACAGAGATCAGGATTTAACGTGGAGAGATAATGAACCTCACACTAAGCAGCAGTTACAAGACAGACACAGAAAATTCCTTGATACTGGAAATCTTAAACCAGTCTGCGGACCTGCTTTGTATTGGCATAAGGAAGGATGTAATTGGATATCGTAGTTTGGCTAGAAATTTGATGAAATGAGGAACAGTGTCAACTTCAAGCCCAAAGCAATGCAAATACAGATGTACGGTTGATTTTCAAAGCAGAATCATGTCACATGTCTTTTGGACAGCAGAAAATCAACGTCTTCAACTCACTCCAGCCAGACTTCAGAAAGTTACTGCATTACCTCTCTGTTATTAAGCTATTTTATATACACATACTTTCCCCCTCTTCCATTCTTTCTCTAGATGAGTCAAAGGGATGATTTGAGTTGCATTGAAAACACGTTTTTCACAAGTTAATTTTCTTTCAAATAAAGTTGAATTTGCCAATCCATTTTATCAGACTAAATGCACTTGCCTTCTTTTCTCTTTCCAGTTGGGTACACATACAGGCCAGGACAATGTAAAGTTTCTCAACCAAATCTGAATCCATTAATTTCTGTGAGCGTTTCAGTGTTCAGCATGTACACTCCTCTAACAGAGCATTCTGTGAAGTTGTGACTAGTCACACACAATACCCAAATTAGCTTGTGTAGGCCATGTCAAATATCCCTACACTGCCCCAAAATGCCCAGTATATCTGTGTGTGCAGAATGCAGGCACTAGATGCAGTCACAAATTAGAAAATAAAGCAGTTGAACAATATCCATCTGGCATGCAGAATGCTGCATAATCTGAATGTGGAGCTGAGACGTTCAAATTCTTGGTCAATATGGATCTAAGTCATGGCTGTTTTCCTTTTTGTCAGAGAATCAGCAGGAAGTTAATGAGAAACATGAGCAGCTTTTAGTAGTGAAACCTTGGATTTTCCAGAAGAGTGAGTAATATATAATTACTTGTTTCTGCTCTATGGCTTCACTTTATATTTGCATAACACTGCATAGCAAGGACTGCAAGTACTTTCTAAGTCATGATTTCACCTGAGGTAACATACAGACAATCCACCGCACCCCACACATTACAATACCTGTTTAATTGCCTGATTTCTGTACCTGAAAGAGGTGGATATGGGATCAGAGCTCCAGCTTCCATTTCACTTAGGTAAACACTCTCACAACAGTCCCAGGCTATATTTTCTCAGGAAATTATGATCTGATGTATGTTTTCCCACAACACATTCATCAAATGCACTGTGATGAAACATTTTGTTTTAAAAAGCCAACCTACCTCTGAAAAGCGTTGTGCATGTCTTAAAGTTTACATACTTGGGATAAATTTGCCCACACAGCCTTCTATTTTTCCAAGGCATATCCTTTCCTGCACATCCAAACCTTTTAGGTTTGCAAGTGAAAGTATTTCTCAGAATGTTTGCTGGCAAGAGGCCACAGTGTGGTTGGTAGAGTATTCTGTACCATTTCAAGCTGAATGGATGCAACATTTTTCTGATTTGGCTCATTTTTCTGTAGTAATAAAGATCAGGTAATGTTAAACATTGTATCACTGTTCTATTGAGAAGAGCAAACCATAAACTATTCAGTACCTGAAAGGTCTTTTTTCCAGATAGACTGGTAGTAAATTAACTGCTGAGCTTCCAACACCATATTTATTGAATATGTTAGAGTTCTGCTTCTGAAAAATTAAGTATTTCAGCCCCATATATCATGAAATGCTTGAAATACCAACCATTTTTCTTTATCTATAAAGTATACAGGCATCTTTGAAAAACGCTTACTGTGTCTAAATGATGAAAATAGGAGATTGTAAAGACAGCAGGGCAGGCTAAGAAAAAGAACGTTTAAAAAAGACCAGCAAACACAATCAAAACCAGCCATCAGTCTTTCTTCAGAAACAACAGAAATAGGAAGCCTGCAAGAGAATCCACAGAGCCATGTAATGAGAAGAATAGACGAGGTCAAGCAGGGTGCAGGAACAGTGCAAACAATCAGTATTGTTACTTATTAGTTCAGTTAATCAAATTATAAACGAATACTACTGTATTTAAATGAAAAACTTGATATAAAAAATCATTCATCATAAAACAAAATACCCAACAATCTATGAAGAAGGCAATTTTTATGCAGTATGTTGCTGACATTCTGAATTAGCTCAAAATCTCGAAAAAAATTACATATTCAACACTAAGATTTGATTGTTACAGACCCTTATCATAAGAAACCGCCAACGTGTATTTCATTTGATCACAAAGGACAAAAATGTGTGACAATAAGCCTTTTAGAGAGTAAAATTAATGTTTACTTCAGTAGAAAAGCTTTCCTCTCTTCACTGTTTTCCTTGCTCCCTTATTCATATTGTTCTGAGCTTTAGGTCAACATGGGCAGACTGCCTCACCAAGCTTTAAAGCACCCAGACAATAATGGAGTTAAAATATAGAAACCTATTTGAGAGCTTCCTTTTTGAAATATCATAATCTCAAATTTTGTGTTCTGATACCAAGAAAATGAATCAGGTCACTCCAGACTGAGGTTCTGAATAATCTCCCACTCCTTGTAGTTAAAGGACCTCACTGGATTTTGCATCTTTTTGTTTTTTAAAGAGAGAAATACGTGAGCCCCCACCCTAGTCCACTCAAACCCCTCCCATTTGGCATCCTCTGGTTTTACCCTTTCAGAAACATCCAAACTCTACCAGTCAAAGCAAGAGTTTGCAATCTTAGGAAACTGAGATTGATACCCCAAAAGCATTGCTGCTTTTACTTCTTTGAGTTGACTCAGTTCTGGGCCCCTCAGTTCAGGAAGGACATTGAGGTGCTGAGATGTGCCCAGAGAAGGGCAGTGGAGCTGGTGAAGGGTCTACAGGGTAAGTCCTGTGAGGAGTGGCCAAGAGCTGGGGCTGTTCAGCCTGGAGCAAACGAGGCCTCCTCACTCTCTACATCTGCCTGGGAGAAGGTTGTAGCCAGGTGGGGATTGCTCTCTTCTCCCAGGCAGCCAGCAATGGGATGAGAGGAAATGGCCCCAGATTGTGCCCGGGGGGATTCAGGCTGGACATCAGGAGGAATCTCGTTGTTAAATATTGGAATGAACTGTTCAGGAAAGTGGTGGAGTCACCATCCCTGGAGGTGTTCCAGAAACAATTTGATGTGGCAATTTATGCCATGTTCTAGTTGACAAGGTAATGGCCAGTCAGAGGTTGGACTCGATGATCTCAGAAGTGTTTTCCAGCCTTAATGATCCTATCATCCTTGCCAATAGACATTTCACAAGATCTGCTCAGGCTGAGGCTGTAGCTGGTCCATGAGCCAGGAAGGATCTGCTCACTCTGTAGCATCAGCTAGAATACAGTTGGAACAAGAACCTGTGGGCAGCTGACCCCCAGCTGCAAGGTCCAAAGAAACAAAAAGACAAGGGGGCTACACCATGCTGGTAACCAGGCATCTTGATCATGAAACTTCAAACTGTAAACATTACAAAGACCAGATCATTTAATGGATAACCTGAGAACTAGTAAACATGGTCTTAGGTGCTGCCACATATTCAGGAGAATTGGTAGTTCAAAGACAGGAGAGATCTTGTATAAAGTGAGGTGATCTCTCTTTGTATGTTAAGACCTCATTTTTCCAGTCTTTTAAACAATGTATAAATAATGGCTCCAAGGCAGGCCTCACAACTCCAAGATTTCATTTAGTACAAAGCAATTTTCAGGGATGCTATTTAATCTAACAAAAGCTTATAGGGTTTCTTCAGGTGATGTGAAAAAACTGCCACATGCAGTTTCAAGTCCTATGCACCTGCACTGTTGTCTGCTGTAATTCTGCAAGGGGCAGCACTTGATTTAACTAACCTGCAGGCAAAAGAGTGCTGGAGATGGCTTTAAGAGTGGTTCTTCAGGCAGCACAAATAAGTCTTTTGTATTCCTCCTTATTTTTCTGAACAGCCAGTCATTCCTCCTGTGACCAGGGACCAAAGACTCTGCAGATCTAATCACTTTGTGCCCATCTCACCTTTTCCAGCCAGTAGGATCATGCTGCAGGTCATTCCCTTAAGGGCCTTGCATTTTCTAGGAGAATCACTTTTGGTGGTACAAAGCCCTGACAGCTGTTAATGCCTTTTGGGATCATGGGAGTGGTCTGTGTGGTGGCCATGCATTTATGTGCATCTGTGGTGTATGTGTGCATGTGCCTACTAGGAATAGCAACCTCACTACTAGTTGCACCAAGAATTTAATCTCTGTTGGCTGACAAATTCTGCCCTCCTTAACAGTCTCCTGCACCATGTCCTTTAAAAGAGACACTTAAGGTGTCAAGCACAAGAAGAGGGCTCTGTCTCCTATCTGATTAGGGAAGACATTTCAGTGGAAGGAATGTTGAAGACACGATCAGAGCTTGAAAACATGTTACATTATTTGCAGACTTCTGTGTAAACTCATTATTCTGGTCTTTTCCTAGGAGGAAAAGAAAATAAGCAGAAGCACCAGTGTCCTAGTCTCTCTATTTGTCCAAGCAGATCTCAGAAATTCTTAAGCACTCCTAGATCTGAGTTCCTAAAAATAAGGTCACATAGCAAAAAAAAAAGTTCCATTAATTAACAAAGAAATTCTTTGATATATAATTTGTATTCAGTGTTCCTAGAGATCCCCAAATGTCACTGCGTGACTGAACATGGGGAGCCCTTACCCTGAAGACCTTGTCTCTGGAGGCAGCATATTACTAAGTAGGGGCTTTAAATTTTTGTAGCCAAGAAATATGTCAAACTTTTGCAGCAACAAGTGGAATAAGTGAGTAAGTCTAGGTGTGGCCCAAACCTGCATTTTTAAATGTATATTTATTTTTAATTAAAGTGCCTTTAATTGTATAACCAACACCCATTCCCTTCACTCATATAAGTAAATTGCTCTAATTTTCTGTGTGCCTGAATCTGAAAGGAGCAAATGATCTCTCTCTTAAAGCAGTGAATACTGTTCAATCAATGCTGAAAGCAAATGCTTTGAGCCACTGACACTTAAGGAAAAATCAAATATACCAAGAAGTGTCCTATGTCACCTTCCAGTCTACAATCAACTTTTCTGGGTACTGGTGCTGCAGTACAAGGAGGGTATTACTACACACTCCTGTTAATGCCAGATGTATAGTTATTAAAATCCTGGATCACACTGTTGTGTGGCAGCCCTCTGACCCTAGTTCAGGCTCCATTAAGAGCTAATAAAAATAGCTCTTCCCGAGTGAATACAAGAACAAATACAGCTACATAGCTCAGGACTCTCTTGAGCAGGTGGGAATGAGGTCCCCTAACCACAGACCAGAGCAGACCTGGCTTGGAGATGATTCTGCAGTAAAATCCTCTCCAGGCCTAGTGAACCACACTAACAAGGTGTGCTGGAATAATATCAGTTTGGGATTATAGTCTCTGGATGACTACCTAGTAATTAGTGAGTAATCATGCACTGCTCTTGAAATGTCCCCAGCCATCCTGGGACTGTCAGGAATTGGGAGTGGTGGCCATGGGTGTGGTGAAAATGCACAGACAAGCAAAGATAAACTCAATGCATGCCGCACTGCCAAGCACAAAAGCTGCTGTTAGGCCTCAGTTTTCCTTGGCATTCTTATCCAAAGCCACAAAACCAGAGTTCTGTCTCTGCTCTAACACCTAACCACGGAGGTGACCACAGCCAGCAAGAAGAAGGCCAGCTACCAGCTAAGGCTTACACAAAAGAGGTGTTCAGCCCTGACAGCTATTGATATTGACAGCCCATTTTCTAGTCCCACCCAGACCAGAGCTTTGTCCTTAACCCCTAAGCATCACTATCACCTGAGCCTGTTCAAAGGCTACAAAGTCAAGATGAAGAGCCTAAATGCACCGTGACACTCTGCAACTCTCCCCCATTACAGATCCAAAATTGAAAATATCCGGTGAGTGCTCCCATGGAAAAGTGCCAGAAGAGTGTTAGTTTTGCTTTTTCCCCTGTAGCTTTTCAGCAGCACACCAGCACTAAAGGCTACACGCTTGCCTGGCCAACTAAGTGTACACCACACTCTCTGACTTCAACAGAGACAGAGCTCCAAAACTGAAAATACCTGGTGATTTCTCCGAAACAAAAGGTGACAGAACAGCTGTTCCTGGCTATATCCTTCCCCATGTAGCCTTTCAGCAGTGCATCCAGATGGGAATATGAACTTGCCTAGCCAGCTAAAAGCATCACGACACCCAATAAGCTCAGAAATTCAAAATACCTGGTGACAACTCCAAAGCAACAGGTGACAAATCAGAAAGGTGTTGCTGGCCTTTACCTTTCCTGTGCATCCTACAAACTGCAGCACTGACACTGGGGCTATGCACTTGCCTTCCTAATTTAAGTGTACAATCACATTTTTTTCAGTTTCAAATGACTCATGGTACTGGGTGAGTTCACCTGGGTGTCTTAGCCTGTGCTGGTAGTGCAGTTTAACAAAAATTAGAGCAGTTTACAGGCTGCAATAGGATAATGAAGGCCAGCAAGAGTTTTCTGTCCTGGCACCTTTTTGTGTGGGCGCAATCCATGGACGTTTACAGTTTTCTAGCTTAGTTGCTGGCTATTCAAAAGACAGGATTGCACATTTAAGTGGGAAGGAAAGCACATGGCCCCACTGTTTCTGGTGTGGTTTACAGCCTGCATGAGGAAAGAAAAGGCATACAGCAGCTTTCTAGCCTGGCACCTTTTTCTGTGGGAGCAGTAGCTGGACATTTCCAGTTTTGGAGCTGGACACGAGTAAATAATGTTACGTACACGGGGGTGGGAAGGAGCACATAGCGCCGAGCTGGTGGGGAAGTTTATAGGCTGCGGTGGAAGAGTGGAGGTGGTCGGCACTGCGTCCTGCCTGGATGCTTTCTGCGGGAGCAACGCGCGATGCTCTCCGGGCGGAGATTCCCGCGGGTCCGCGAGGGAACATCGCGGTACCCGGAGTTTGCTGGGCGAGCGCCTCGCCCCATCTAGTGGATACACTGAGCGGCCGAGGGGAAGTGAAAGCCGGCGCCAGCATTCCTTCCTCCCGCGTCTCCCGGGCCTGTGCTGCAGATCCGGAGCGTAACAGCAGCAGAGATGCCAAGAACGCCTGCCAAAGCCGGGGTTTCCATGCCCACCCCAGCAGCTACCTGCCTGCTAGGACAGCAGTACAAGACCTTAGAGTGTCTTCCAGTACTTAAAAGGGACTTTAAAGAAGGCTGAAGAAAGACTTTTCTCAAGGGCAAATCGTGCTGGGACAAGGGGAAATGGTCTTAAGCTGAAGGAAGGTAGGTTTAGATTACTGAAATCTTCCCGCTGAAGCTTTTTTGGGAAATTCTGCCAAAATTTGGCGTAAGTTCAGAGATGAACAAAATTATTTTGTCTGGTGCTTAAAATTATTGATAATAATAATTTTCCCCACTTCAATTCCTTCAGTACATAATCATAGAATCAGAATCACAGAATGGTTTGGGTTGGAAGGGGCACGAAAATTGATCTAGTTCCAAGCCCCTTGCCTTTGGTAGGCATGACGCCCACTAGACCAGGTTGCTCAAAGCCCAATCCAACCTGGCCCTAAACACTTCCAGGGATGAAACAGACACAGCTTCTCTGAGAGACACATGCCAGTGCCTCACCATCCTCATAGGAAAGAATTTCTTCCTAATACCTAATCTAAACCTTCCCCCTGTCAGTCAGAAACTAATGCTCCTTGTTCTGTCACTCCACATCCTTGTCAAAAACCTCACTCCAGCTGTCTTGGAGCATCTTTAGCTACTCAAAGGGGCTCTAGGATCTCCCTGGAGCCTTCTCCAGGCTGAATAATCCCAACTCTCTCAGCCTATCTCTATAGCAGAGGTGCTCCAGCCCTCTGATCATCTTCATGATGATCTTCCTCTGAACTCACTCCAGCAGATCCACGTCCTTCTCACGATGGGAGCACCAGAACTGAACAGTTCAGTTTTATGTGATTCTTAGAGCATCACATCCTCTTGTGCAGTTCAGACCAAGGTAAGTCCTTCCCACAATCCATGATGAGTGTTTTGGAGCAACCTCTTTTTTCAAATCTCCTGCCCTTTGCAAAGCCTTTTCTTTTAGGAGATATGTTATGAGATTGATCCTATCACAGACTGGTGTGTGCTCCCTGACAATGCCAAGAATTATTTTTTTGTTTCCTCTCTCAGAGTGAACCTCTGTGTTTCTAACAAATGAGCTATTGTAATTCACACAACTCGGGTTTATTCAGCACGCTGTCAGACCTGAGTGCTGTCAGGCTTGTTTATTGTTTTATGTCCTTTCAGGCCTTTTGTTAGAAGGCACAAAGAGCCTCTCTTTCAGCACGTACACCTCTCTTATCAACCCAGTGCTGAGTAACACTGTCATCCTTCCTCTGCGTGATGGCTTGTTAAATAAAACTCATATCGTGCTTTTGTTTCTGAAGAATTGGTTTTGCCTCCATAGATGAAGGAGACCCAGACAACCTGACACCTTTCTATAACATACTCAACACTAAAATGTGTTAGTTTGCATGGCATTTCTCAAATTTGGGTCAGCAGAGAATCAACAAAAAGTCATTTGTACAGAAAAAGTTTTTTTCACTCTGAGTAAATGCTTCAGAGGAATTTCAGTAATCACTTCAGCTGTGCAAATCTTTTGAGCATTGCTCTTTCTTGAAAGAAGCAGTGCTGAGATAAAATAAAGATTTATTTTTTAAGGGATCTACAGGTCCTTTCTCAGATCTTACAACAAGATTTGTGCAGCTTCTTGAGCTAAAATAGAAACACGCTCCTCATCCCCTGCACAAGCCCTGCCATCACTTGCAGTGGTGACCTTTGGAAGGTGGGTTTGAAGAAGGATGGTTCAGAGGTTTGGCAGCACATCTCTGTTGACCTTTTCTGAGATGCTGCATGCTGTTGAGCTGTCATCACTGTGCATGTTCCTGCTCTTGGTGTGCATCAACTGCCCTGGGAGATGCTCGTGCTTAAATCTCTCCTCCACCACTCATGTCAAAGTGGAGTTGTGCTCCTGCACATTCAGAACATGCACAAGCCAAGTACCAGAGCTCAGCTGGCAAGCTCTAAACTTCCTAACCACCCACTTGAATATATATAACTGTTTGCCTAAGGGCTTTCATTTAGTTTTTGACCCTCTGTGCTAGTGATAGTATTCATGCACTTATTTAACTTTGTGTGCATGAGTGTCTGATTAGCTCACTCTGATAAATGAAGTGTAGGACATAAGTAAATGTTTGCAGGAAGAAAGTTTAGATCCTGTTTATATATTTCATATCTCTGACAGAAAATAAACTATTGTCTCATAAATCAGTCTTTATGAAAAACTCATCATATCATTTTGCTATTGTGCAATAACATGGCTGCTGCTGGGGCAAGAGGACACAGTCTGAGGGCTTGAGCCAGTCAGTCCTAAGTAGAATTCATTCTACAACATTTAAAACGGGGTCAAAAATCTCCAGAGTAAGGAAAAAGTGTCCAAAGTTCAGACACTGGGAAAAACTTCTGTGACATTTAAATCAGAAGTTACCGATTCTGGAATTTTACCACTGCACTTGTTTTTGAGCTTGTTAGAAAAACGTATGTCAAGTTGTCAGCATCTAGTGTAAAGATAATATGTCATCAGATGTAGAAATGAGGTGGAATAAGGGTTATATTTCTTCTTGAATTATGCTGAAGTGCTCTTTCTAGAAATGGCAGGGATTTGTAACCCAAGAGGTACCTGAAACTGGTCACCCATTTTCTGATGAGACTGATCTATTTCATCCCTGCTCTTTCCTGAGAGGCCCATCCAACATAATGTTGTGAAGGACAGAGAAAAAAGTATTTTGCTATGTTAATAACTGATTTGGCATTTTGGTGAATGGGTAAAAGATTTAAATCCTTTTCCATATACACAGGAAAAAAAATCTTTGCCTTTTCCAAAGACTAATACTAGGAATTGCTTAGACTTTTATGTGCTGCTCTCATTTATCCATTCAGCTTCATTGTAACAATATCATAGAAGGTGATCTTCAACTGGTTTTTAAGGTCCTTCTACCTTAAAATTAAAATAAAATTACTTTCATCCCGCTAGTTTATTAACTACTGTCTGTCAAAGCCAGATCATAACTATTCTCACTGTTAGGAATTTTCATTTTGACGGAAGGCATACATGGAATCTCTCACCTGCTGCAGTTTGAAGAAGCCCACTGATTTATCGTCACATAAGATTCTGAAGAATGTTTAATCTTCAGTTCTACATTATCATCCTGTGCTCAAACCTTCCGCCTACTCAGTGCTAATCATCTTCTTGCTTAAACATCTGGTCTCTGGACAACCAGAAATTGCACTGAAATATAAACTGTGAGGCTGCTCTTCAACCTCTCACATTATCACTCAATAACAGAAATCAGAGAGACTTTACTTTGAATAAATATTGTATGCATTGCAATGCCTTTGGAAATCTTTGTCCTTTGCTAGAAAGTAGGAGATACCCAGCTGCAATATCAAAACTGTAAATATTTGAGGCTAAATTGCACAAGATGTGCTTTCTATTTGAACTGTAATGCTGGGATTTGCCAGATTAAATGTAAACATATTTGATGGTGATGTTTGTGTTTGCGCTCACTTTTTTGTTCCTGGAGAGAAAGAGGCACTTTTAGAGACAGATTGTAGAGGACTCTGATGCAGTAAATGATGTTTATTCCATACAATATTATAGAGACACACCTGGGAAGATCTGGAAGAGGTTACCTGAGCCCCCATTCAATCTCCTAGGGTGAATCAGGTACTCCTGGACCTTTCTGTGAAAAAGTTTGTCTGAGCTGTTGCTAATGAAGGANTTTTTTTAAAAAAGGAAAAAGAAAATATCCTCTACCAAAATAAAGACTTAAAATGTGTTTTATGGACAATGTGAACCCACTGTAGCTTAGGTGGAAGAGATTATCTATATGTAAGGAAAAAATACCTGCCAGTGACAAACTAAGATCAGATCTTAAATGGTTGATTTGATTCAAAAGTGACATAAAAATTCTTGCAAGGTAGAGAGCAAATGGAAAAAGCTAAATGACCAAAATATCATCAGTTTTCTCTCCCACTTGCTATTATTATTTTTCCATCAGAGCCTGATGGATCAAGTGGGTCTTAAAAATTCAGCACTCCACTCTGATGGCAACAGGAAGAGTTTTTCTGTCATTTGCAGTGTACACCAGGATATTATCTTGACTCTCAGGACTGTAAATGCTGCTGCTGTCATATCACAGCTTTAATGGGCATTGAAGGGACTGCTTGGGTAAGATGAATTCTGTATTTGAAAGTTCTGGTTATGTCACTAACTATGCAAAGTGCATAAGAAAGTAAATATTGTGGAAAGGAATAAGAGAACAACCATTGTGTAAATAAGGGAATTTGCTTACGTGTCTGAAACAGGATTTCAGATGACCAATTGTTCAGCATTACATTATTATGCAGTTTCTATATATCACTAACAGTCTCCCTTTGCAATCTGCATATTTTTCTAATATAAGAGTCCTTTGATGATAGTCCATTTTATTATGCTTGGTGATTTTTCTAATTACCAGAGTCAGTGCGTCTTTTTTTTTGCTGTTATTACACTCATTAGTGATCTGTGAAGACTTTTTTCCTTTCGGATATTTTTCCCAGCACAGCACAACACGTTGTAATGGAAAGTATTATTTTGAGAACCAAACTAATTTTTCCAATAACTATTTCCTGATAATTTCCCATTTTCTGTTGAAGCCCAGACACAAGTTTGTAATGTCAAAATGCTGTCTATATGTTCTGGAAATGCTGAGACCAAACACATTCTTCAATAGCAGTGGTGCAATGATTTATACTGGATCAAGACTGACTCTTGGTGCTTTTCCTGTGCTCAACCAGTTGTACTTGAGCTTAGGTGGGTCTCAGGTCTTCAAATCTCAAGCAATGCTTTAGAAGTAAATGAGATACTTCAAGTGTAAAATGGCACATCTTGAGACTGGAATACCAAAACTAGAATGCAACAAATCTGAATTCATTCAGGAAAATATCTGCTAGGAGTCAAAACTGAGAACAGAGATCCTCAACATATGCAGTAAGACAAAAGAGAACAGCTTGAAAGGAACAATGAATATGGGTTTTGTATTATTTATAAGAAAACAACCCCATATACGATGTTTTGGATATGTCCTTTATGAAAGAAGCACAAACCAAGTTTGGAAGCACAGATCCACTCTAAGTTCAGTCTTTGAAATATGGATCAAGGTTGTCTGCACCATGGAGGCATCTCTCAGCTCTGCTCTGCTTATGTTTCTTGAAGGCATCTGCTTTGGATCTCATTTGTATCAATACTGCAAAATTGTTCTCTGCTATAAATTTTGAGTGACTTCTTTCCCCTGAAAATGAAAGACGTAAGTGGCATTTTACTAGCCAACCAATAATTCCTGGGTCTGGCTAAGGCTGTTCTACTCTGAAGGGTGACTGCTTCTGTCTAGAGTAGAGCTGGTGGAGCTGTGGTCAATAAAGATTAATCCTATCACACTGATTCAATTGCCAAACTAGAAAGTAAGCAGATAAGTTATATCAACTTGAAATGAAACTTTTAAGCCATTTTCTGCTGAGATGGACAAATAAAACAGTTGGGTCGAGCTGTACAATTTGATTTTTTAAGATCAGAAATCAGCAGAAACCAAGGAAAGGATTATGTCCATTCATTAAATGGAAGATTAGGAACAGCTCAGTATCAATCCCAGGGAAAATTAATATCCCTGGAATAGAGAACAGTGGTTCAAATACCTCCAAGTCACTTCAAGTAAAGGGAGCCCCATTCCAAAGTTTTGGATGTATCCTCAGTTCTCTGTGCCACTCATTGTGCTGAGTTGGGTTGAGGGCACAGGCAGCATCACAATCTCTTCCCCATCAGTTAACCATGGTTAAGAGCCTCATGGGTTAAGTGCCTCTGGAATGCAAATACAGCTCCAAGGTTTAAGTATTATTTGGGATACAGAAACCTGTTTTTCCTTCATAAGCCTCCTTCAGAGAGCTCTTCTTCAGGATCATCCTTCTTCTCCTGGTGCGTACAGCAGTCTGGATTCATGCTTGGAGACAAGAGATAGGCATCAAGATGTTGTGTCTGCCTTCCTGTGCCCTTCCTGGGCATGAGGTCTGGATCTCTGGACCAGGCTGCCCCATGGCAGCACCTCCATCAGTAGCATCTGAAGGCTGTCACATGAGTCATCATCAGCCACCAGTGATATCAGCAGCTTCATGCTTGTTCCCTATGGTTATCCATGCAAATTTTCATGTTGAAATTTGGCAGGACATACAGCCCAGGTGAAGCCATGATTTCAAGGCATCCTGATGCATTTTTTATAAAAAAAAATAAATAAGCTCTCTTCAGTCTTGTTAGAGCCAGGTGCCTATGCAGTGAGGTTTCTCAAGTCCACGAGCTGTGTGATCAGAGCTCCATTCTGCTTCCTCTTCTCCCAGCTGAGTGAGATACTGCACAATGACCTTCCCCTTGCTTTTGCTGAATGGTACACGTGTGAAGCCACATAAGTGGATCTGGGATCATGTTGACACATGAGGTTAAGCCACTGGGACTAAGGACTGAGGCTGTTACTTCTCCTCATCTCCATGGGAACCTCTCACAAACTGATATTTACCCAACAAAGGGCATATGCAATCCAAAGGTATAGGATGTTATGCTATACAGTAACCACGGTTGTTCCACCATAAACTGCTCTCCACAGTTGGAGTTCAGGCTGATAAGCTTTTGAAATCTTTTGAAACTGTAATTTTCTGTCTCAGGTGAAATGGGCTGAAAATACTTGTTTCCATACCTGTTTCTCCTGGTTCCCATAATAGCTTGTCAACACACTGGAGGAAAGGGATGTCATCCAAAGGGCCCTGGTCAGATTGAGGAGGACTTTTGTCAGCCGTGTGAAGTTCAACAAGGGCAAGTGCAAGGTCCTGGACTCAGGTGGGGGCAATTCCATAGAGGGTAGGTGGAGAGCGGATTGAGAGCAGCCCTGAGCAGAAGGATTTGGTGGCACTGAGGAACAAGAAACATGACATGAGCCAGCAAAATGCATTCACAACCTAGAAATCCAGGCACATCCTGGTCTGCATCCAAAGCAGTGTGGCCAGCAAGGCAAGGGAAGATATTCTGCCCCTCTACTCTGCCCTTGTGAGACCCCACCTGGAGAGCTGCATCCAGCTCTGGGGCTCCCAACACAAGGATGTGGACATGCTGAAGCAAGTCCAGAGGAGGACAGGAAGAAGTTCAGAGGGCTGGAGCACCTCTGCTAGAAAGACAAGCTCAGAAAGTTGGAGTTTTTCAGCCTTGAGAAGGGAAGGCTTTGGGGACAGCTTAGAGCTCCTTACAGTACCTAAAGGGCTGCAAGAGAGCTGGAGAGGGACTTTGGATAAAGACATGGAGTGACAGGACAAGGGGCAATGGCTTCATATTGAAAGAGGGAAGGTTTAGATTAGAAATTTGGAGGAAATTCTTTCCTGTGAAGGTGGTGAGGCACTGGCACGTCTCTCAGAGAAGCTGTGTCTGGTACATCCCTGGAAGTATTTCAGGACAGGTTGGATGAGGCATTGAACAACCTGATCTAGTGGAAGGTGTTGAAACTAGATTGTCTTCAAGGTCTCTTTCAACTCAAAACATTCCATGACATATTTTTGTGCCTTATCAGCATGAGTGCCGTCAGAGATCTTAAGCAAGTACAGTGTATGTACAAGCACTGCTCTTCCCCCTTCTGCATCAATAGTGTTCTATTGTCTGGTTTGAATTTGGAGTTCCCTTTGTGCTCCTTTAGCTTCCTCAGTGTGTTCTCAGATTTCCTGTCTGACTTGGCATTGGTTCCCTGGCTGGACTCTTGCCACCCTCTGCCAACCAAAACCCCACATGGCCCTTTTTTGGTTATGCCATCAGTTAACCTTACCATGAAAAGCAACCTTTCCAACAAGCAGAACCTTGCAAGCTGGGGATGTCAGGTAACTGCTAGTTACATGTAGTGGTTAGTCTTTAGGGTATTTATTTCTCTGATGTTAATTATAGATTGCTGTTTATTTCTACTGGCCTGGCTAAGGCTGCCAGTTTTCAGAAACTGAAGGTCTGAAAAGAGTACAAGCAATACAAACAATACAGGGAAATGAGAAATTGACTGTGACTCACAGCTTCTACATTTAGTTTCCACCTACTCTGCTACACTCAATTAACTCCTCCAAGGCTCAGCTTCAATACTCTACAAAAGCCCAGTAGTGACACAGGAGTGTGATGGTTTGGGCAACCTTAAAAGAAAGGGGCTTAGATATTCAGGCACTGATAATTTAAATACTACTGTAAATAAATGAGAAATGTTGATTAGCTGTTGATTTCTACTCTTGCCTAGTGATGACAGCTACTTGCTCTCCTTCAGACCTCTGCCCTCCCAGCAATAAAATTAGTGTGAACTTTAATTTTATTTATTTATTAATGTGAATTAATGTGATTCAAGCCAGAATTTATGGGAAAAATTAAGAACAGAGATCCTTCTATCTGTCCTTCTATTTTTAGTGAGAGCCACCTGAACAGGGAGTGAGGACACAGGAGAAGAAAAGCTATGCCTGAAGGAAGGGATTCTTAGCTTCCCTTGCAATCACTGCCAACAAAATGGAAAACGAAAATAATGGTGACAACAGGAAATAGAAAAAACAAAATGTCCTGCGCCCTATGTCCACATGCATGCCAGTCTGCACTGCCTGGAACTTTTCAAGCAGAGGCTGAAGACCAAAAACTACCCCAGGAAAAGAGAGTCTCCTACTTTACATGATCTTTGCCTGCACCCCAGCCAATTTCTCATGCCCATTTGGGCATTTTCCAGGCCACCCCAATAGGGACAATGTTCCCACTGTGAGAAGAATGTAATATTTGGCTTGTTAAACTGACTATCATTTCTGCAGCTGATAGTCAGGGAGCTACTTATTGGTTAATCATCCCAGTCAGGAGTAGGCAGCCAAAGATTCTGCTCGAGTTACGTTGCTGAATCAACAGAAAAAACCCCCATCCTCTGTGCTGCTCTATGTCCCCTTTTCACCCCTCCCAGCCTATCTTCCCTCTCGGTACACAGAGAGCAAAGGGCTGTGATCTGCACCCAGGGACTGCTTAAGCTTGTCCCATCTATCTCTGCTTTGCTGGAGCCTAACTACAACACTGCAGAGAAAGCAAAATCCTGTTGAGGCCTGGGTCACTCTTACTCAGAGGGAAGGAATGGACTGCACCTAACACATTCCTTAGGCTGCAAAGCTAGTTCCATCCTTACTTGCTTCTTCATCCCCAGGCACCAAATATAGTTTTGTCTGGAGCATTGCTATCCTGCAAGTACCACAGCTTTCTCCAGAAGGCCAAAGGGAAATGGGGCCGCTTCTGTTGACTGATCACGAGTGATACATAGCAAGTCCGTATCCCTCACATCCCAGCTGCACATCAGTCCAGCTGTCCTGGGTCTGTGACGTTAGCAGCAATCTTGGGACCATTTTGCAAACCACTTATTGTCAGGCATGCTAGCCTCCCACTGTGCTGCCCTTTCTGGGGCAGCTTCCTGACACTGGATAAAAGCAGCACTGGACATCAGAGCAATCTCCCTGGCTATGGAGTCACTGCTGCCAGCCCAAGGGGACCAAGGGGTTGCATAGCTAATTCCTAATTTAATAAAGTGGACTGCTGTGGGACAGCTTCATCACTCCCTGGCTCTCCAGCCTTTGGCTTCCCTTTGGGTTTCTCAGTGTGCAGACGTGGTAGGGCATGAGCTGACCCTGTCTGGGGCTGTGCCATGAAAGCTCCTTGTGGAAGTTCTGAGCTCAGGCACACAGAGCCATCCAGATCCCAAAGAGAGCTGGCTTGAGGCCAACCATCTCAGCACCAGGGTAGAGCAAATATACAGCAGTCTGTACCCATCCATGCAGGGTGCCCTTGGGGAGGCCAAAGGCTTTGCTGGCAAGGATTGTCCAGTGCCTTTTCCCCAGAAGCATTTTCCCTGGCACAGGATTTGTCTGGAACAACCCTCCCCAAGGGACTCTTTCCTCAGTGGAGGAATGTACTCACAGCCTGATACAATGTTGAGTTATAAAGACATGATTTATGACATTTTTGACATGGTTTACTGCATGAAAGAAAAACAGTAGCACCAAGGATGTGGGGTCTGGGGAGAGAATGATCTATTCCCTAGGACTATCCAAAAGCCAGTGTTACACAGGTATTGCTAAACAATGGAAAGGTGCTTCCACTCACAGCATCCTAAAGTCCAGCTCTCTTCTGGCAGCCACATGTGTGCTTTCCCAGGCTAAGGGAGGGACGAAGGCAAACATCTGGACAGCAGAGCAATAGGGGGAAGCCTCATTCCACCGAGCTTTGGACAAGCAGCAGATTGTTGGTCTGGTTGCTAAACTGGAAGCCTCAAGTTTACCTTCTACTCCAGGAGATCTAGAGAGATGGGGAATGACTGTTACAAGGAAACTCAGTAAAGATGCATTGAGATTAGTGCAGTGCCCCTGCCTTGTGCACAATTTCATCCTCAGCCAAAGCAAAATGCATTTTCTTGCAAATATAGTGAATGAGCTACTGATGCACACTGCAGGGTGAGAACAGTGTGCAAACTAATATTTACTGCACATAGATGCTCCAAATGGAGTCACCCTGTGCAGTTTCTCTGTGTCCTTGGAAACACTTATTCAGGCCTCCCCATTTGTGAGAGGAACCAGGTTGTGCTCCTCTCCAACCATTTTTGGTTGAGTTTGACTGGAAGTTTTTCAGACATGTTTTGATACACAGGACAGTCCTGATTCCTGCAGTCAGTGGGACTGTAAGATGGACAGATTCTCACCTGAAGCATGTAAAAAAAAGTTCCTTTCTCTCTACCTAGGTTCAAAGAGCACACCAATTTATAAGTGAATTTTATCTAGGTTTTGATGAAAAATCTTCCTTAAAAGGAACCTCACAGGTTTATGATTTATCATTGCTGCTTTGAAGGCCTTTACATTTGCTACAAATAACACACTCCATGACATGTTGGATGAAAAAATGCTTTCAGCTATGCTTGGTGATCCAAACCCCTACACTGCAGAAATCAACAGGTTCAGAAGAACATATTACAAAAGGGAAAAAATCCCCATGAAGATTTGACCTTCTACCTTTTCAATAGGACCGGGGTGGTGTTTTTATGCCTGCACTATGAACAGTCAAGACACCATTTTCCCTTGGTCAGAAGTTTTTGAGAACAGCTGCATTTTTGACACAGTGCCAGCCCACCATTCATGTTTGCCTGCACTCTTTACAGCACAGACTTGATTGGTACTGTAATACTTTGACACACTGAACAGACTGTTACAGTTAGGGTAGTTTTGTTTCTAGTCAATATTATTTCCAAAAATTTAAGTGTTCTAGTAATAATAAACAAGGAAGAGAGGCCTCACTTCTTAATGAATTATGGGTGCATGAACTCCTCTGACCTGATTTCCGGTACACTCAAATGTGATACAGTTCAAAAGTTCAGCTTGGGTTTAAATTTTGTTGAGTTTATGTTCTGTTTGAGACAGATGGCCTGAAACAGATGGGAGAAGTCCAGTGAAGAACAGAGGGAGAGGAGGTCAGTGGTCAGGATGGAATATACAGAACAGCTCTGGGGCTGTGAGCAAGAAATGTTATTACATTTCTTATTAGAGAATGAATATTTTGTACAAAGCCTTACTTTTGGTGAGGTTTTCATCTTGGTGTCAGCAGTTTTCACCTCGGTTGTCCTCTGAGCACAGTTCAAAAAGTTGGTGGATACATGGAACCTGATGAGCATTGCCTGATGTCATCAGCTGTCCCCTACCTGTTGTTGGCAAAACAAAAAGTGAGCAGCAATGGCAGCAGTGCCTTCACTGGTGGGACTGAAGCTATCCTACCAAAGGGTTCCCCCAATCAGGAACCTGCAGGTGTTTGTTTAATTGTTCAGGGACAATTTTCATTCATAGAACAAGAAGGATTTAGGTACTCAGGCTGGTATCCAAGACAATTAGAGTTGTCTTAAAGGTCCTGAATAATTTAAGTTTCAACGTCTCTAAGTCCAAACTGATGGGAAAGCAACCACTCCTTTCCTCATGCAAAAAGCTTCTTCCAGGAGGCAGGCTCTGCTGCATTCCCCAGGTTCAGGATTGATCCCAACATACATGTATATCTGTGCCACCAGTAAGACTGTAAAAAGCCCCCCAACATTTGACTTGCATTTTCTGTATGTTTCTTCCTGCTTCCCCTCTGATTCAGATTTTCCTTTTCTGTTTATATGCTTTAATTCTCTCCCTTCCTCTGTGAACCAGCTCTCACAACCTTTTTGCAAAGGTCCTGTTTTTCACACTTTTCCCAGTCGCTTCTAGATCCTCTCTGAACTCTCTCACAGTGTCTGGATGGAAAACTTTGCCAGGATTTGTAACCTTATTCTTGAGACTGTGTTCCTTGAGGAGCAAACCTGGGAGCTCTGCAAAGCAAGACAGCACAAGGCAGATAGAAGCAGCTGCCACAGAGTTGTGTCCTAATAAATTATCCCTAGTCAGGATGTTAATGATACTGGAGATAGTCTTAGCCTGTCCCATTTGTCAAGTAAAACATGAAAATGTTTTAAACTGCTTCACAAGCAAGGAAAGGTGTAGAGAGCTATGAGGTTTTGGCTGGTGAACTGATTGTAACTTGACCTCATTAATTTACAGTTGAGACATCTTCAAAAACTGCACTGGTTTAACCAGAAAAATAGTTTTCATGACTTCCCAGTGCGGATAGCATATTGTGGATTTATTTCTGGCTTGTGGGATGTCTGAAACAGTGCAGTGGAAAACAAGAGAGGTTTGGATGTTTGTACAGAAAATTTAGCTATGTGCTAGACATGTCTTTTAGACTTTATTAATGGAATAATGCCTTTTTTGTTATTATTGGAAGAGGAAAGATAAGAAGATCTGCTCATTTTATTTAATCCAAACAAAGCAAGATCTTTCTTTGAGATAAGACTTTATTTCCATAACAACTCTTGCACAAGACCAAAATTGCAACAAGCAAGTTGTGAAAGAAGTAGTGGTAAGGAAAAAACACCCTTTGGTGGATGAGATGCTGAAAGCATTGCTCCACAGACAGCAGCAAGCAATCTGTTTGAACGTGCATCAGTTGGGTGCTCTGCTAGGGAACATCTGAAAATGCTTTGTGTGGGTGAATCCAGAGGCCTCCTGAAAAGTAGCTGGAAGTACGTGATGCAAACCAAATGAAGTGACACATTCTATGGTGCACAAACATGTGATGTCATTGCACTTTTATGGGATCTACTGGAAAGCCTCCTTATGAGCAATCTAAGGAAGCAGGAGGCGGAAAAAGTAAACAAAGAGGACAACATGACACGGGGTGTTCACAGGCAGAGAGCTGTGCAAAAGCTTCTTGGATGAAAGTTTATCCTGATTTCTAGTTTTGGTTACTTTTTAAGAGAGGAAACTGACACAAGACTTCAGAGATCGGGTTTAACATGTTAGCCTGTTAAGGTAAAACACTTGGAGCCCCTGTTTATTGCACCAATTCTGACTTCCTATCCAACAGTGAGCTCAACTGGATACACACAAACTGGCGTTCAGCTGCCTTTCAGATACCCTGGGGTTTGCTGGTGTCAGACTCCTTCATGGTGGCACCTTTATTTTATCCTTCCTCAGTGACTTAAGTGCCTCAAAATCTGGGATATAGAGGGAGGCAGAACTGAGCAGTAGTGGTTCACATCCATAGACTTCCACATGAAACACGGTGGCTGAAAGTTGTGTTGACTTTTCTTTCCCTTCTCTCATACAGCCTCGTGTTCAGAGCACCACGCAGAGTATGGCACGCCATGGGTCGGTGTTCCCTGCAGGAAGGAAATTGCTTTAAGGAATACAGGAAATATGGGAGGATGGTACTTCTCAGCAGTCTTGTTCAGGCTCTTCCCCTCTGCTTCCGTGGTCCCAGTTGTGTTCAGTTCTCCAGAGACTGTTTAAATGCCCTTATAGAATTATAGAGTGTTAAGGAGCATAACATTCTATAAATGGAGCCAAAAAAAGGACTACTGGGGAAGGCACCACTTGGGGAATAGAAAACACCCATCAGGGTAGGGAGGAGAACTAGTTTGGTCATCTAGGCATGGAGTTATCATGGCAGATCTCTTTCCAGCTGCGCTTTGTACAGAGCTTTTTCCAGCAGTGCCTCTTTGTCAATGTTTGCCCACTTGGGAGATGTGGTACAGGGATTCTCAACACAACAGCCCTGTTGGGTCTTGCACAGATATAAATGGTTTTGTGCTCTTTGCAGCATTTCTGAATGTGCCAGTGAACAGACTGTGAAATTCATAGGTAATTTTAACATTAAACACAGTCCTCTGCAGACCCTAGGCACCAGATGGAAGAATGCAGACGGACAGTAAAGATTTATATTTTGGACTTAAAATGTCTAGAGAAGCATTAAAGCACCTGGAACCTCACCCTAACTGGGCATCATTCCCTCCAAACAGCTAGATTAAGGCGTGCTTGGTCCAGTTCAGCAATGCAGTAACTTTCCTGATGTCTGTGGTGAAACACAAGGGGCAGATCAGGGGAACCATATGGTCTTAAATCACACATGTAAGGCAAGAAACATATGCTAAAGTCTGTTATAAGGAGCTTTTTCCAAGAGTAAACAACAATTAATGAAGCTGGAGGTTTGAAATTCCTCAATCCACTACTCTTGCCAGAATTTTTTGTAACATTATAAAGTGAAAGGCAGTGGAGTCATAAAACTTGTATTATAAAAAGCACAAATTACAATATAAGTACTCATGATGGAAGGAAGATTTACAACAAAAAATTTTTTAAACTAAAATCTTACCTGATAGGTTTCTTCTGGAATTTTGTAAGTTTACTACCATTATTTTATTTTATGTTCTTCTTGTGTCCCAACACTAATGGAGTGTAAATATATGAAAAAATTTACATTGTTTCAACAGCCTAATAAATTTTTTACTTTGTCTTGTTTTATTTTGCTTTGGTTTGTTTTAGTGATAGCTGGGAGGGATGTTATTTCGGATTAGCTGATAGAAACATTTCCTCATCTACTCTTGAACAAAGATAGTAAAAGCAAACAATGTTGCAATGATTATTTTATTATATAAGAATGTGCTTGCTGCAGTGAGAATATCTGAATTGAAAATGAAGCTTTGGCCTTACAAAGGACACGTTTCCCAACATCATTTTTCAGAACTTTCATGGAAAAATTTGAAAATATTAATTTTAATTTTTAGCAACGAAAAATGAAATTAAAAAAAGGAAAGATGAGAAAGATGATGTGAACTCAGGCTTCAATAATCTGGCCAGCTCTGCCCACATGTGACATCACCAACCACTTTTGCCACGTCTCTGGACACTTCTACTGTCAAATCCCTGAAAGTTGTGTTGACTTGTGATGACTTGTGTTGACTTGTGTTGACTTGTGATGACACTGCATCAATACAGGGAACAGATCCTGCTTGTAGGCTCTGTTGATCCAAGGCTGCTCTGCTGCTCCAAAGCTGCTCTGCTGTCTGTTCCTCATCTAAGTGCATGACCCATATCTGTTTTACAAAGGTTTGGAGAGTAATTCAAACTGGAAGGCGCCTCTGGAAAACCCAGTCCAGCTGCCTGATAAAAGCAGTCAGAATTTGTTGTTCAGGGCTTTGCCCTGAGGAATTTTGAAAGCCTACAAGGATTTTCCAGAGTTCAGCCTCTCTCATTATTAAGGATTTTTTTCCTTATATTGCATGGGATCTTCTGCAGTTACAGCTTGCAGGGGTTTTATCTTGTCCTTCAACTGAATCCTCCTGGGGGAAGATGGTGCTGTCTCCCTGGTAACTGCCCATCCAGTCTCCTTCTCTGGAAATGTTCTAGGTGAACCTGCTCTAGCAGGGTGGTTGGACTGGACCATCTCCAGAGTTCCCTTTCAGCCTGGACCATTCTGTGATTCCTTGATTTTTATTCCAAAATCCTGGTTTCTCTATTCTTATTACTCTTCTTCTTGCCTCATGCCACACCTCCCACCCTGTTGTCTGTTCCAGACTTTCTTCTCTTTGTTGGGTTTCCTTCCTGAAAAAGGAGTCCTCCCCTTCTCTTTTCTTCTCTCTGGCACCCTGGACTCCCTTCTCCCCTCCATTTTCTGGGAAAGTTAGGAACAGCACAGAGGAATCTCCTCTGTAATTACTTCCCAGAATGTTTCTTCACAAAGTATACTGCTTATGAACTGGAAAATCATGGAATTACAGAATGTTTTGGGCTGTAATCGATTTTAAAGATCATCTAGTTCCAATCCCCCTGATAGAGGCAGGAATGCCACCCACTAGGCTCAGGTTGCTCCAAGTCCTGTCCAATCTGGCTTTCATGAATGGGGCATCTACAGCTTCTTGGCAACTTGTGCCAGTACCTCACCCCCTCACAGTAAAGAATTTCTCCTTCATGTCAGATCCAAATCTCCCCTCTTTGAGTTTAAAACCGCTCCTCCAAGTCCTGTTTGAAAAGCCCATTTAAAAATATGCTCTCCTCTTTTTTGTTTCTAAGTACTGGAAGGCTGCAATAAAATGTCCCATGTGTCCCCCAAATGTGTCTTTGAAACAATGGATGTTAGACATGGACAGGAGGAGGAAATCTGTGGAACTAGGTTGGCTCTGCAATGCAGCAGAACTGCCATGAACAATAGCTTGGGAGAAAAGTGACTCTCCCAGTGTTGCAAGGCTGTTCCCTCATTTTTGCCAAAATTTTCATTAGTATCATGTTGCATTAGCCTCCAGATGAAGGAGAGTGTTGTACAGTCTGACAGACCCCCCTCAGAAAATTCTTCAGTCTCTTTTTCCTTCCATTTCAGCTTCATCCCATTTCCCTGTTTACTTCCCACTTCTGTTTGCCACCCTGCATGAACTGAGGTCCTCCTCTGTTTTCATGCATCACACACTTGTAAGTAGCCAGCATGGTGTCTAACCAAGGTACCCGTGTCTCCTGCTCTGCACAGCTCATCTCTGACTACCTCTTTGTAAAGTTTTTCCTATCTCTTTCTATCTGATGCTCTTCAGATTCCAGTTACACTTCTCTGTTCCCCTTCATGAAGACATGAATTGTACTAAAACTCTCTACTCCATTTCCCTTCCATCTTTCACTTCTTCTATCTTCCTTCATTTCTGTTCCATTACCTGTCTCCTAGGCTCTCTTCTCACTTTTCCTCTGCAAGAGATTGGGTGAAGCTTCACTGATCTTCTCTAAACTTTTGGGGAGAGGTGGGTAAGTACCTACCACTCCCTGTTCCTCTAAAGTATTTTCATTTCTTCACTTCTCAGAGAGAATCACATCACAAAACAGTTTGTTTTCTCCTTTTCCCGTCACTCACTCTGAGCACTTTGATGGCTGTAAACTCCTTGCATTCCTCATTCCTCTTTTTTCTTGGTAAAATGTGTTTGGACCCTCACCAATCCAGGACCCAAGGGACAAAAATCTGTTCTGGCTGCATAGTTGCAGCATTGACAGGAAGCTGAAGACACTACACTTAACTTTTGTTTTTTTCTTATGTCTATTTTTCCTTTTTTCACTCAAATTTACTCACGATAGCTGAGGATGGGAGTGATGGGGAGTATGGTTAACTTGGGTTAAAATGGTCGTTCTGAGGGCAGACTACAGGGCAGAGGAGGTGTGGACGTTGCTGTTCTTCAACTCTTCAGATGCTTCAAACAAATGTGGCAGAACAGAAACTATCATTAGAAAGCTCTAAGTGAAATAATTATATATACATCTGGACAACCTCATTTTTTTTTCTTCCTGGGGCTTGTATAAGACATACCACAGAGCCTTGGTTTTGAGAGGAAATGGACCCAGTTTTCTGGAAAATGTGACTTGTTTCGGGGTTGGCAAGACACAGGCTGCAGATTTAGGCATCTGAAATGAATCAGTTATCACTTTTGAAAATCTTGATCAGAATGTTTCACATGGACAGGCATGAAATAGGAGTCCACAAACACCAGCACCACAGGCTCTTTGTTATTACAGATGATCGTTTAGCACAGGCTGTTCTAATTTAGGTTAAACAAAGCTAATCCTGAAATGATCTATTTCTTAAACTAGCCTTGTGAGTCTGTGCCTTTGCACTGTGTGAGCAAACAGAATAAGTAATTGTTTATGGAAAATAATATGGCTAGAGGATACCTTGCTTGGTTTTCTTTCTCATGGAGGTACAGGGGATCCAAGTTGTTGTGTCGGTTTTCTTCTCCCCAGGAAAGTAAGAGCGTACTGAATGCCATGGGGATTAGATAGAATAGGAAAGCAAATGCTTTGGGCTCCCAAAATATTAGGAGGCACTTACTTTGTTGTATACTGACCTACTGTGGCTAGTTTAGGGCTGAGTACAGTCCCTGCAGGGGAGACTGTAGCTAGAGGCCCTGGTAATCTGTTAGGGTACAGGGTACTTTGCAGAAAAATAAAAGGGTGCTTTGAAGAGAAAAAAAAAAACAAAAAACAACAAAAAAAACCACCACCCCAAACACAAAACCCCAATGCTTCTGGAAACTGAGACTTACTTTCCATGGATGGCTAATGTGAGTCATGACTTGCTGAGCATTCAGGGCCTCTCTCTGTTTCTAATTTTTCTAGCATTCCTAATGTTTACAGTACTTATATATCTACCTGATACCAGGCACGTTTAGATTAGATGTTATGTAGAAATTCTTTACTCAGAGGATGATGGAACACTGGAACAAGTTACCCCATTCCTGCAAGTGTTCAAGACCAGGTTGCAAGTGTGTTGCAAGGACTTTATGAAAAAGCAGCAAATGAGGGTGAAAATTCTTGCTTGCAAAATTCCAGTCGAAACAGCCTGTATCATGCCTACTATCCTGGTGTCAGCTGGGACAGAGTTAATTTTCTTCTTTATTAAATCATGCCACTCACCTGTTAGGAAAATGGAGCTGACTGGTAGGAAGATGTGCAATGTGTGTTTAATGTCTACGTTTCGTGCAGGGTCATTGTTTGGAATTTGGGTTTCTTGAAGACACAGTAACAGGCAGGAGAGGCAAGAGCTGAGGCTGTCAGCTACATATTCCCTGTTTTGATGCATAATAATATCAGGCAGGGCTCACATGTTTTTTCCTCTCCGCTATTTTATTCTTGTTTTTTTTCCCCCTTCTTGCTCCTCACCCCATCCAGAACAATAGAATTGGCTGGAGCAGGGTCATGTCACTGATTATCCTGCTAACAGAAAAATCCAAACAAGCCATTCTGCATTTTACTCCTGAGGCTTCTTCTTGAGAAAACTACTTTTGCTCCTGGGGAAGTCAATGGAAATATAATTAGTCCCAGATGTTTAGTAGTAACAAGCTCTTTGTTTTGGGAGAGCCAAACAAAAGCGGTGTGAAAACTATTAATTAGAGGGGTTGACTCTGTCAGCAGGTTATTAACTAATTCCAGTCATTCTGGTCAAGTTAATACTGGCTCTGAGAAGGAGATTGTCATGCTTGACACAAAAGCCATAAACTTGGTGCATGGCAGATTAACCTGTGTCTGGGCACACAGCTCAGCCTGCCTTCAGACCAAGGGAAGAGCTCAGCAACTCCAACATTGGACTTCCAACCAATTCCTGGGATTGCTGCTTGTGCAATCTACTAGACTAGAGACTAAAGACTAGACTTTATTTCCCTACTTGAATAAAGGCTTGAGCCAATGATGGGCTCAAGCATGGGCTTTTGTTGGTCTTAGATCAGGCCCCATTGCTGTTGAGGATTTGTGCAAATTTGTAGAATCACGGAATCACAGAATGGTTTGGGTTGGAAAGGACTTGCAAGACCATCTAGTTCCAGCCCCATTGCCATGGGCAGGGACATCTTCTGCTAGACCAGGTTGCTCAAAGCACCACCCAAGCTGGCCTTGGACACTTCTGGGATGAGTCATCCACAAGTTCTCTGAAAAATCTATTCAAATTTTTTGCCTGCATCTTCAGTAGATCTTCTTGGTTGTTCTCTAAAACGTGGAACAGTGGTCCCTTCTTCAGGACCAGAAGGTAAAGGTCTAAGGTGGAATCTGAACACCACAGGAAAAATAAGAAGGCTTTTCTTTTCATCTGTGGAACGTTTCAAACTGATGATTTAATATATTCACAACCCTGTGCTTTTTACAAAATTCAAATATGTTTTTATTATACAAAATTCCACAGTGGAATCCACCAGCCAGTTTCTTACATAGCTGCTTTAAAAATAGAATTATACACCTTTTTGTAGTGTGCTATTTTTTCATTCACTAGCTTGAAGAAACAGAAATGAAGCAGCAATTTGACTCTGAGTTATTTACCTGGACAGGTTTTGGTTTGACCTCTATTTCTGTTATATGCCTTAATGTACAGTTCGTGGCATTAACAGAAGACCTGATATAGTCCCTTCTGAAGCCATTGCACCCCATTAGCAGGTCAGGCTCCCACTGTGGGTGAGCTTCTCTTCATTTCAAAAGGGTGAATTTTCTGTCAGGGTACAGAACAAAATATATGTCAGTGTCAACTTTTAGCAACGTAGCATGTTAGCTGTGTTAAACCCATCACAGAATGAGGATCTACATAACTGTTCTTACAGCCCATCCTGCAGACTATAATATCTTTTTAGGGTGACACAGTGAACGTCTGATCTGAATAATGCCACAGGACAAGGTTCCCTGTGTATCATTTCACAATGGTATCTTTTTGCAGTCTAACCTTCTGTGACCCTTAAAAATAGATATATTATCCTTCTGTATTGAAATCCAACTGTATGCTGTGAATTTCCCCATTTTCCTTAGAAATGTAAGCATTTCAGTCCAATTCCAGCTGGTTGAAATTCATTCTCCAAGATTTTTCTTTTTGCAAAATATTCACCCCAGAGATTAATTCTTCACATTATACCCAGTTAAATATGTATTGCACATGAGAGGCAAATTTCTCCTCTTTTAGTTAAACTGTGGACCTATGACCTTCTGAGCAGGTCTGGGTAACATAGCAACAGTTGTTTCATGCTTGAGATTTTCTGATTCATCCCTCGTGGGTACTAATTGACCTCATCTGCCTCTCATGTCATGCCCCAGTGACTGGAGCAACATCCTAACAAATAAAATGAGATATCCAAAGAGGTTCCTACCACATGGCCTTTGATTTCCATGGTCAGCTGTCTAAATGGTAGGCAGTTGCACAATGGACACTACTTATAATTTCCGTTTGGGTTTGTTTTGGTTTTAGGTAAATTCTCATTGTTTTGGAACTCAAGGGGAATTTGCAACCAACTTCATTGAGTGAAGATTGTGTTTTGACCCACTTTGGCATATCTCTGTATGATTTCAATTTAAGAAGGGTTAGGAGCTAACCAGCTAGGTAAAAGCAAAGCTCAGACTAAATCAAAACATCTTGTGGAAGCACACAACTTTGAGAAAGAATTTCCCAGTTGGCTGATTGCATTATCTGAGCTTAATGAAAAGTCTCAGGTCTCAAGACCTTAGAGGACTTTTTCTTTTGAGCTGGTTTAAATTACACGTGCCTCAAAACAACAGCAGAACTTTAGTGGCCTCTTCTAATACCGTGTAATCTTGTAAGCAAATCTGTGTGTGAATGAAGCAAGTGCAAAACAGAGCAAATTCTCCTTCCAAGTCCCTGCAACCCAGATCACTACTGTGGCACAGTTCAGGGATACTGCAAAACCATCTTCAAATCCACAGTTAAAACTCAAAGATGAGAATTTTATCCTTAATTTCTACACAGTGCCAGGGTAGCACCTGATTTCTTCAGTTTTCAAGGCATTTTGTGTTCCTATGCTTTAATTTGATGGCTAAAGTTTTGCCTTCGGAAGCAAAAAAATGAACCCACACCAATGAGGATCACAGATAAAATGAGTACAAATGTTAATATAATGAGGATGTTGATTTTCTTCAGATCCTCTTTTTCACAGTCTTCTGGTCTAATGTTCCCAATGTGCATTTCTTCCCAATACCCAAAGCTCTGAATGTACTGGCACGTTAAGTCTTCCACGTTGGGGATATGGACATTCTTGTTCTGGATCATTGATGAAAGCCAGATGTTTCCACAGCAGTTGAGTGGGTTCCCAGAGAGATACAAGTTTTTAAGTGAATTTTCTAATGCTAAAATATTGCTGTCCTGTAATGTACTGAACCTGTTGTTCCGTAGGTCCAGAACTTCCAGTGGAGAGTCACTACCCCACCTGGGCAGCCAGTTCAGCTGATTTGCAGAGAGGTTTAAATGTTTAAGGTGACTAAAACAAGGCAAGTCAATATTTAAATCCATCAGGCTATTGCCATGTAAATGCAAGTATTCCAGAGACTTCTCCAGTCCTGCTAGTGCTTTAAGTTCTATTTTCAGCCCAGGGTTCATGGAGAGATCCAAGACAAGCAGTGGAGTCTTGTAGAAGGTGTGTGCTGGTAGGATGCTCAGCATGTTGTCAGCTAGGTACAAGTACTGGAGGGCAGGAGAATCGACAAAAGACACACAACCACTTTCATCTCCAGCCAGTCTTTGCTTAGCTAATCCTGAGTACATGCTGCAAAGGCTGATATTATTGCTCTGTAGGTTGAGAAGTCTCAGGCTAGTTAGACTGGAAAAGGTGTTGAATTGCAGGGTCTGAAGGTTGTTGTTTTGAATATGAAATTCCCTCAAATTTGGCAAAGCAGCAGCATTGAGAAGAAGGTTCTGCAAAGCGTTGTAGCTCAAGTCAAGGACAGTTAGGGACATCAATGCACTGTCATAACTTACTGCAAATGCCTGAAGACAGTTTCTGCTGAGATTAAGGGTGTGAAGGGACAACATTGACTCAAAGAACCCATCTGGAATGGATTTGATTTCATTATAACTTAAGTCTAAATATACAAGCTGGGATAAATAAAGAGAAGTTGTGTTTTTGCTTCGCTTCTGATCAAGGGGATGAAAAGAAGCATCTAGCCATTCATTATCCGTGTAGTCCATTTTATTATAAGGTGATTCAGCAGTGAGCTGGATTAAATTCTTTGATAAATTCAGAGTTACCAGCTTATTTACCTGAGGGAAGACTGGAAAGTGAAGCAATTTGTTTTCACTAAGGTCCAGACCTCTTAAACTATATTCATCATTTGACCTTGTGATGCTGAAGGTCTCAATGCTATTCCTGCTAAGGTCCAGTATCTCCAACTGCCTGAGGTTGAAATCAGAGATGCAAGTAATTGAATTTGTGGAGAGATTGAGTTTAGAAAGGTTCACTAGAGTCTCAAAAGCACCTTCTTCTATTTCCATGATGATGTTGCTCTGAAGATCTATCTCCACAAGATTGGGAGATCCCTGAAACATCTTTTGTGATATCATTATAATACTGTTGTCTGCCAAGGAAAGATACCTCAGTGTTGGAGCTTGTTTAATGAAATACTCAGCCATCCCATTGTAGAGATTGTTGTGGGACAAGTCCATTATTTCCACCTTGGGCAAAAGTCCAATCCCCTCTGTCCCATTCTGAGCAAGCTCATGTAAATGATTGTTGGCTAAATTTATTTCCAGCAAACTCGTCATGTGTGCAAACACTCCAGATGTGATGAAACTTATCTGGTTGAAGCTTAAATCCAAATACTGGAGGGAAGTGTAAAATGATAATGGCATTTCAGGGATGCTTTGAATCAGATTTCCAGACAGATCTATTTTGTTTACATTCAGATGGAGCTCGTGAGGGATTTGGTGGAGGTCTTTGTTGTGGCAAAATGCCTGAGAGTTTGTCTGCCAGAAAAAGAGAGAAAAAGGGTTGTCACGTGACAAAAACATTTTTGCATGATATATATAAGGAAAATAACATTCAAGATCCAGGCAGAATCTCCTCCTGAAACACTGATCCTATCACTTTATCTGAGCAGTCAGACAGCAAGAGCAACAATCCTAACTCTGCAGCTAACAGCACTCTTTTCATTTTAAAGGCATCTCTGACTTACAACAGTAGAGTTCCCGTGTGTGATACCTACTGAATGCACACCTTTTTGTACCTTTCTCCTGGACTCTTTTTATTAGTCCCAAATAAAGGAGTTCTGTCCCTTTTCCATTGCAATCAAGAACCATTACTTAATTTTTCTTCTGATGCTTAATTTTCTCATTTTCATCTCTGTATTTGATTTTTCAAACTCAACTTGCAAGAGTAAGCAGTACTTGCAAAAGCTTCACTCTCTAGGCAGTGTGGGTCCCAATGCAAGGAGGTGGAAAAACATGAAAGGATCCTACATCACAACACCTGTCTCTCCTTCATAGTCACACCCTCAGATATTCGGTCATGTTTTCCTTTAGCCATGGCTTAGTTTAGTAACGCACCTTTATCCAAAATGGGTCATTCAACGACTGAAATATTTCTGATGTAAATCTCCAAACTCTTCCTGCTTTTACTACCCATGTTTATCCTTTTGCTAAGATAACAGTTCCCTTCTTCTTGCATGGGGAGAGCACCTTGTGAAACTGCACGCATGACACAGCATGGAAAAGACAAATTCTGTAAAGCCAGCACTTGAGAGAGAAAAAAGCTGAGAGGTGCAGTGAGGGTCATACTTTTTCAGGCCACTTTGCAGCAGCAGATAGAGAAAAAAAACCCCAACAAATGTCAAAATCAAGTCCATCTTCCAGAAGTAAGTCTGTTTAATTGCAGCTGGGCTTGAGTCTGTGTCCAGGCTAAATTTGTAGTATGTGTTCATAAGGAAGATTGGGAACATGAACTTGAGCATCCTTGCATAACTACCAATATATGTTTTGTTAATAAGGAGAACATACAGCAGTGTGAGGAAGTGGGATGTGAAAAGCTTAGGCAGCATTTAATTTACTGGAGGAAAACTCTTGTCATGAATGTATTTGGGTGTCTGGGCTATATAGTATTTGTAGAAAGATCAGAAAGGAAATAAATAAAGAAAAAATCTGTTGAATCTTAATTTTCCTGGAAAGGCACGACCAGATTCTGTGATGCAAATCTTTTCAGATATTAAAGAAACATAAAAGCAAAAAATATTAAAACCCATCCGTTTCATGTGAAATTTGAGGTGAATGAAGCAGCGTGTCTGCTTTGGAGAAGTGGCACTACTCAGTCTTTTGTGAATCTCTTTTGCATAATCTAAATTTTGGAGGCCACACAAAAAATATGTCAGAGAAGTACAAGTGCTCATCTAAACTCTAGATGTAGTCAGACTGCTCCACAGTCCTTCCTATAATACATCTTTCCCAAAGATCCCAAGTAAATTGAATACAAAAACCTTTTCCCTCCCATCCAATTCACTTAAATCTCCCCCAGCTAAAAAAAAAAATAGGGAGAAAGAAAGAAATTTTCTGGCCTCTCCCTGACATTATTTTTTTTTTCTGCAAAGGCATTGTAGAATTGCTCATTTTGAGCTAAAATATGCCTAGAGTTGGGCTGAGCTCCAAGGCATGAGAAGGAAGCCTTTTTTTATTTGGTTTATGGAAGAGGCAGAACCCAGAAGGATAAAAAAATCCAGAGTGAAAAAGCAGCAGGTACTTTGCAGCCTAAGGCAGATGTCAGGTTTCTTCAGGCACTTTGAGCCAAATCTCAACAAGGGTAGAGCCCCCTTCACTCATTCTGGGAGAAATTATCCTAGCAAAGTTGTGATCCAGCTCCTTTCAGTGCCAGCCAGACAGTTTCCACTGAAGTCAGTGGGTGAGAGGTCAGTCCCAGATGACCATATATCTTGCAGGGTTTGGCCTTTAATCTGCATCCATGGAAATATTCCAGGGATAAAAGGGACAAATAAAATCTATACTTCCCTCTGCCTGCCATTTGCTCCTATAATAGTTCCCCTCCCATATTTCTTTTAAAACTATCATTCCTTTTCATTGACTATTTTGATCCTCACCATATTTCTTATCTTCTACACCTTCTTTACTCCCCTGAGGCTCAAACTGTGCGAGTTTCATCCTCAACAGGAATAGGAAGAAAGGATAAAGCACATCTCAGTGGGATGGAACATCTCTTTGGTGTATCTCCCCTCCTCCCACCTCTTAGCCCAGTGGGTTGGCAGCCTGAGACTGGAAAAGATGATTTTGCCAATCTCATGTTCTGGTTTCATCTTTTTTGCCAGTGCTGCCATCAGTTGTATTTCAAGTCCATTGTCAAGAAATATTGCCGGGTGAGGAGCATTTGGTCCCTTCAGTATCTGGTCCCATTCATGTGCTGGCAAAAAAATGATCCAACAGCTCAAAAGCTGAGCATCATTGGGATCCTTGTTTCAGCTCTTCACTGCTCAGGATGGGAGGAAGTTGTCATCCACGTTTATAAGAGGTCCACAAAAAACGCAGCTGGATCCAAGTCTCCTCTCGTGTTCTCCTTTTTCAACTCATGAACATTTGAACCAAAGAATTTGGGCTGCAGCTGCTTGTCACTGACCTGCACTGGGCATTCCTAGAGGAGCTTCCCAGGTGGAGTATCAGCTATGGAATCAAACCTCAGCAGTTTGCCCAGGTACCCCACATCAGCTGACCTGTGATAATTGGTCCTGCACTTGTTCTTACCTCAATCCAAGGTAAGACAGAATTTCCTAAAATCCTTTCCCTTCTGTAAATTATTTTAAAGCTTATCCTTTCCCAGCAAACATGAATTAGCAGAAACATCATTCTTTTTGAGGTAGAACATGATCTACTTGAAGCCTTGCCTGTCCTTGGAAGGCAACATGAGTTAGGAAGAACCTCCTGACATTTAAGCTGTACCTTGTTGTCTTGCAAACAAGTAGATATGCCATGATTTGTATAATCAGTGCAGCTCACTCCTTTGTAAGGGTCTAGTAGGGATTGCTTACTTCCTAAAACATCTTCTGGGGTTCTCCTGTTCAATGACATGAGTACTAGTGGTGAGTCAGAGATGAGCACAAGTTTCTGACTCATGCCTCTTCCAGGACACTTGGGATGAAAGTATTAAATTCTGAGCCCTTGCTGTTCTAAAAGTGCCTCCACAGGGAAAGTACTGTGTGAAACATTGAGGCTGTGATGAAAAGTAGTAATGCAGGACTTCAATGAACTCAGCAGCTAATTCAGTTTTTGCTCCTTTTCTCTTTAAACAGTGTTTCGATTTACATGCACCTTTCATTGGAGCAAACATCCAGTGAAGGAAGATGCTCATCATCAACATCCTCAATTCTGAGCTGTTCATTTATTCCAGGAGCATCCCAGTCTTTGATTGCAGCTTTCTGTCAGAGCTAAATTTATCTCAGTTAACTGCTTAGAGTCTTGGGTTGTTGGCTTGACGAAACCAGTTTATGGCGAAGTGGTGGAAACAAGCACTTGTTTACTTCTCAGCAGTCAGCCAGGTCTGTGACCCATCCAAAAACTTGGATGGGACAAATCTGCTTAGATTATTGTGTGTCCTGCCCAGCCTTCACTTGACTGTGATACATGGGACCCAAGCTTCATCAGTCTTCCCTCTCCAGACAATGAACTGAACTACTCAGTTACTTTCCCAAGATTGTTCTATATAAATTAGGTTTTAAGTTCTTTGGAATTCAGGAAGTGCAGCAACACAGCAGGTGGGGAGGAATGCAATGAGTCCCATAAGGGAGTTGTGTACAGCTAGTAAGTAGTGTTTTTTCCTATTTTGGAAATTCTTGATGATTTGTGATAAGCAGCTTCAATATTCAGGAAAAAAAAAGGTATTTTTAAAAGCCTATTACAGTCGGAAACACTTTGATAGGGAAGGGAGAAAGTTCAGGTCTGAATAACATTAATGATATTGTACCAGGTGCTTGCAAAAATCCAAGGAGAAAATTTTGTACTGTAGAAAAGGCTTTGCCACTTCTTTTTTCTCCAGCAGAAGTCAGGTGCAACTTCCCTGGCAGAAATGCTGTGTCAGGGCAGAGGAGGTCAGTCTCCCTGCTATTACAAAAAGGCTGGTATAGATATATTTCACAGAAGATTCTATATTTAAAGCACAAGGAACTTAGGCCTGATAGAAAGGAGTTGATTTTAGGTCTAAGTCTTTTCTGTCTCAGTCCCAGAACCCCTCTATGGTCTTAGGGAAATCAGGTCAAATTTCTTTTCACCAGCCCCCCTTTAGAAAATAAAACTGAGATAATGACCCTTCTTCCCACCCCACCCCTCCTCCACCCCTCTTATGTGCTGTCACAACAAAAAGGACACAGCCTGAGAAGTGCCCCCTACCCGTCCCCCAACGCTGCAAATCCCACCTCTGCCACCCCAGAAAGTCTGGTCCTGGGGAATTTCCCTTTTCAGAGACTATGGCTGTTTGCCCAGTGCCTGTAACAATGGTGTCCCACCCTCACTGCACATCCCAAAGGGCCCGAGTGGGAATCCCTCCTCATTTCACAGGATGTCCCCTCTTCAGGATGATAGTTAGATGCTCCTGTGTTCACCACTGCCAGCAAGAAGATGATGTTCAATTTCATGGTTCTGAAGGTAAAAGCAGTTATGGTTAGATTTTAAATGGAACACAGTGGTCAACACATGTGAAAGCTGACACCAGATCATCATCTAATATGGGGATGGACACAAGCAGTGCAATAAATTAACCCATCTCCGAGCCTACTGCACTTATGACCTACCTGTGTAGCTTTGCATTCCTTTGAGCCTGGTGGGAAAAGGGAGGTGCAAGGCATTTAATGGGTGTCTGTGGTTCCAGATGCTGCCTAGATGATATCCAGGCCACCCAGTGAAGCCCAGATGCTCATGTTGGGCAGTGTGTCTGGCATCATGTAGAAAGAGCTCTCAAATGGAAATGGTTTCTGTTTAGATCTAGCAAATTAAGCTGAGGATATTAGCCATGACAGGACAGCCCCGTGATAGACGTTCTTCTGTCATGCAAAAGATGATTGCAGATGGCTTGTGAGTTCAGTTTTGTATTTATTACTTTGTGCTGCCCTCTAGGGCTGAAGCAGCTGTCTAATTGCTCATTTTCTCCCTTCCTTCTGCTAACTAAGTACTGCTGCTGGAAAACCCACCTTTACACAGGTCTTCCCATTGCTTTGTCCCAGAGCCACAAGCCCGAACAGTTGCAATGCAATTTTACCATGGTTGAAATAATATGCCAAAGAGCTGGGGTCTTAACACCTCATTTGCTTTGCAATGCACCCTGAAGTGAGAGGCATAAATGACAGAATCAGAGAATCATAGAATGGTTTGGGTTGGGAGGGACCTTAATGATCCTCTGGCTCCAACCCCTCTGCCATCGTTAGGGACACCTTCCTGGAGGTCTCTGGTCCAGCCATGAAAATGCTATGAAAAGACAACAGGGGAGGGCATGATTAGGTGCAATGGATAGAAAAATCCATGTTAAGCTCCCAAGAGAACAGTTTGTCAGTGAGATTGTCACAACCCCAGACAGGTTCCCCTTGAGTCGGCTCTTGTCAGACTCGTTTTGACCATCTTCCCTCAAGAACATCGTGTCTTGAGCTTCCCTTGCCTGGAGCTGGCTGCAGTGCTGATTTTGGCATGCTTCCTGGGCTCAGGCTCTCTATCTGCAACCCCCCTGGGGTGAGCAGGGGACTTATGTTGAAGCTGGGGACTTCTGTGGTGTCCAGAGATTTAAATTCCTCTCAGATGCTCTGAGTTCAGAGTTTGCCTTGTCAGCAGTGTGCAATAGCACTTGCAATGCACAGACACTTTTGCAATGCAAACCTCAAACATTTGAGGCCTCCATGAGAAAAAAAATATGTTTTTTAAAATAAGATATATTGATCTAATTTAGAGATGGACTACTAATATCACGCCTGTAATGAAAAGCAACACGTGACCAGGATGACTTGCAGCTTTGTATTTTCTACACATGTTCAGAGCACTTTGGGAAGTTTGGATTTGCAGGGATAAAAATAGCAGAAATTTTGTTGGTTGTGCTTTTTAAAAACCCAGCTCAGTTCCTCAAGCTGTTTTAGCTGAGTTACCAAACAGTTGTGCCAGGTGAACTGTGAAGAAGAGCCCGGACACAAGCAAATGCCAAACCAGGAGGGAAGGGCATGCACTGATTCTGCTGCTCAGGACCTTGCTTCATTAAAATCACAGCCAAGTCAAGTCTGCATCCCAAAATAAGGACTCCTACATCTCCTCCAAACCCAACATGGCTTTCCTCCTGTATTTTGAAGCTGCTGCCTTCCTCATTTCTCACTCTGTCCTCTCTCTACTTGCACCTGTATCAGGTGTTTAGCCAACAGAATTTTCCCACCAGAAATTAACATTTTCAATTAATTGGATACATGGGATTTAGACAGATTCCCTATTTTATTCACCTTTTTTTTTTTTCCTACTCCTCTCTACAGGAAAGAAAAAGAAAATAAAATGACAATTGCATGAAATTCATCAGGCTGGAAACTTGCTGAGTGAGGGGCTGGGTGAAGGGACAGTAGGAGATGGGAAAATGAAAAACGTATATCAGCAGAAAGTGATTTGCAAATTAAACTATCTGACCATGAAAACAAACTATCTCCCTGGAAAACATGGTTCCCCAGAAGACTCAAATTCAGAAACTAAAATATAATAATTTCTCCTACTATGTTAGTGCAGAAAAAAGAGAGGAATAAAAAGGCTTTTAATTCAGGAATTTGTTTTCATTGACAGTGGCATCAGTATCTGGGAAAAGATTTATTCAATTTATGTGATCCAAGAGGAGGAAAAATGAGGTGAGGATAGTTATTTATGATAGATCTGATTGCATGATACTGATACCTCTCCTTGAGTCCATCCATGATTATATTAGTAAAAGGTAAAGCACTGATACAATCACTGAAATGGAAATATCTACTTTAAAAAGGGATTACTTGTTGTGAATTTCTGTCACTGAAAATTTAAGGATTTCAGCATTTTAGAGTAATAAGTTGATTTTAAAGTTGAAATTATTCCATCTTAGGAAAAAAAAACAAACAAACAAACAAAAAAAAAACCAAAAAAAAAAAACCAACCCCACCAACACACAAACAAATTTCTGCTGTTGTGGAAAACCTAACTTTTGATTCTATTTAAGGAAACATATCTGCACTTTCATCAAAGATACTTTTATCAATATACAGCATGGTTTGGCTTTATAAATTTATCTGTGACTTTTATATAAATAAGGATTTTCTAAAACTTTATCAGTTCCAAATACTGTCTAAGTGTTAATCCCTGTGGTAACAATCCAGATGCAGCAAAACCCTCTCAGTAAGTCATTGTTCACCCAAGGTGACATTCAAGCTGTCAGGATCTTAAGAGTAGCACAATAATGCTGCCATCTCACACCTCGTGCTCCAACAGGGAGAGCTCAATGACAGTGCTGATAGTAAGAAGAGCAGAGGAGCCAAACAGCCTTTTTCCCATTTTACCCGGGGGCTGTGTGATTTGCCCAAGGCTGTGTTAAGACTCAGTGTCCGGGAGCTGGGCGTGTGGCATTTAATCAGTGTACAAGGCTGATCTCTGCAGCACTCCTGGTTCAGAGCACTATAATGCAGCAATTCCACAAACAGACTAAAGTCCTGTAAAGAAAGAAGAAATACCCAGACACGTCCCCATCTTTCACTACTGTGAACACAGAGAACAATAACAAACCTGGCGTATGACAACTGCGTTGTAAACTAATCGGTGCCTCCTTAACATAAAGGATCTGACTCGCTGCAGAGCCAGTCCCTGATGGGTTAAATATACAGCTGTGTGGATAGAGCCATCTACACAGTGTGTTTAGCCAGTTCCTCAGCCTATCCACAAACACGGTATATTTTATTTATACAGTACCTTCCTCGTCCGTGTTACTTTAAAAGGCTGCCGCTCTAAGTTGCCAGAGCCCCCATCTCTTCTGCAGTCAAAAGCTCAACTTTTCAGCATGCTCCCAGGTTTGCATGCATCTCCACATACCTGCTCTGTGGCTGGAGGAGAAGGAGGAGCAGGATTCACCTCTGCTTGCAGCCTTCTGTCTCACAGACTCTCCCAGCAGCTTTTCCAGGGCAAGTCGAGGAAGAGTTTCCTTAGGGAAGTCGTACCTCTATTGCATGCCAGCTGACTAAAACTCTGTGAGCTCCGAGAGAAGTTTGAAGTCACAGGGAAAAAAAATACTCCCCATAGACTGGTCTGTGAATTCATTCCTTTGCAGTCACGATCTCTTATGTATTCCCAGGCTCCCACAAGCATGTGAATACATACCTCCGTAATAGTTTTAAAATGTGCGTGTCCTCTGCACTTCTCTTTATTTTCCATTTTGACCATTCAGTCTTGGCTTATTTCCTGCAGTTTCTCAGCTGGTAATTACACTCCTCTTGTACTGACACATGAAATAGTCTGTAAATTCCACAAAAATATCCCCTCTGCAGTTTTTGCAGACACATGCTTGTCTCTGAACTCATCCATGCCTGTCCCACAGCTGTCAGCTTGCAGATTCCCAGGGGATGGAGTGAATCAGGGGCACTGAGCTTGTTGCAAACCCAAAACTCCAAGTCCATACAGAATGGGATGCACAGGAAAAGGCTGTATGGGAAGGAAGCTTCACAGTAGGGACACATATGTTTGGTTTCCCAACAGTTCAGTTGTGTCTCTGTGGCACAGCAGTGGGATGACCAAACACACCCTTGGGGGAAAGGATAAATTCAATTTAATGCTTGAATGGCAAATAATGTAAATGCCTTCCAGAAAGGGCAGTGGGATGGATTTTTCCTTCTTTTCCTTGGATGTGAAGCTCTCTTTTATTTCAGAAGCAATGGACTTGTGTGAACCAGTGGGGTACCCACACATTGCCTGTGTTGTCTTTTTCTGCTTAGACGTGCCCTGGTTCCAGGGCAGAGGTGCATTGGCCTCTGCATGATAGTTTGCAGCAGTGCAAACCTCTGAGAGAGTTTGGCCAGCTCCACACTTGCTGTCTTGGGACCAAACTGAGTGTTAGGTTCACCAGCCAAGGCACAGCCCTACCTGGGCCACCCCAGCAGGGAGCCCCCAAAAGCATCAGAGACCAAAGCAAGCCTCCCAGGGACCACTGAAAATCTCCTTCCTTGGATGCATGAAGAGTATCTGAGTGACCTCCCGCCTGGAGGAGAGTTTTGCCTTCAGCATTGTGTGCTTTACCCTCTTTGCACTGACATTTGCCATGATGGACAAGGATTCTGGATGGGCCAAGAAAAAGGGGGGGCTACTGACTCCCTTCGACTGGACAGCATCAATTCTGTCCAACTTTCCTGGACCTGTTTATTAAAATCTGATAAAACCCATGTCCTTCAACAGCATGAGCCAAACAGCTTTGTGGATTCTGCTAAACATATTCTGGCTCCTCTGCCACAGGATACTGTTCATTCTCTCTAGCACGCCAGCTCCTGACAGGGTTACTTCAGATCTGCACCATACTGAGAGATTCAAGATGAAAATGTCTGCAGATGTGAAGTGTGGTTTGTTTCATGTTGCAACAAGTACATTTTGCACATGTTACTGCAATAAGCATGTAATAAGGATTATAAATTTAGAAGTAATGTGTACCTTATGGCAAAGAAGTAAACAATAGTGATAGATGTTCTTCATTATATCATGTATGATAATGAACATGTATAGCCATATATGCATATTTTTTTAAAGGCCAAATGGTTTAACGATTTGTGGGTGAACTATTCCTCACTGACTTCTCTTGGCAACAAAAGCAGATCTGGAGGAATTTGCTTGTGTACAGCAGCTCCAAAACCTCATTGAGGACCTCAGAATAGCACTTATATGGGACATAGGTGGTCCAAAAAATACAGCACAGTATCAACAAGTGAGCGTGTGGTCTGAAAGCCCCAACAACCCTGTGCTGTGCCTAAAGTAGGACTCCACCATAGCTCTATCTTGTGGCACCATGACTCATGACTGTGGCAGTGCTATTTGGTTTGGTATCTGCTTGACACTGATGTGTTGATGTCCACCTCCCACCCAGGCTGCACCTCTCCTCATGATCCATGCTATCTTATTTGGCTGGGACTGACAGAGGGAGGTCACCAAGGAGATATTGACTCCCCTCCTGTAATCACACCAGGGCAACCTGATGGCCAACTCGATGCCACAGCAGCCAAGCCTGCAGGATGGCTGCATTCATGCTGCTCAGAGGTGTGGGGCCAGTTGGATTATCCAGGTGGTGCATGGCTAGCTAAAGGAAAATGGCCAGTCACAGAGAGGATAGGAAGTCTCCTGATGATGAGTTTCAGACTTACATGGAAGCAGAAGAAATTATTCACACAGATGCTGCTGTTGTTAGGTGTCTATCTCTGGTGTGTGGGCTGCAGAAACTTGGGTCAACCAATGGTTGATACCCAGTGACACCGGAGTGCTGATGCTTTCCCAGTTTCATCTTCCAGTAAAGGTATCTCTCCCAGTGAGTGATCCCTGGCTGGATCCATGCAGACCTGTCCCTTCTCTAGAGCAAGTTGACTATTTCCCAGTGTGTAGCACTCAGATATCTGACTCTGGATGGTTCTCCTACAGACATGAATTTGTTGTTTCACTGCTAGCTTTCTTTGAGAATGCCCTGAATATTGTGGGGACAGCATCCAAATCTGCTGTGGAATAGTGTGGGAGGACTGTGTGGAGCAGAGGCAACCAAACCTGATGCAGACCCTGCAGGAAACCACAGAACTACACCCAGCTTGGAGGGAACAAGTTGGTTTTGTGGGAAAGGATGCCCTTGGGAGAGCTAACCCTTGGTGGGATTGACTCTGGGGACCTGGCTTATCTGACAGCATCGATGCACCCAAGCATATCCCATGAAAGAATCTGAGGATATGAGGAGGGACACCACATCCTGAAAACCTGTAGGATCTTGCCACAAAAACTGCTCACAAGCACCAGTCCTGTGATAATCTCTGCTGATATTCACCATGCACAAATCCTACTCGCCTCCATACTGAGGTGTGGCAGGACGTGGGAGTCAGCAAATCCCACTTGAAAAAAAAAAATAGCCAGAGGTCAGTTCTGTGTCACACAAAGTCAACCTTGGGCCCTCTCCTTCCCTTCTAACTGTCACAGGATTCCCACTCTTCCATGGGAGAGGGGAACAGGCTTGGTTGGTAGCGCTGGCATGGAGACAAGCAGTGTATAAACAGAAGGAAAAATTCCCAGCTACTGAGATGCTCCAAGACATCCTTGCCAGTATAAGCATCATTATCTTGAGCTGACGTTAGCCCAGCTTTTTTAGAAATGACACTTAAAAAAAGCCCAAAAAGACCCCAACAAAACAGCCAGGAAGAGAACTGGCTGGTTTTAATAACTTGTAAAAGATTAGAAGTTGACCATGTCCTCACCTCACAGTTAAAATAAATAATATCTTGTCAACAAGACACCCATCTTTAATTATAAATTATATTTTTACAGCCTAAACAAAGTTTGATATTTATGCTCCACACCTCTGGGTCTGATTGTAGCCTCTCCTTTTTAAAAAAACACGAGGAATAAGGGTTCCAAGAGCTTTGCTCTAGCCACTCTTTTTCTGTTTCTGCTGCTGCTGTTAAGGGAAGTTTGTTGCTGGGATGATGCTTCACACGCTGGTGCTAATACAGGTGGTGAGCTGAACAGTGAAGTTGTCCTGGTCACCAGGTCACCTGTGATTCCTGTCCCATCTCAGCCCTCCTCACATGGTGCCTGCAGATCTCAGGAACTGTGATTTTAGCCGAACTCAAAGAAAATGTTGCTCTTGATGTTTCCCCAGACTAGATTTATGTCAGTCCCCTTTGGTGCCAACCATAACCTTCCACAGGTCCACATGGTGGGATAAAACTGCATGTCCAGCTCCTGTGGGACACTCCACACTTATCAAACCAGATGTGGCCAGCTATGAAGGAGTTAGCTGCAACCATGTTAGGATGGACAAAGTCCTGGCTCATCTGACTACTCTTGGGTGCCAGGGTCCTCAAACACTGATTGAAGCCTAGGCAGACAGTGCCAGAAGATTGAGCAAGAAAGCAAAATGCACATAATGGTGCAAAAAGACATTCATGGAAGCCTTGAGAGATGCTGAACATCACTTGGTTGTCAGACCTGGTGGAGACTCCCAGTATAAGCAGGTATCACCACAGAATATAGGCGGGGTGACTTTGGTGGTAAGAGTCTTCTGCAGAGTCTTCTGAGAGAAGATAACACAAATCACTTGGGGAGAAAACAATGCCTGATGAAGGGGGCTGCTGGGGCTCATGGCAGTGAGGCAGTAAGAGAAAAAGGAGAGGGAAACCATGTGGGAAAGACTCCCAGACGAGTAAACTGACATGACAGGGGCTGCAGAGAGTCTCATAATTTTGGGGGAGTTGAAATGGTGCAAGTGGAATTTGTGTTTATATTATAGTGGGTCAAAACAATCTCCAGGCTACTCTGGCTTTATTTTCCAAACCCTCTGGTCCTCAGACATGCACCATCCTTCAGTGAGACTTTGAGCTATAGCTTGCAAGTAAAGTCCATAGGTGAACATCTCAAGAACACAGAAATAAGGGCAGAAACTTCCTACCTTTGCCCTGCTCCAATGTTTGAAGGAAGCCTGCATCCTACCCTGATTTTTGAAGTATCTCTGGGTTTTTCCTGTCCTCTTCTAACTTCTCCAGGGACACCTTCTAACCTGTGCTTGAAGCATCCCAAAGCTTTATCAACAGCTTCAGGAAACTGTGCTACATGTGACAAATCTGATTTATCTTGAAATACAAACCCAATGAAATCGATGTGGTTTCTCTCGCAAATATTTCCTATATCTCTGCTCTACCACTGCAGTAGCAACAGGATCAGTGAATCAGGTGGTGTGGAAAAAGCTGAAGAACAGTTTGCTCTGTCTTCTGTGTTAATGGGGTTAAGATCATGTTTCTCTCTAATTCTCCTGCCTAATTTTAACTGTGTAATAGCATGCATTCTTCCTCCTACTTGTTTTCTTTCGGTTGGTGGAATGAAGTTGGTCTCTCTCCCCAGCATTTTCAGTCCCTACTATTGAATCAGACCTTACAAAAATGACTCTTATTTATCAACCACCATTTACATAATGAATTTTCCTTCTTTGTTGTCCCTTCTTTCCACCTCTTTACCATGTTTTCTTTGGACAGGTGGTGTTCTACTGCAGTGAAGCCATAGTGAATGGATTACTGGCATTATATCTATAAAGCCTTGGAGCTGATCATGATACAGGTAATTTTCAGCTCTTGCAGAAAAGTATTTCACAACAGTTAGTGGAGAATATGATCTACACTGTATTTTGCTCCTTCTAGACTGTTTTTTAGGCAAATACTAAAATAAAGAAGATTGGAATCATAGAGAGAGAGAAATGAGTTAGAAATGCTCTATTTTTGTCATGTTTCTTACACACTTTGATCTTTCCCACAGCCCCCTGATCCATCACTACGTCATCGCTTACTGAAATCATGGGGGTTTTTTATAGCCCACAGTGGGATTCTGGGTTATTTCCAAAATGTCTTTGCTTACTGCTCAGGCTTTTCTTGAATAATCTAACTCCCACCCCCAACAATGTATTTTGGACTTTTTTTTAATGAAGGAAAAATATTGAAACACTTAATTGCTTCAGGGTTCTTGCTGAGCTACAACCATACATCATGAGAGCTCCTGTGTGAAGTGTTCTAGGTGGAACACCTAAACTGGAGGAGAAAGGTACCTGTACCATCTTCCAATCCCTCTGAACCAAATGATGAAAAAAGGCATATATTGGGAGACACAGAGGGATATTGAAGTTATTTCAGTGGAGACAGAAAGCAGACATAAGGCAACAATCTGAAGGAAAAAATCCAGCTCATCGATCTGTTTGATTTTTCAAAACACTGTAAGCATAATTTGCTTCTGAGCATCTCCTTCCAGATTTCAGGACAGGGGTGCACCTCAGACAAAACTTTGAATCCAGTGCATGGGCTACAATTCCTGAAAGTTTAGTGCATTAAATGGTGAAATACGGGGAACACAGAAGCACAGTTATGCTCTAACATGTATCACCTGCCCCCTGTCAAGCCCAGGTGGAAGTAGTTATGGCATTGAAGAGCTGAGTAAACTCCTGGTCTCCTTTTTCTCGTAAAAAATTGTAATCCCAGAATGATGTCATAGGAGAAAGAGATAAGCTATATTCATCGAGCATAGACATCTGCAAGGTTGGGACCTATCAAATGGGCCACTAATCTCGATATCCTCCACAGCTCAGGGAGGGAAATGAAAGCCTGTCTTGCTCATGATTCATCTAATTGTCCAGCAGATGAGTCACCACCACAAGCTCTGACTTTCTCTTGTGAAGATGAAGGGACTGGTGCGTGACTACTGCAGACATAGATTCAGAATTAAGGGAAATTAATCCCTCTTGTCATCAGGAAACAGAAAACTGTTTTATTCTGATGGTTGTGAGTATACATCCTGCTGGTGTAAATCCCAACTTTCCAGCCTAAACTGGATATAGCAATCCTTTAAAATACCTTCCAGGTTTCCTCGAGTGAAGCCACCTGGGAATGGTATTACAGGATTTACTACAAACGTTTTAAGCAATTCTGCCATTCTGTTGTTAGAGGGTCTGACATCCACCATCCCACTGAGCAAAGCCTGGAACAGGATTCCTGCCCTGAGGCACCCCTATAAATTTTCATCTCCTTGAACACAATTTAAAGATCTTTGTTTTGAAGCTGGGATGAAGCTTCTGGATAAGATAGTCCAGACCTTTTCCTCCTCAGGTCAAAGGCACTGGGTTTTAGACAATGATCCTTACGGATCTCATGACCCATAATATCTAGAAGGTCTCTGTGCCATATCATAAGCGTCTCCTGGTTGCAGGTATGTGCTTTTAAGGATTTGCTTTCTGGCATCATGACTTACATATTTTTATCCTCTCCACAGCATGAGTGGAAAGAGAAGCTGTTCTTTGCTCATTGCACCTTTCTAAAAGCTCCTAGGACTCAGGACTGTGACAGTAGACACACTGGTTCATATCCACATTGCTAGATTTAGAGCTCAGAAAAACAAAACAAACCAAAACAAAACAAAACAAACAAACAAACAAAAAACCCAACCAACCAAAAAAGAAAACTAGCCATCACACTGCGAAATATGAGGTAATTGAAAGGGTAGAGATTCAGGACTAAAACATTTTAGCAGGACCTGTTGCGATAGAACAAGGGGTAATGATTTTAAACTAAAAGGTGGTTGGTTTATGTAGTAGGAAAGAGGTTTTTTACAGTGAGGGTGGTGAAACACTGTTACAGGATGCCCCACCCCTGGAAACATTCAAGGCCAGGCTGGACAGGGCTCTGAGCCACCAGATGCAGTTGAATGTGTCCCTGCTCATTGCAGCAGGAGTGGACTAGTTTGAGGAGTTTGAATGGTCCCTTCCAGCCCAAACTATTCTATGATTCTATGATAAGAAAGTCATTGGAGATGGTCAGAGAAAATGTTGCTGATATCCTTCTGCCCACTGAGCAATTTGTTCATTGACATGTGCAAGGAAGCACAGGACAATTAATTTTCATATTCTCTGCCTGCCCTCTGGTGGTGAATGGATGCTGCTTAGTTGAATGAGCACAAATACATTTATATGTACACATATATATATTTATATAGACATGTAGGCACCAACGCATTGACATATGCAACATAATTCTTACATCTGAATTGAACCTTGAATTTGAATGTTACTGATGTGAGCACTAGTTAACTGTCCTCATTGGCTGTGGTTGGTGTTTTTAATGCTGAAGATTTTCCTGTGATTGCGTTAAAATTTAGTTCAGTTAAAATATTTCATAATGACAATAATCGGAGTTATAGTGAAATATTTGCTTCAGCTTGAGAGACCAGCAAGGTCTTTTCCTCTCTATAAATAAACTCTGCAGAAACTGGGTAAGCTGTACAAAATCAAGAGCAAGAGGTTTTGCCAGGACCAGTTCTTATAGCAAATAAAGGACAGCAAAAAAGATAACTGCTGCAGCATGGATGTTCCTTTCCCTGCACAGTGACAATCTGGGATAGCAGGAGACCACAGAGAGAATGGTGAAAACTTGGAAGACATATACTCACAGAATCATGAAATATTCAGAGTTGGAAAGGATCCACAAAGTCATTGAGTCCAACTCAGGGATCCAATCCACAGTCTTGGCATTTTTAGCACAATGCACTAACCCACTGAGTTAATCTCAGTACTTCTTCACCCTTGGTGAGTTTTTTTGGGTTTAGCAAGGATTCAACCTCATATTTCCACACATTTCCCTTGTAGTTGCAAAGAGCAGAAGGATATGCCATACTGCTCTTCACAACTCCTAGAAAACTCCAGCACCTGGGCAGGAGATAGTGGGCATAAATGCAGTCAGCCCTGTGGCTTTCAGGACTCACGCGAATATAAGAGGTATTGGCTGAACAGTGTTCCAGCATTCTCTTTGGATGACCTATTGCACTGGGAAGGGCAGCAAAGGTGATACACTGATGGACTTTGTCTATGTCCAGAGGGAAGTGAAACAGAAAAACTTCCAATCAACACCTAAATTCACCACTCAGTGCTTCCAAGTGAAACCACAGATTTCCCCTCAGGGCAAGGGAGAACAGCCTTCAGTCCTTGGAGTCATTGAGATCTGCAAGCCCTTCTATAAATTATTAACCTGATTACACATTTGTCATGGAATTTGTTTTGGTGTTATGTGCAGGCATGTTGCCTAATGTTAGAGGGACCATAGTCACAGGCTTCCCAGGGATGTGGCCACAGCCCCTCCAGGTCCTTTTCTGCTAGGCGCTTTTCAGCCACTCTTCCCCCAGCCTTTAGCACTTCCTGGAGTTGCTGCAACCAAAATTCAGGACCTGGAACTTGGCCTAGTTGAACCTCAAAAAACTGGCCTCAGCTCATTGATCCAGCCTGTCCAGATCTTTCCTGCCCTCCAGCAGATCAGCACTCCAACCCAACTTGATGTCATCTGTGAATTTACTGAGGGTGCCCTCCATCCCCTTGTCCAGAACATTGATACAGATATAAAGCAGGACTGGCCACAATACCAAGCCTTGGGAAACACCACCTGTGACCAACTGGATTTAACTCCATTCACCACCACACTCTGGGCTTGGTCATCCAGCCAGTTTTCCACACAGAGAAGAGTACACCTGTCCAAGCCATGGGCAATTTCTCCACAGGAATGCTCTGGGAAACAGTGCCAAACACTTCACTGAAATCTAGATAGACAATGCAAAGCTGGTTCTTCTCAATGCTTAGGCCTCCAATTATTCCAGGTATGGGGAATGATTTGGTGGACATCTCACAGGATATGAAAACTATTGTCCCACCAGAGCTGGAGGACTCCCCATCTGGAGAGATTCTTCACTCAGTTCCTTTACACCTGCCCACCTTCTGCTGGCTGGTTCCTCTCCACACACCACTGTTGGACAGTCTGTACCCATCCCAGTATGAAACACAGGGACAAAAGTACAGGGATAGAGAGGAAAAGGATTTCAGGCTGATCCCTCTATAGCTTGAGAAATGGAGCTCCCTGGGTCACCCTGCAGATTAGACTGAAGTCTTGGACTCACCATGAGTATCAGTTGGTATTTTCCTTTTGTCCTGACTGTATTGCAGTCCTAACAGGTGCAGTCAGGCAGAGAAACCTTGATGACATGAATAAATGAATAAACTTTGAATCCACTTTGAATGCACTTAGAATCCATGAATAAACTTTGGCACTTTGTTTGGATAACAACCCACAGTTGTTCCCTCCAGTGCTTTCTGTTTGTTGATGGTGTTTAGGGAGCTAAGAGTTACAGATTTGGCTGGGCAGGCAGTCACCTCCTCAGGGAGCCCACACAAGTAGGTTAAACAAAAGCTTTATTTCCACACTTTGTTCTTGGAGCACGGTGCCAAGATATCACAGACAGCTCAAAACAAGGAATGGAAAGGAATGCTGTGCCCCGTCATGCTTTTTTATTGCAAACAGCCCTGAGACACAAAATGCATTAAAGCAGTTAATTGCAGCACATCTGCCATCAGATATTATTGTGTGATGTTTGGACAGTGCATTTCTTCTGGTGAGAAAAGACCTTGAGGCTGGACATTCCTGCAGAGTCTTTTTGCTGCCTACTCTTCCTGCCCACGTTTTTCTGACTAGAATGGAGAAAGGTCAGTTGGTTTCCTGCAGGATTTCAATATTTTGAAATGCTATTTAAGTTCCAGCTTTTGAATGAAAAAAAAAAAGAAAACAAAGGAGGAAATTATATGTAGAGATTGGACCTGAGACTTCTGCCTCCAGGGTTGCTTTGAAATCAGTGACTGCAATAGCCCGGCAGATGGGCAGCTGAGGTGTCTGGCAAACAAACTCTGAAAACCAGGCCACTTTCCACTTGAAAACTGCAGAATGTTTTCAATTTGACAAATTTTAACAACAATAGAAAATAAAAGGGCTCCAGCATTTAATAAATGCCTTCTGTTCAAGACCAACTGGGATTACATGCATGGTTTTGCACTTTTCATCTGGGCATTGGGCCTATGTGGATATAACATATTTCAGCATTGGTCCTTGGCTCTGGATCAGTTTTTCCTGAGCTACTCTATACGTGTTAATGAACATGCTTCAGACACCTAGATTAGTGAAAACGAGTGTATTTACTTTCATCATCTGTTGTCTTTTTAACTGCATCTGAAGTCTGTGTTATCAAGTCTGGGTCCTGGACAGCCTCAAGAACAGAAAACGGCAAAAGGAGGGTTAATGCCTTTGAATATAAGAATTGTAATGTGTCAGTGAAAGCAGTCAATAAAAGAGAACAATCTGATAACATTTTCTTGACTAAACAGGTCCTGTGCAGGAAAGGACAACACTTTGCACCAAGTAATGACAAAGTGAAGGGGAAATGTCATGGGTCAGGACAGGTGTGGAGTCAGGAAGCAAAGCAGAGAACTGCATTATCAGGGTGTATTGTGTGACAACTTTTGTGGGTGGTCCTTGCAGTCCCTCCACTGGGTCCTGTGCTGTTCAGCAGAATTTAGGGATGCTCAGGGGAGGAAGGAGAACCATGGGATGCTGACATCTGCAAATATTGTGAAGTCAGGCTTGGGAAGGATTGTGTGAAATTCTAGTGAATGAGGAAAAAGCTGGTGAATGAAATTTAATACCAACAGCTGTAAAGTAACGAGCATCAGAGGAAAAGCATTATGTGCTTCTTGCACTGCACAGAACATGGATTCTATTTCAATTGCTTCAGAGAACTCTCTCCTCTGGTCATTTTAGGAAGGCTGGAGGAGTACCCTGGTGTGGGATGAATACAGAAAAACTCCTCTTGCTCACCTGTCTCAGTAGTTGCTGGCCTGGGAGCACTTTGTGTTGCTGCTCACACTGCAGCTGCAGGAGAGGACTGTAATCATCCAGGGTCTGGAAATAATCCTTAGTGCAGTGGCTCTCTGCATTTTGGGAGGTCTGTTTCAACTCCATGTGCTAACCCAATCTCCCTGTACATAAAACTCTCTGTATACTACAGCTGACCTGGCAATCCTGTAGGTCTTCATCCATCTGGGTTTTACCCATAAGAGCTTTCTCTAACACCACCATTTCACACAACTTTAGTTTGTGGTGGTGAGCTGTAGTTTCTCTGCCTTCTCCCATGTATTTTTTTATTCTGATCACTCTCTAAAACTACTTCAAAGGAGATTGTATCTGGCTAGAGGTCAGCCTTTTCTCCCAGATGAAAAGGAATATGACAAGAGAAAATAGTCTCAAGTTGCACTAGGAGAGGTTCAGATAGGGTATTAGGAAATATTGCTTCATTGAAATGGTTGTCAGCATTGGAACAGGGAAGTGGTGGACTCACCATCCCTGGAGGTGTTTAAAAGACATGTAGATGTGGCTCTTGGGGACATGGTTCAGTGGTGGCTTGGCAGTGTTGGGTTAATGGGTGGATTTGATTACCTTAGAGGTCTTTTCTGACCTAAATGATTCTGTGATATAATTCCATAATATGATTCAAGCCATTTTTTTAACACAGATGAGGCTGGTAATGAGTGCCACACTAGGGCTTTCAGGCATGGCTGAAGGGGAATGAAGGATGTGTGGCTACAGCATCAGGTGATCACCTTTAGCCCACCTGCACCAGTGGTGCATCTGTCTGACGCCCTGTGTGTGAATGGGCAGGTAAAGGCAGGTAAGAGTCTGCCTGTGCACAGGTCCTTGCCAGACCATGTCTATTGTGGGGATTTAAAGGAGCCAGTTGGTGTGATGTCTCTCATGCATCTATTTGACAGCTTCATTGCTGGTGTGAGCAATGGATGGAATCACAGAATCATAGGATTATCCCGGGATTACTTACCCTCAGCTCTACTCCTGTATTCACATGGCTGTATTTCCAAACCCCAGAGGAGCATCTTCACATTTTTTAAAAAGAGAAATGTGCTGTAGGGAGTGGTATTGACATTCCCATGCCCTGTCATGGGAAATTTTCCCAGACTTGGACCATTGCAGCTGTTTGGGCACTCACCGATGCTGTGGCTGCTCCATCTCTTCCTTGGATTCTTTTGCAACTCACACCATCTCTGCCTGACTGTTGTGTTACTGGCTTGTGTATCTTGAGACCTGCTTTTAAGTTACTGTATAATCCAGTGAATATGTGAAGGGAGGTCTCCATAGGTGCCTTACCTTCACAAGGAGATGAAAAGTAAGCTAAGTCAGCTGAAGGTTAATGTACAAAATAGAATGAGATTTTTGGGTGGAGGGATTGTTCTTCAAGGATCTTTATTGTCATATGCTATAAATTGACTGCTAAAAATACTGTATGAAATACAAACCATATTCAGATATTGTTTATTGTATGTAAATACATCTTCTACAGCTCTCAGTGGGTTTGCATGATTACATTAAAATTCACTCTATAGCATTAGTGGTAAAACATCTAGCAATCATGTGCTAGGTTCTTTTTTATAATGGTTACTACAGAGTGTGCTTCCCTATCCAAGATTCCACCAAGTGCTTTGTCCACACTCACCCAAGAAGTCTGATGTGGAGTCACAAAAATTTCCATTTGCTGCTTCCAGCCCACATCTTCCTCATTACAACATCCTAACACTAGTTTTAGGAGCAAAGTAATAATAATTTTTAAAAAAATAAAAAGAAAAGAGCATGATACACTAATCATAGTTTGTATGAGAAGAAATCTCATGAGTGAACCTAAATCTATCGAAACAGAACAACGCCAGGAAAATATAAATATGTTTTATGTATTTCTAACAGCAGAGGTAATCACACTCAGGGATGAGTCCTTGGCCTCTTCCTGTTGAAACTAAGAGGAAAAATTACCACAGGCTTCAAAGAGAATAAAGAATTATCCTGGGATTACTAAAGTCGTCAGTGACTAGAACTTTGCTTCTCTGCTACCCTTTCCCACAGATTTACTATCTTAATTTTTAAAAGGAATTCAAAGAATGTTGTTTATTTTAGAAAGCTATAGGCTGAAGAAAGAATTCAAAACTGTGTGCAGAAGCGTGGGTTGCAATCTTGTTGCAACCATTTTCATGGAAAATTCAGGCTGATATAACCCACTCTGCTATGTAACAGGATAGCAATGATAGATGGTTTTTTATATGGCAAAATAATGGAGAAGACATGAATTGTGCAGAAGTTGATTGCTTTTAAACCCATGTTTGCACAGACCAATCCAGATAAGATTCCTCTCTGGAAATGTACTTCAAGGTGCATAGTGTCAGAATTAGCTGCCCTATGTCTCTTCCACAGGACTTTTTTTCTGAATGAATTTTTGAACAGAAGGTGAGCTCAGGGCAGAAAGTGAAGGCTTTCCTAATCCCTGTTTGACAGCTTGAGTGTTGTATGAGCCTTTTGACAGATGTCCTTCAAAGGCCAACTTCTCCCACATGGAATATTAACTCACCACTATAAAAGCAAAAGCTTCTTTTACAAAAGCAGGTGCCACAGAGTAAAAGCACATGTTGAAGAGCATTAATGGATTTCCCTTCTGCTTTTGCTTTTTAGATATTTATACTTCAAACAGATCTTGCTTTGACAGCGCATGTTTTATTCTTGATACAGTGAATTAATTGTGAGAATACTGTGTTCCTTAAGTCTGTGAAGTCTGTCAGTCTATGAAACTCATCTTGTTTCATAAAGATATTTTCAATATCCAATGAAAGTTTGCCAAGGGTTTGTGGATTCTTATTTATTATCTGAATGGTAAAAATCTATTTTGATTAGTCTGATGAGAAGACTTCAAAATGAGCTTGAGAAAGGTCTCAGTGTTCTCAGTTAACACCTTCTGGGGGTAATATTGATTAAATTACCATACCCACTCTTCAGCCTTGCAGAAGAGTGAACAACAGTTCCCAGAAGGTTGTTAGGAGCCAGTTGTTGAGCAGGAGTAAAAAACTTGGAAGAAGAAAAGTCCAACACCAAAATTATTTTACTTTGAGGAAGTGTGCTCTAGTGGAAGTGCCTAGAGGCCAAATTTTGACCCTTTACTGAAAACTTTTTACCCATAGGGAGGCTTACTTTATAGATAAGAGCCTTAGAGATCACTTGGAGATTGGAAGGGAAAAAGGGTTATGGGTTTTAGGTTTTACACTGCTGTAATGGTATCTTCATTCCCTCAGCCCCACTTTTGCAGGAAAAAAGTTCATATTTTAGCAGTACTACTCAGCTAATGGAAATGCATCTCAGTTTTGCAATATCTTGGCATTCCATTTTCATCCTGCTTTGGGATGAGAAGCACAAAATGTTTTATATATCCCGTATATGTGTGTGTATAAAGCAAAAAATAAGTTCTTGCAATTTTGATCTGGATTTGCAAATATGACATATTTTGACATTTTGAGCAGAATCTCATTTTGGCATTTGAAACAAATATTGATTCATACCAAACTGTTTCAATTCAAAACTGTTATTTCATTTTGAAAATAGCATTAAATTGGCATTTGCAGCTGAAATGTCAATTTGAAAGAAAATATTTCAGCTTAAGTTGACATAGAGGAACAGAACATTTTGATTCAAAATTTCTGTGGGGGAGTAAAAATATCCTTTGTTGTTGTCTGAAACATTTTCTTCTCAATTGCACTCATTTTCATGAAACCAGACCTTCCCACAATAACAACAGGAAAACAACTACTTAACCTAAAACAGCTGAACCTTTTAGCACTTGGCATTATTGTTTGAATCCAGGCCCAAGGGCAGCAGCACTTGTTAGTGTTGCCATGCAAACCTAGCTAAAATATTCTGTGAGTTCAATCCTGTGATGTTGCTCATGAAGAGCAGGATCTGCCATCATTATCACCCTCACTTTCCTCCCCAGTGTGTCCCTCCCAAAACCACAGACATATACAGCTATAAGCTAGTGCCTAGTTTCACAAGATATGATGGTCAGGATTCATCTGCCTGCTCAGGTCCACCCTTCAAGAGCTAAGAGGCTTCATTAATTATACTGCTTTGGGCTGGCTGGGAACTAAATGGAGAAGTGTGAGCTCTGTTGAATTGGTTTCAAGGTGTCCCTCCTGATCTTACTAGTTCTTTGCTGAGTTCTTCTCAGATTTCATCCTTCTCAGATTTCATCCTCTCCAAAATTTATTCCAGCCTCCTTTATGCTTCCCAGCTCTTTAAAGTTTGCTTTTCTTAGTGTCCTCTTTGTGTCCCTCAGGACAGATTTCAATTTCCTGGTCAGGACATCTGGCCAGTTGTGGCTGCAAAACAGAGAAAAAAGAGGAGTCAGCAACTCTTCTCACCGTAACATGACTTTTCATTTAGCATCATTTTGTGTCAATCAAAGCAGAAATGTTAAATGGTGGAGTTGAAGTGGATCTTTTATACTTCAAGTGTTCCTCAAGCCCAGGTTCTGGGCCACCGTCTGTTGGTGGGTGCAAATCCATTACAACATAACGGGGTTCTCAGAGACAAAATAAACATTGAGGACTTGTAAGAGGCCAGAAGCTCAACAAATGGCAAGACTTTAGGAAGGTCTCAGATCTACAACTGCCCTGTCATGGAAAAAGCATCATATGGAATAAGATTTACTGTGTATAATAGAAGAAAATATCATTCCAGCTGTTGTAAACCCAAAAGCGCTAAATGCTAATCCCTACTAATAACACCATTGCTATTATATAGAGATTAGAAAGAAATAGTTAATAAATAGCTGTATATATACATAAATATATGGTTTAAACTGCACACAGCATCAGTGTGTGCAATGAACATGCAAATACTTTAGAATAGAAATATATGTTATAAACCAACTACGTGAAGCAGGCGTCCTATAGAAATAATACAAAGGCTAATGTTTTTAAACTAAAACAGGATCAATTTAGACTAGATGTAAGGAAGAAAATTTTTATGATGAGGTGTTCATTGCAAGGGGCAGTAGACTAGATGACCTTGAAAGGTCCCTTCCAACCCAAGCTATCCTATGATTATATGATCTTATCTGCTGGTCAGCTGCACCTTGCCAGCCAATGGTTTGGCCAGCCAGCTACATTTATTTGGGTATTTACTGTATTTCCTGAACACAAAAGAATGTCCAAGGGATCTCTTGTCACTAAGTTGAGTTCATAGGATGAGGGGTTGGAATGCAGGGAGAGTCAAATACTTGAGGAAAAAAAAAAAGGGGGGACGGAAAGGAAAAAAAGAAGCAGGGAAATTTACTTGAAAAATTGAACCTTGGTACTTTTGGATAATCCCAGGCTGGTGCTTTTGTCCATGCAGGATACACCATGTGTATGCTTACACATCTAAAAGTCAGCAGAGAGCAGTACAGATTGCACTAAGATTCACATACAATGGGTCCCTCCATAAATACAGCCACTACCAATCACACTGGGGTGAAATCTCACCCCCGAGAACTCCACAGTGAATTCTGAGTGGCTTGCATGGGGTCATATTCTCACCTACAAACTGACACCTATCCATGGATCCTAGGGAGTCACTGGCCTCTCTGTGACACAGTTCCCTTTTGTGTTTTGAAGTTAAAGAGAGAAATCCCTTTCTCCTTTTCAGAACTGTCGTAAGATGCTACGGATGGGATTCATCTGCCTGAGGATATATTGTCCAGCAGCATTTGATGCCATGGTTTATCCTGCATTATCTTCAGCTGTTGTTTCATCTACCAGCCTTACACAAGTGTCTGTGACAGCCATGGTGCTCTGGGCTGAATCCCACTTGCATGAGTGGGTTAGAAGGTCCCTGCTAAGGTCACAGACCCTACCACAGGACAAAAGATAAGGGTCACTAATGATATAGCCCAGAGGTTTATCTCCAAGTAACTGGAGGTACACTCTGGTGTTCCTCATGCTTTGCTGAGTGTTTTTATCAAGATCCAGCCAGAACCATCACTTCTCTTTGAAATCAAGAATACACGAAGGACAGCAGAGTCCACAGCCAAACTCTTTTAAGGTTAAAGGATTGACCCCTGAGCGGGAGAAGCAGAGTCTTGACCTTCCTCTAGACTCCAGGCCAGATGAATACTCCAAAATATATCATTACTCCAAGATGGGGATCCCTATTGTACTGCAGCAAGAACCTTGTGCGACTGTTAGCATTTTAGCATCTCAGACTAATAGGACCATAAATTGGGTGAGTGGACTATAGATCACTACATCTAAGATCCATGTATAATATTCCTTTATTGCCATCAGGGAAAAACAAGGTTATTTGCAGCGTAGTTCCTTTCATCAGAAGCATCTAAGATAGATTAGCTGGAAACATCATTAAACCACCAAGCAGGTAATAAGTGGCTGTTGAGGACTTAATTGCCTCCATTGAAAGCTTCCTGCACACAAGAAGGACTGAACTAGGACCATTGAAAAGATCCAGGTATGAGTGTCTTATTGATTTTCCACTGTTTCCAATGGATTAAGCCAAGGTGACTAATGAGGACCTTCTGTTCTCCATAATATACTGCTGATCAGCCTGCTTCAGTGAGGAAGTCTATGTCTGTGGGTGACATATTTACTAAATACTTGTACATCAGTATATGTGCAGGTTTTGCCAAGCAGGGCTAACCCAAGCGTGAGATCCTCTTTGTTTGTGCTCTTTGAGGATTAGCTGGTATTCTTGGATGTAAGTCAGCAGGGTGGTCTTCTGTGCCTTGGAGCTTGTATTTAGCAGTGGGTGTTCACATATGGTAGTGCTGATGCAGGTGTCTTCAGACTGTGTCCCATATTCAAATAATTTTGTTTATTTTGGTTTTTTAATGAGGATTTTCTGCCCTTAGGTCCTGGATAGGGAGAACTTCAGACAAAAATTTAAATATCAGTTAAGAGAGATAAACCATCATGGTAACACACCTTGAATCTTTAAAAGAGGTGTTTGGGAAAAAGGAACACAGCCAACAGTTATCTGCTGGGTTTTATCCTTGTCAAAAAATTGGATGGAGCTTTAGTCTTCATAGCAATCTATCAGCCTGATATGGCGTGTCTTAGGGCTTTGTAACCAGCCTATATCTAGGCACTCTGAGCTTTCATCCACTCCCCCTTTTTTAGGGAAGTGGGAAATAAATACACATTACTCCAGAGGAGTTGAGCAGAGGCATTACCTCTGTTTTTAGAGATATTACTAAAAATCCCTGCCCATACATAATTTTCAGGGGGCACCACACCTGTGCAAGTGTGGCTGTGCATGCTTCTGTGCCAGCCTCGCTCTGATAACACCTACTCGATCGAGTCACGCTGCCATTCCAAGTGACTTCCAAATTCCACCCAAACCATAAATCCATCATCTCTTATACCCATCAGTACTGTAATGATAACTATCAAAGCTGCATCCTGTTGTCATGAGGTATGGAATTACACTAGGCAGGAGATGTACATTAGACAAAAACAACAGTAGGCAATTTGGATTTTTCCAGGCTTAAACTCCAGTTTTATCTCTGTGTTTACCATGTACTGGGCTCTTCCTGGCACCATGAACATCAACACAGAGTGGATTGATCATACACTGCAGATAGACATAGTGATACTAGATGTCTTTCAGGAATTAATTAGGTTATAAATTCACTAGGGAATCACCCAACAAGGCTACATCTTTGCTGCTGTTCCAAACACCTCTTGAATGAGACATGTTAGAATAATAACACATATTTTTGGAAAAGAAAAATAAAAAGAAAAAAATATTTCAAAAAGGAGAAAAATAGAAGGAAAGGGAAAAAAAAAAAAGACACAAAACCCAGTAAAGTGCAGACAAATAAAACACAAGCAGACACTAAACAGCAGAGCTACATGGGGACTGTCCTACAGCTACTACCTCAGATCTAGGCCCTTTTGCCAAGGAGTTTTTCAGCTTTCCTCCTTTTGAACTCTGCAATTTCTTCCGGGAGTAACCCATGAGCTCTATACCTGCAGTGAACAGGTAGGCCATTAGACAAAGAACCAGTTCAGTTTCATCTGAAATAAAGAACAGACTGTAATGGAGACTGAGGGAAAGGTAAGTGTCTTCTGGTGAGAGAAAGGAAAACAAATATGGGTCCTGGTTCTGGCTTTATTAATTCTTCTCTTGTACCATTCAACTTACTGCAAAGGATGAGGTCAGATAATTAAATTTTAAGTGTCCAGAGAGCTCTTGGCACTCTTAGACACTTCTGCCAGGACAAGATGAATGACTTTGTTGATTGAGGAGTACAAACTACCTCTTTATCAAGGCTGTTTCCAGAATGGATTAAATAAGATGAATCCCAGGAGAATGATTCCATTAATCCACTGATCCTTCCCCACATTTATTAAAGGGAGGAACAGAACAAAACAGCAGTGAAGACCTTGCATTTGGTTAGTTCAGTGCCTTTTGGTCTTCCAGGGATGTTGCTTTCAGAAACTCTCAGCTTGCTAAGCTGTGGGCATATTTCCTGGTGGAAGTCCTATTTAACAATCCCTAGAGAAAGCCAGTTGTCTCTGAATGCTGAACACAAATTTAACAGCCTTTCCTGAGGGAGATTAGGGTCAAGTTTCAGGTCTTTGGCCAGGGCTGCTCTACAAATGGAAATGCCTAGACAAGTTGTCCTCCCATGCCTTATCTAAATCCTCAGCTCTGGGAACATGTTTCTTCTTTTTAGAAACATTGATTCCTGTTTATAAACTTCCTCATGAATGATGGTGCCTGTAGGGCTGGGTCCCAAAGACAGTGAAGCCAGTGGGATATAATCCTGATGGGTTCAATGAGGAATGACTTCAGGGGATCGACAACTCAGGTGAGATTTACCTCCCTGGTATTTTTTTATCTGCAGAAGAGATGTTTTCATCTCAGCCTGGTGTTGCTGGACCGCAGCAAGAGTTTATCCCAAAGCAGAAGATCAACACCAAGAAATGTCTGTTTCTCTGCATTGACTCTTAAAAGACACACAAGGTGACCAGATCAGATTGAGGTAAATATTTTTAATAAGATTAAATCCTGCCTATTGGAGGGAGAAAAGGAATCTTTGTGTCTAGACCCTTTATGGAAGCAGTAACAAAATTCAGCCACACATGGGTGAGTGTCAGGGGTTTGGTTTTTGAGTCCACCCAGCAAGACTTTACCCACAGGGGAGTGGAGAAGGTTGCTGCCTGTGTCTGCACAACAGCACAGCAGGTTGTGACCCACAGAAGATGAAGGCCTGACCAGGATATTTGGTGATCAAGCATGGTATTAGACTGCCTGAGATCCACCTGCAGGCACTGCACACACAAGTATCAAATAACAGTTTGGCAGTGACTTGACTTTCATCCACTGCACAACAGCAAAAAGAAAGATCCAGTGTAAACAGAACTTGCAGATCTCCTGAACGTCTCAGCAGCTGGAGAGGTCTGGTTCTGCATTATCCACCCCAGACTTCAGCAAAACCCCTCTTTTTGGAGACAAACTGTTATTTATCCAAGGTCCTCTCTTCCCATCACCTTGCTTGCAACACCAGCAGGAGAAAAATCTGTGAAGTTCTGACTTTGCTTCCTTTCTGAATACTGCATTTAGGGTTTCTTGTTATTAGCACAAATTTTGTTATATTCTAGTCAATTCTCCCAGAAACGTCATTTTGCTCAGGAAGAGCTTATTTAAATATAAAAGCTGATGCAATCACATCACAAGTCAAACAGTCTTGTTGAAAGGGAGATGAGTCACCAACTTTGATTCCCTTTCTTATCCTCCATCAGATTTCAGAGAAAATGTCTTCTTTCTCACTGTCATTATGCCACAGCCATGATCAGAATACTTCTTTGTCTTCATTTTGCTGTTGTGTTAGGTGATCAGAAGTAATTTGAAAAGAAGGGATTGAGTGTGAAGCAAAATGCATCTGTCCTGACATTGCATGATCAAGCCTATGAGACAGAGGATGCTTTGACTTCTCTGAACAGCTCTTGTTAAATGTTACAAAAAAATTATTTAGGAAATATTTTTATGCTGTTGTATAATTCCAGCTATGGGAGGACAACAAGAGTTTTTCACTGCTGTTTGGTCCACAAGCTCTTTTATTTTTGGTTTAAAAGTTCATTTAACAGACTTCAAATATGAGCCCAAGTGGAAATGCTTTCACTTTTCTCCTCAGAAAGACACATCAGTAGCAACAGCAGCACTAGAGACTCTATGGATCCATCCTGCCAGGGTGCTCCAATACAGACACAGCAATGACAACCTTGTACTGGGTAGAAGAAAAAACCATTTTGTTCTAATGAGTGTCTTTTTCCTGGCTCATAAAAAGGTGTTTCTCACTTAGGGTTGGGAGGTGGATTCTTTGAGCATCCTTCACTGTTTCTCACCCATTTATCTTCAAACAAAGGTCTCAGTGCTTCCTCCAGGGCTGATCCTCATGCCTGTGAGGATGAGAGAGCCCCAAATCCCTCATCTATTCCTGGCTGCATCTTCAGTTTTCAGTGATGTCGCACATCAGGTTGCACTTATCACAGTGAGTGGTAGTGGGCTAGAACCTATCAACCCTTGTGGACTTAAGACTTACTGCCTTAATTCATACAAGGTAAGGGTTTATGTAAAAAATCAAAAACTCTCCTATGCTCTTTACCTAGGCATTTGGTTAATGGTTAAAAGCCTTTGAGAGGATTGACAATACATATCTTTGCTGAATTGTATTAATTTTCTTCCCCCAGTTAACTTTCCATAAATAATTTAAAGGGAAAGTTTCTGAATAAAACTACCTGCTGGGATAGAGGACTTCTGATGCTTTCAAACATTGTATTCAGTACCAGAGAAAAGAATTTCTGAACCAGGATGGTAAAAGTTTAAAATTCAGAAGACCAAGAATGTCTCTCATCTCCTTGAAATGGCAAATGAAAATCATCCTGGCTCTAGGTTTTGTTCTGGTTTGGGCGTGGGGTTTTTTTATTTGTTTTGGTTTGGTTGGTTGGGTTTTTTTCTTTCTGAATTTCATTAGCCATTGAATTTTTTCTAGTGTTAGATATTTTTTCAGTGCTTTCCAAAATGCATCTGAGATTCAGTCCAGGTCAGACTTGTGTCTGGTAGTTTTCTATAACCTCATATCTTTTCTGCTTTTTTTGGACAAGATGAGTGCTCGACTGGAGTTGAAAAGATGCTGCCTGTCCCAAAGCATCACAGGATGCCAACACATATCTCGTGTTTATATACTCACACCTTTGTGCTTTTTCCTTGTCTGATAATTCAACCCCCCAGATAGTCACCTGGTGTACCCTCAGACAAACTTCACAGCCTTCCTTTAAACCTATCTGACTGAAATCTCAAAACAATGTCTGTCCTACAGGTAGTCTGCTGCTTGACTGCTTGGCATGCTTGGTTTTTCTGTCTCTTAATTTTGTTACACCTTCTCTATGTCCAGTCTGCCATTATTTCCTGTGACAGTATGGCAGTACCAGATGTATGTGTAGAAATCTGCCTTGAAGCAAGGGAAGGTCTAGAGAGGCTATAGAACTGTCCTGTGCTGTTCCATGTCATGCAAAGTTAACACAAGACTCCCATGAAAACCAGGCAAAACTGAGATTTGACCCGACCAAGAAAGAAGGGCTTATCCTTTGAATAGGAACTTCAAAAACTTCCATCCATAAGATCTGACCCTTAAATCCATGGCCCACATGTTTGCAATTCCATAGCATGGGCATAAGACCAAGCATAATGTACTAACCTTCACTTAGTAGGAAGCACCTCTCAGCATGCCCACCACAGCTGCCCACCTGTAGATGATTAGGCTACCCAAGTCCCAGTATAAAGCATGAGATAAAAACAAGTGTTCATAGACCTCATGGTAAGGAAATACCCAAGAGAAGACAAGTTGCCTCAGGACAGAGTGAAAAAAATGAGTAGAAGAGGAATTTATTCAGTATTTCCTTCTTCAGCTCAAAAGCCTACAAATGAGGAAGTCTCTGTGGAATTATACGAGGCAGTGACTTGAAACCACTATATTGGTCAACTAGAGAGACTCAACTTTCAGCCTCTTGATTTTGTGCCAAAACATGAATCATCAAAGATAAGGCTGGAAAACAGGACATAATGTCTGATAGCAATCTGGTAACAGCACAGCCTATGCTTGAAGCAGTTCTCCAAATATTTGCTTTGCTTCAACATCCAGTTACTTCTTTCTGTAGCTTGAAATTTGATTTCTATGGGGTATAAGTTTAATTTTGCCCCCTTGCTAAGACAAATACGGCTTTGTGTAACTTTACTTTTTTCCTCTGATTATGTCAAAATCACTCAACTGCTGCACGACCTGTGGGGACAGAGATACTGCAAAAGAACAATGATGATCTGGGCCCTGGGACAAGAGTAGATCACCTCTGTCTCTGCAGTGTTATGGGTGGGCTCTCCAGAAGTTACACATGGATGCTCAAGATCCTCTGAGTATGTGAGGAAATGGGGAATTTTTTTTATTTACTAAGAGGGAATGAGGCCATCTGTAGAACAATATTGATCAGGAGAAGCCAGAGCTACATTGAAACAGACCTTGTTTGCTGTCAGACATCGATCTCTAAGGTATTTACTTTAGGACCTCAACAAAACAGGCATCTCACAAGGGCCAATTGAATCAGACCCCATAGCAACTATTTCTCTTTATTGTCTATAAAGGGAGTCAAGGCTGGCTGTTTTTAACATGGGTGACCACGCTGTCCTTGTCAAACAAATCCAACTGCTGGTTTTTATGTCCTGACCACAACATCCTTTCCAGGCATACAGCAGGTGACAGTTGAACAGGGAGTACTGTGTTTGAAAAGTCAGGCATTGCAAGGCCAGAAAACGACTTAATGAATTTTGAGTGCTCAATCTTTGCTCACCACCATCTGTATGGAGGCAACATCATTAAATTTTCAATTACATAACAGTGCCATTAATTTGTAACACAAAGCTTTCTTATTCTTCTGTTAGAATGAAAGAGAAGAAATGTGTTTATATGCTGAATGAGGTTGATGTTTTCAGCAGGAATTTGATGGAAGGGGAGAAAAATCTTGAGTGTCTCCCACACACTGATGACGCCAGAGACCTGAAAGTGTCTCTACCTGTGTGTCTCATATATGCACACAGAGCAGGAAGGAGATACAGGGAGGAGCTCCCTGGTGTTCAGTCTCCAAGGGAGCATGGGGGAGAAACAGGAAATTTCCATGTCATTTCTTGGCAGCTGTGAATAAGGAGAGGTGCTGAAGGAACCTCATAATTTCTGAGTCCCAGTACTATGCCTGAACGTGTAAGTCACCTAAGGAACATGATATAGACTTTGCAAACAGATAATGTGGACAGAGAGAAATTCAGCATGTGAGCTCCAAAAGAGACCTTTTAATGATCGTCTTGGACAGTGATGAAGTCACACTTACCCTGGCTTTATTTCAGGAGGTTTAGGTAAGGGCTTCTGGAAGCCTTTTTTCCCAACCAGCCAATATGTTTCTTCTACTCCTTTACCCTACAATAAAAGCAAAAATCCAAATAAAAAGCAACTTTTTGACTGGCTTCTACTTGGTATGTAATTTTCCTCACTAGGTTTCTTTGGCTTCATACATATCCAGAGGCATACCATGCCTCAAAATCTTGGGCTGTCCTTCAGAACAGCTCAGGGATTATTTGAGTTTCATTTTCCTGAAAGAGGATATTCATTATCCTTGTTCCAACTGTCATTTACAAATTGTCCTCATTGATCTGGATCATTGAAACTACACAGCTGAACAGAAATTGGAAACTACAGGATCACTAATCATCTTATTTGGCAGCACTAGCATTATTAATTGAGAGACTTTACAACTCATTCTGAACTGAGTATCAGAATAATAACTTCCTCTCCCACCACCAATAATTTAGCTTTTAAAGTGTGATGCATCTGGTGAACTGTAGGCACATATATGAGAGTTAATCATCCTTGACTGAAGAAAGGGAGGAAAACTGACATCCATCTTCACATAAACTAGACTCTGAAAGTACTTCAGGTCAATAATTTCCTAAAGGGCCAATTTATCTCTACTAACTCTGTAAAGATTTCATTCCATTGACTAAACCTGGAATATTTACCCCAGATCTCCACTTGAAGACATATGAACTTGGATGATTCCACTTGTCATGCAAGATTGTTGAAGGACCTGAGGCCATACTCAGACATTTTATTCTAGGTACTTAAGGCAAGCAAAGCTCCTACTTCTGTCTATTGACTGTGAAAGGCTAGAAATTATGTTTGAATTATTTAAGACTGTCTTGTTTGGACATTGAAAATTGCAGCTTCTGTCAAAGGTGGACTAAATAGACTACTATATAAATACTTATATCTAGCACATACAGCTGATTGCTTGATCCCACAGTCCTTCAATAACTACCTAATGTATTGAAACAAATGAAACGGACAATTTTTGAAGGATTCAGCTGAAGATTGGTGTATGAAGGTCAAAAAAGATCTTAATATGAAAATTCCTTAAGCAAGATGACTCCCCTGTGAAGTGATTCACACAGCCCTGGCCTTCTTACCCTCAGCTCTGTTTTTCCCCTGGGTATGATTTCATAGCCTTCATTCAGATTCCGAAGCGTATCCACTGTACTTTGGCTGACATGAATTCTGTAAGCTGGGAACAGAAAGCAAAGCAGCTGGATCATTGTACTGCACACATGCTGCGAGTTCCCCACTGCTTCATCCTGACAAGGAAAAGTGCTCCAAGGCAGGAGTGCTCCAGTTCAGGTGTGCGGCTGGTGTAGCTGTGTGGTGCTCCTCTATGCGGAGTTTAATGCTGACTGATGGATTGTTCCAGGCAGGGCTGTAAAGAGCACAAGGGGAGAGGAGATCTACTCTGGGGGTTTCCTGCAGAAGGATACCAAACACACTCAGTGTAGAAGTCCATCTCTTCATAAAGATGGTAAGTGGTTTTCCAGTAACACTGTCAGCTAGATTGCTTTTTTATCTATTGCCACAGTATAACTAGGGAACGAGAAAGAAATGAAAAATAGCCAACTGTCCTGCTCCAGACACCCAACATAATTTGAAAGCTGGGATGAAGAGCAGAGAGATGAAGTTTGCAAGGGAACATAGAGAAAATGTGGCTATGCATGTAGGTATGTCTGGATTTTTAGTAATTTATTCCACCCAGAGCTGCCATTTGGTGTGTGAACAAAAAGGGCAAAGGTGGAGAACTTTATTGCATTCCCATCTTCCCCAGATTGTTTTACAGCCACTGCTGGAACTCACTGAATTTTGTTATTGTTCTGCTTGTGTGAACAAGCCAGGAAATATTTTGAAAATATTTTCCCCCAAAATAGTTGAGGTTTTGTTAGTTTGTTTGTTTTTGTTGTGGTGGGGTTTCTTTTTTCTTTTTGTTGAGCTTTTATTTCAATTTTGTCAATCAACTTTTGTTTTTGAAGGATAGAGTATGAACTGATTATTTTTTTCCCATAATAATAAGAAAGAAAAACATCAGTTTGAATACATAGAGGAAGATCACACACATATGAGGTACATTTCCTGAGAAACAAACCTACAATTTTCCTATTTATCTATATGCATTTCTATTAATGTGTAACAGTGTTCTTGTACCTGCAGTGCTCCTGCTGTCTCCAGTCTCAGTGGGACTTTCTATGGGTATGATGGAAGCAGTGCCCACATGTGCTTCAACCCGTGCTTTGCACTGGTCATGAAACATAAATGCATGAGTTTACTGTGCAAGAACAGCTCTGAATTAAGGGTTCTTAGCACTGACTGAAAACAAGGATATATTGGAGTAAAGTAGGGCAAGGTTCGTGCTGATTTTGGTTGATGGGATTGGAGTGAGAGGACTGCAGCTGGAAGGCAGGGCCCTAAAGGCCCAACCACGATGGCAAGCCTGGCGCCCTCTCCTTCAGGCTGCTTTGAGTTCTGTCATCTGACTTTCCCCTTTCTTTGACTGTCCCAAATACTCACGCAGGCCCGTGGACTCCATCCTTGATGCCGTGTTCACCGTGTCTCCAAAGAGGCAGTACCGTGGCATGGTCAGCCCCACCACGCCAGCCACGCAAGGCCCTGAAAGACACGCCAGCCGCCTTACCCAGATGGTCCTGCATAAACCTAGGGGTTCACCGACTAACAAATCTCATCTTCTCCTCTGATACTCAAAAAAACCTAACACAGAAGACGGTTTTCTAAAGATCTCATTGGCCTTGGTGCTTGCTACATGCTGTCAAAAGTTAAGCATTGCTCTGGGGTTCATGCTGGTGTTTCATGTCTGAGAAAAGGTCATGTGTGGTAGGCCTTCAGTTCACCATCGCCTGGGAGAAATATGTTCATAGTTCACGGAAATTCAAGGACTATCATAATCTCAGTTTAAAAAGGTCTTTTTCCATGTGAGAAAACTAAAGTTCAGATCCTGTGACATGTCCTGTAACCCACTGAAACAGGATTAAAAATCAGCCTTGGGAGTCCAGAGGTGCTGGCAGCACTCTGGACCACCCTGTGTCCCCTCCTTGGAAAAGAAGACGCTGTTAGCTGGCCTGTCTAGTCAAGACCTGTTTTTCCCCTCTTTCTCATTCCTTATACAAGATACATTCACTTCCTAATTAGCTTTCAAAGAATCATTGCCAAGTTGTCAGGGAGAGGTTTGTGTGCAGGATCCACATGAACATGCAAAGACTGGGAGATAAAATGTGTGGAAGCCAAACAGCACAGACAATTCTCATCTGGGGTATTTGGCTCAGTTAATGTTTAGACTGCACTCTGAAAGAGGTGGTGCTAAATTTCATTGTCTCCAATAGATAATATCAGGCCTGCAAAATAAGTGCAAAAATAAAAATGAAAAGCAATGTGATAAAGTGTGGGGCTTCCTGCAGACAAAAGGCAGGACTCTGTATTTTCCATCAGATGGATTTATGAGATATGCCTTTTCAGGCTTTGCCTGCCTTTTCAATGTCATAATCATTCTGAGTTAAGATTTAGTATAACCGGTATCTAGGAAATCTTTTCCCATGCAAGATTACAAGAAATGTGAACATTGTACATCATCAACAGTACCTGAAGTGATGCTATAGATTAGGGTTTTCATAATATAAAAAGATATAGGTTAAAACGTTGGCTTTAAAACAGTAATAATATAAATAGTAGCAACTGTAACCTAATTTAGAAGCAATCAGTTAGTTTAGTACTGATGCAATTTTATGCTGATTTTAGCTTTATTGTAAAAAATTGATCCTTCATACATTTTTCAGATCTGTCTTAAGGAGATGAAACTCCGTAACTGAAAGCTATGGGGAACTTCACAAGAACCCCTCTTGCTGTGACCTCTGAAAAGTTGTTGCTGCCCGAAGTTGCCAGATTTTAAAATACTTCATTAGGATACAAACTCAGAGGCAAGACAGACTTCTGCCTGATGAAGCTTTGCTTGATAAAAGATTTTAAAAAAGAGAGAGGAAGAATGGTTTGTACAAAAAATATTACAAGGACTTTAGCAGCTTGGATCAAACTGGATCAAACTGGATAAAACACAGCAGGCAGAGACTGCTGGAGATCATGAAAACCAGATCTAAGGGGGTTTCTTTTCAACTGTCAGTGTACCTCAGACAAAACACTGTTTCTAAGAATCTCTTACAAGTTAACTCTCATCCTTATCAGTACCCTCTAATTTGTTTCAAGCTCTTCAGGAGAGGAACTATATCCACTAGAGGAAATTTAATTCAGGTTTTCATCTAGAGACACTTCTATACACGACTGTAAAGGCACTGTCAATAATCTTGACCAAAGGCCTTATGGTTCCCTAACTGGTCTTTATTGGGTGCATGCTAATGTGACATATACACAAAAAAATGTCTTGTTGGAGACTTCTTATTCATGCTTCAGTAAGAGATTTCTCTAAGATATTATCTCACAAAACACTGTCTCTCTTCTTTTTGTGGTGATAACATGACAGCAGCAGTCTGAAATCTCACTAACGACCAAAGCTCCTTCTGCAATGGGTGTTGCAAGGACACAAAAAGTTAGTTCCTGTTGAAAAACAGCCCTCACTGAGGTGGATTTGAGCTCCATTGGTTAGAGCATGGTGCTAGTAACACCAGGGTCATGGGGTTGATCTCTATATGGGGGCAATTCACTTGAGAGTTGGACTCCATGATCCTCGTGGGTCCCTTGCAACTCACAGTATGCTTATGATTCTGTGATTCCATTTTAAGAAGCACAAATAAAGGCAGATGAGCTTCTACTGTAGTCAGTGGAGACCAACTGAGTGTAAGTGCTTTTCCACTCCTGCACATGAACAGCTTTACAGGGTTCATTTACGTGAACTCAAAATGAGTGCAGGCTCCCTAAAAGTCCTGGAAACACCTCCATGTGGGTGCCTGAATTCAGCTTCCCTATTCAGTCAGCACAAACACCCAGGCATTTCTGCAAAGCTCACAACATAGGAGACACAAGATTTTTAGGGCAAAGTGTTATCTCTCTAGTATACTGCTTTTAACCCTGTCCTACTGTAAAAAGTTCTCAGCTCAAAACCCACCCTACCATATAAGCATTCCCAAAATTATACATTCTCTGTAGTGAAAGCATCTAAGACTTCATTTGCTCACTGCCTTCACCTCCTGTGTGTATTCCCCCTTTTCCAAACAGCTTCAACAGAAGGTTTGGAAAAAACTTCCAATGGGAAATCTCCCACAGTTACAAGTTTCAGAGGAATCCAGACACTCTGTAATGAGGACATTATGGCCTAGTTGTTTAATTACATAGGTTCATAGGTTTGCTTTGAAGTGTGTCTTTGCCAGGCCTTGCAAGGGTCAATTACTGAGAGGCTCTGGCTAAGACTCTGCAAGGACCATCAGGAATGCTGCAGAGTTTAAGAGTCAAGATCAAAGTGCAGGGCTGACTGCCAGAGAGCCTGCCTGATACACAAATCATCTTCAGCCTCCGTGGAAAAGCTTATCTTCTCACCACTGAGCTTGCTGGCTGTCCTGCTCCAGCCCAGGCACAGATAGCAGGGAAACAGCTGAGTCAGCTGAGTTATCCTGGACCTGCAGTGAAGTCAAGAGAGGACAGCCAAGATTCCAGGATGTGTTTAAAGCAGGGGAGAAAATGCAGACCAAACACTGGTTGTCTTGTCCTCTTTGCCTTACCCATGCACTGCCACAAGCAGACCACGGGCATGGGCCATGAGGAGTTCCCAGAGGTGCAGCTTTCCCTCAGGGCTGAAAAGACATGGGCAGCCCATGCCCAAAATGCATTTACTGCTTTTTCTGAGAGGTCCTCATGAGCTCTTGGCATCAGTTTGCAGAGAGCAGCTGAAGTACGCGACTGGAGGTCACACCCTTACTCCATCCTTTCCAGTACAGTTAAAGTGTCAGCCAAGTTCTCCTCCTCCCAAGAGCTTCCCCAAGGCTTTCATGATGTTGATCATTCCTTCTTCATGCATCTTTTCTCAGGAGGAACTGGGTCTAGGGTTAATAAAACTCTGCTGTCTGCTCCATGGCTCAGAGAGCTGGTTTGTTTTGGAACATGTGTTTGTGGCTGCTCCCATGGCAGTATGACGCTGCCAGATCTGTACAAAACAAGAGCTACAGCGCCCTCCCCCTCTTCCTCTCACACCCAATACTACAGTTCATGGCAATTCTGCTTTCCAGATATCCAGAGTTCATAAAAACAACAAAAAAATATTACTACCCCCTGTAGACATCACCTAGGGATGTATGTTTTGGCCAACTGCATGGGAGATACATCGCAAAACTGCTGTCAACAGGCAGCAGCAGAGGTTGCACAGCAAATTCCTCTCTTTCCATGTTGAAACTATGCAGCTGGTGCTCCAAAGACTCGTACTCTGGGCAAGACAATCTGCAGCCATAGTCTCATCTAATTTCTATAAAACACACAGTGCTCCTGCAATTACTCCTTAATGCTTTACACTTCCATGAAGGGTCAACTAAGAATCACAAACTTAAAAAAAACCAGTAGGGAGATGTGTTTTAGAGATAATTCCAAAAAAGTATCTTATAAGGTCTAGGATTCATGATATTGATTTTAACTCTGCTAAAGTCACAGCTCTGTTATTGCGATATTCTGACTGAGATACTTCCTTTACTCTGCTTCTGTCTCCCAACATGTACATCAGGGACCAGGATACTGACATCTACAAAATGCTTGCATGATAAAGCTGCAAAAGTGTGGATGTTAATAGATAAGTAGAAGGATAAAACCCCATATAATATTGGGTCAGACTCTCAGGCATTCTTAGTCATTGTTTGGCATCCCACTGTGGGGAACACTTGGTACTTTAGAGGAAGAGGCAGGAAATCTGGTGACAAACAGCTGGGAAAAATATATTTATGGTTGACTATAAAATGTATAAAATTATGAAGGTTCAAATATGTTATCCAAATACTGATTCATGATAATAGCAGATATATTTTCCTACATTTAAAATACTGTCACCTATATAACTGTAGTTCTACCGTTTTGGGAACTTTTTTTGTTTTACATTTTCTATGTATATATATATAAAAGGAACATCCTCCTTTCATTTTAAACAAGAAACTTTTCTGTTGATTAAATACATTATGACTTCTACATCAGAGATAATGTTTTCTTTATAACATAACTTTTTCTTGAAGTACTTTTAAGTAAAAGTATACTTTAAAAAAGTATACTTTTTTAAAATATACTTTAAGCAAAAGTATAACTTTTTCTTAAAGATTTTTCTCCCAGTATATCCCACCTATAATAAATATCTCCAGCCTTTTTATCCTTTCTCTTTATATGCCAGTGTTTCTGTGCTTTTTCATTTCAGAACATAGTTGTAAAGACATCACTGGATGTCTCAATATCCCACCTCTGAAGGTCCTATGGCACATTAAAGAGCCACCCATACAATGAAACCCTTGTGACTAACGTGCCAGATGTAGTTCCTGGCTGGGATAGAATACAAAATCATCCCTTAAAATGATACTAAGCCACTTTCCTCCACAAATCCTCTCTGGGTTTTTGGGGTTTTTTTTCCATTTTAACTCACTTGTTGATGTGGAAGATTTTAATATGTCTTGTAAGGGTGTTTTTTGGAGGGCAGGCATGAAGAAAGCATTTAGATTTGGAAATGCAGTTGAGGAGTTCTCTGATGTTGAGGTGCAGGTGGGTGGTGCTGCCTACCTGTGTGCAACCCAATTCGTATCCTGAGGGGAATGTCTGGCATGTGCCTCATTTTGAATGTTCCCACGGAGCTGAGGATGTCCAAGGACATGTTGGCTATTTCAGCTGCGTGCTTGTTTCCATTCCGTTTTGGGAGCCCTGAAGCAACCATGTAGGCATCACCAATTGTCTCCACCTAGCAAATACCATCACATTAAGAAATAAATATAGAAACTGAAAAAGATGGAAAGGAAACACAGAATAAAATCACTTCTCACCTTGTAAACATCATGGTTTCCAAGAACGGCATCAAACAGAGAGTAAAGGTCATTCAGAAGGTCAACTACTTCAATGGGTTCACTGAGGGCTGAAATGGATGTGAAGCCCACAATGTCATTGAAGTAGATGGTCACCTGGTCAAAATACTCTGGTTCCACAGTGCCACCGGTCTTGAGAGCTTCTGCCACTGATCTGAAATAGCAACACAAAAAAGATGGCAGGGAACAAACCCTTTTCTAGTGCCTGCTGATGACCTCAGACTCTTGTTTTACTGTGTTCAAATCTTCCACTGAATAGAAAGTTCTATATGGCTGTAACCAGCATTGATTAGAGTTTCTTACTTTAATTTGAAGGTGATTGTCAAAACTTATGGTCAGGTCTACAGTGTTGCTCACTTCTGGGAAAGAGTTTTGTCCAGACTAGCTATGGGTTTGTTTTGGGGTGGTTTTAGTTTGGTTTACTGGGCGTTTTTACCACCTAAAGTACCAGTACTTACGGTGGAAGCATTTGTGACAGCAGTTTTTCTGTCTTCTGTTTTTCAACCTCTAGCTGTTCAGTCCTCTCGCTGATTAAATCTTCCAGGTTGCTTGAGTACTGCTCAAGCATCCTGAGCATTGAGTCAATGATATTGGTCTTTTTCCCTTTGTTGATGGTTTTGAACTGGAAAATCAAACTGGAGAGTTATTTGTCTGTCTCTTTACACCACTGTAGCACTCTGAGTTTAGAAAGGAGCAAAAAGCAAGTATTTCTCCTGAAGTGTCCATGCTAAAGACTGGCTTTTTTAATAGCAAGAGTTCAAAGATAAAGGAGAACGTGAATTAGAAGGTGAATTTGCATCAATCAGTGAGAGTTAGATGAAATATAACCTTATAGTAATTGTCAACATGTACATTGTTGTGGAGTCTTGTCAGGGGGCAGGGTTTGCAACCCCATTTATCCCATGAACAATCTTTAGGGTAACTTGCAAAACTTTCTGTTCAGAGGCACAAAGTTCAGGGTGTTAGCAACACTACAACCCTTTTACATTTTACTGGACTTAAATACATCTTTGCACATTGACACGCATGTGTCCTGCCACCTCCATTCCCAGTCCTTCATTGAGTTGTGCTTTCTCTTCCTTACCTGAAGTTGAGCTGCTGGAACTCTTGGATAATTTGTGGCTTCAGAGGCTGCCTTAGACTCAACAGTGGAGTCACTGGGTTCAAAATTATTCACAACTTCATAGAACCAAAAGGTAAAAATTATGCATATTTGTTTACCACGGTTGAGGAAATGCCCTAAAGTTGTGTCAGGGAAGGTTTAGATTGGTTGTTGAGAATTTTCTTCACAGAAAGGGTTTGTAAAATCTGTTTGGAACAGACTGCTCAGATAATGGTGGAGTCACCATCCCTGGAAGTGCTCAAGAAACATGTGGATGTGGCACTTGAGGACATGTTTTAACAGTGCACATGGTGGTGGTACAGGGTTGATGATTGATGATCTTAAAAGTCTTTTCCAACCTTAATGAGTCTATGATTCTATGACCTTATAAGAACACAGGAACTACATTGCTTGATCAGAAAGTGGAGTTATTTTGCCAGTACCTCACTACCTGTCCTTGAGTCTGGCCACTAACAGATATCTGGGAAAGCTGTTCAAACAGGCCTCAAGTACAGTTGTATTTCCCTGGGATATTCTCCAAGCATCCACCAATCTGGAACTAGGACACCTCCTATGCCAAATGTTGTATCTTTGTCTTTAACAGTCTTTGATGAATTTTCCTTATAGTCACCATTTAAACACTTTAGAGGATTTAAAAAAAAAAAAAATCTGAAGGTGCACAATTTACAAATCTTTCGTCTCCGTGAGACCATCTGTGCAGGTACACTGCAAATGTGAAGTCATCAAGCCCATGTCCAGGCTGCTTTATCACCCCTAAGTCAGAACAAGTCTAGGGCTCTGCAACTTCATTCNCAACCCAAACAACAAAACTCTTCCCTGACAAGGACAAACAAAGGGATTACACCAGCTTCTTTGTTTACTGACCTTATGAAATACCTCCTCAAAGGTTGGACGTCGTTCAGGGGCTTCAGCCCAGCATTGCTTCATTACCTGGATGCAGGTAAAGGGGGCTGCCTCAGGAGCTATGTTTGGGCGGCACAGGGGAGGGGGCTTCTTTACTTTCTTTATAATTTCTGTGGCAAAGAGAAGAATGGGAAGCACATTGTAAAATGGAGGGCCTTGACAGGGACAAAGGACATGGACCTTTTCATGTGTCCCTGGCTTGCTTCTTCAGCTGTCACTCTTAGTCCTCAGCACCCTCAGTATCTGTGCCAAATGAAGCTGGAGGTTTCTGCTTTTCTCTGTCAGGAGTCTCTTGAAGGATTTAAAGAAGATTCATCTGCTTTCTTGTCCCTGGAGAACCAGGTTATGAGTAATAAAGTGACTGGATGGGGGAAGGATGTGTGACAGATGGATGTATGAGCCTGCAGGCTTGTATTTAATGAAATTGCCTCTGACTCTTTCCACTAGGACTTGCAGTCTTCTAAGACAGCAGAGGTTTATGGCTGAGCCCAGACAGGAAGGATACCAGCCTCTGATGCTTCATCCTTAACTGGGAGCCAGGACGTAGGAGGTTGGTGGGAGTAGTGACAGTGGAAATTATGTTAAGAGGGAGAGGTTGACTTCAAAACAATGTCCGGGAAATGACTCCCTGTCTAGAACTCCCTTTCTAGAAATGAGTCTTGTAAGGAACTGGGCTTGGGTTTTCAAGCCCTGAGAAGTCAGTCCTTTAAAACCCACCAAAGTTATTGTATTTGAAATCTTATTTTGCTCCGTGAAGAGCAGTCAAGTGAGTGAAAATCTCTTTCTCTGGCAGGAGCCCTGTTGTTGCTGTGAGTACCCAAAGCTTTTCAGCATTGACAGCTTACTGTAAAGATCTTTGGCTCATCCCCCTAGACTCCACCAAATGAACTAATCAAAACATCTGGCCCCAATATTTCCAGGGGCAGCCAAGGGGAAATGCCTTCCCCAGATGGTTTTAAAGTTCACACAAGTGAAAGCTCCTTAAGACTGAGACACAATGAGTAGAAATTCATCACTTTATCAAGTTAGAAAACAGGATTGAACTGTGTTCAACATTTGCTGGAGATTCTGCAGGGAGATGAGGTTGGGGAAACCTGCTAATTGCATCATAGTCTACATTATAGGTCCAGCTCTGATTACACAGTAGGATACATCATGATCATCATTGTCATTGCACTGGGACAGCAGCTTCAGGCACAGAATGGTCAGGGCCCCATTTTTCCTGCTGAACTGCAGATATCACCACCTGGTGATTGTCCAGCTTAAATTGTGCTGAGAATGGGCTGTCACTGAAATCAGCTAATTTTAGATTGTTGTTGCTGTTCAAGTGCTTGTGACCTGACCCTGACTGCAGTGAGTTTGTTCTTCCCATGGATGCACAACATGGTTTCACCATAAGCAGCTCCTGTGGAGCTCACCTTTGCTGTTTCCAATATACATAAGCAAAATGATGCGTCACTTTGATCTCTGTTGAAGAAAGAGTCTGTTTAAAAAGGAAAGGATTAAGGAAAAAATAGATGGGTAGATGGACAAAATAGGATGCTGGCAAGGGGTCCAGCTCAAAAATTTCACCCACCACAATGCACAAAAAAGGGATGGTGAGTGGGAAGCAAAGGAATATCTAAGCTATGGGAAATTCTGCCATCAGATTTCACCCCATACTGTGATGAAAATATGAGTTTGGACAGGGAACTGGAGATGCTGCAGAGGCCTTAAGCATCCTGGAGAGCACCCAGAACCCTGATCCCAGTGAAAGCAGTGATGAGACACGTACCAAGGCTATGATGAGAACTACACATGTTTATTATGAATGCTATTTATGAATGCTCCTCAGACTTCTGCCACTGAGGAAGGTCATGAGACTAATGCATTATTGCCTTATTAATAAGGGGACTTGGCCAGACCTTTTATGAATGCTCTGCACAAAACCTTAAAAATATACTGTAATGGTTGCTTACCTTCAGCTGAGAGTTCTGATGTGCAGTAAGGTGGACCACGAGCAACCACTTCTTGTAGGATGATTGCAAAGCTGTAAACATCCCCTTTGACTGTGCCTTTTCTGCACATATCTGGGTCCCTCAGTAACTCAGGAGCTGTCCAGAGCAATTCTAAAAAAAAATTCCAGAGCATCACATTTCTTACACTTGAACTCAGACTATTGCAAAGTAGATGCTTAAATGAATACCTTATTTCAGTCATTTGAGGAAAGATTAGAAAATACTACATTATTTACTGAATCAAATATTTTACTTGTGGTGTGTTAGGAATTCTAAACTTCTGTGCTGACAAAAAAAAGTGTTTTCCAGGTTTTACTCTATTTTTTAAAAAAATTGCCATACCAAAAATTCGTATCATATAACACTGGCCGTGAACTTACATAAGAAGCCATCTCACCACTGCCATAAGTTTTAACACCTTTTCTTTCATTTAAAATGTTCCTGAGTCAAAATGTCGGCAATGAATCTTGAATTTCTTGTTGCAGTTGTTGCCCTTTCACAAAGCAACAATTAACAACGTTCTCTGTAGTTCTTTTTAGATTAAGGTAGTTTCTGTAAAAGCAGTTTGTGACAATCTGATGCACAGTCTTTATAATGCAATAGTTCAAGTGACAAAAGACACAGTGGTAAAACTTATCCAGCCTCATCAAGAAATGGATTTCCAAACTGAGATATTGTTACCCTGGTAACTGTGCATTCTGAGTAAAGGGGATACAGAACATTTCTGCCACTTCAAATGTGTTTGTCTTCTGTAAGGGAGGAGAAGAAAATCTTCAGTCTGACAACTGCCCTATTTGAGACCCTGGAAAGGTGTAGGTATCAAATACCATGACAGAGGGATCAAAACACTACATACTACTTGAAAACAGATTTCAAGAATGAACTGGGACACCAGAGGAACCCAAAGCAATGGCCAAGTGAAAGAAATCCTGTCAAAATCTCCAACCCTGGTCCCATGGGGGCTGTTCTTAAGTGCTGGGACTCTCATGTGGCAGCCTTTGGTGATTGGCATGTAGAGGGCCTATTTCAAAGAGACCTATATCATTTTGTGGTTTAGAGGACTTATTTTAACAAAAAAAAAAAAAAAGTGTCTTTGCATTTGGGCTAACATCAAACTCAAATATAGGGTTGGATCTAAGGATGTGAAGCCATTCCACTGGTCACAGAAATTCAGTACACAGAAATTCAGTTAAGATTTCAGGGACAATTCAGTCCTTCTCCAAGTTCTGTCATTGCTTACAGTAAATTATAGTTTCTTTACCATGTCATTCTGATATTTGCTTCACTTTCAGGAAGTCTGAAAAAAAACCTTCCTTATAACAATGCATGGTATGGAGGAAACTAGATGTAGTGAAAATACTTGTGTGGCCACTAGCCTGAAATTGTATTAGGACAAACATCTGTTAAATCAATGGAGAAATATTTCCAAAAAAACCAATTTCCTCATCACACCTACCTTCTGGGGATGGCTGAATATAGGGGCATTTCTGTGCCTCTAAGATCTCGTTATAGCCATAGTCAGTGATCTTCAGGACAAACCGGCCATCCACAACACAGTTACGAGACTTGAGATGTCCGTGGGCAAAATCTCGGTGATGCAAATATCTGATTCCCTAAGGAACACAGAACAAATTCCAGGTTGACCCTTAAGAATTGTCTTATTCATCAACACTCAGAGACAGCAAGCCAATTTTTCACCTCTGTTGGCATCAAATGCAGCATTGACTCTAGGTCAAATGCAGTAATGATCCAAACAATAAACTATGGTAGAAGTTTAGAAATAGATTAGGAATATGAAATAGGTTTGTCTGGACCCTTAAAGTAATAGAGGAAAGATCTGACAACTTTAGGAAGAGTCAGATGCCTCCCTCTGTAGCCCTACATCTCACTGCACCCGGAAGTTCTGCTTTTAGGCAAGGATAAGAAAGTAGACACAAGTGTTACCAAATAGTTATGTCAAAGGTAATCATGAAGAGCTGGGTGCCCCTACCCATCTCTCTCAAGGAGGCTCAGAAGACGGATCACAGACTGCAGGAATGGTTCTGGCAGTCTACTCTCTGGAATCCACCTGTCCCAGATTAGTAGTTCACCATTAAGACATGAAAACATGGTACATGACTGGAAGCGTGAAAGCTGCTAAAGGGACCATACTGCAGCCATCCTGTGGCAGGGGATGGATACTGTTTGGTTCTATGGTGGATGCATTTCTGATTTATGACAAGAAAGGGCCTTGGCAAAGAACGAATTTGTCACAAAATTCTGTTGTTCTAGGTGATCAGTTGAAGCCTGATACGTAGTTTTAGCCTCTTGTCCTGCTATGTGGTTGTGGTTCTACTGCCCCAAAGGGTGCGTCTCTCAGATGCAACAAAATAAGGATAAGAGGTCTCCTGTAAAGACTGATAGAATTACATTCAGTTTGTTTTCCCTGTGTTATTATAAAAAACTTAACATTCTGATTGAAATAGCTTTTTCTTCATAGAAGTCCCATTCAGATCGTGCCTCAGCAGAAGTAATGGATTTACTTTAATTAGATCCATCACAAGAGAGGACTTGAACATCCAGTCCAATTTCATATCCTCATTTCTCAGCAAGTCCTCCAGGCTGCCTCGTGAGCAGTACTCCGTCACTATGGCAAAGATGCCGCAGTCAGAGAAAAAGCCCAGGAACAGATTCACATTTTCATGACGCAGATCTTTCATCTGAAACAAGACAGCGAATCACAGTGAGACCAGGTCAGCCAGACATCTGCTCAGTAGTTTTTTGGTTTTTCACTAGAAGCCCTTTTCACACTTATACTCCCAAACAGCCTTCCACAGAAGGATGGGGATGCAAACAACCTCTCTGGTGCTTCGTTTTGGCTACTTTTCAAGCTTTATTTTCCTTTGTCTATCCATTGAGACAAAGAAAGCAAGATAACAAAAGCAAACTAAACAGAAGTTTGTGTTTCCTTTAGACAAACTGGATTGAATCTTTCACTGGGCCAGAATGGCTTTGCTGGGGTAGATTGAGTTCAGCATGGATCTTGCTCTGAACTGGAAAGGAATACCACACCTAAAGGGTCCAAAGTCATCCACCAGTGGTGTTTTTGGAGACATGCCCTGGTAAATTTGTTGCTTTACATGCATAAAAATGCCACTGCTATGTTAGCAATAGCTGTCAACAACTAATGGCCTTGAATTTGGAAGATAATTATGTTTTCTTGTCATTTGTAACAATGAAATTGAAGACCAAGCTTAAGCATCTGAGAAGCATCTTAGGTGGAAACACAAAACAAACCCCAGAGAAATGCACAACTGTGTCTGTGTCACACTGCCAACATACAATACATGAAACTATCTGCCAGTGCTCACACTGTGCAGGGATGAGTTCCCCAAACCACTCTGCCTTTGCAGGCAAGATCACTTGAAGGATTTGTTTACACTTAACACTGCACCAGCTTGGAAGTGTCAGGTCCAGGGTGGGGTTTTACAAGCTGCTGACTGACATATGGATCTATGGTAAATTTGTCAGATGCAGTCGTGCAGGGTCCACTCTACCACATTTCACCAGACGAGACTCATTGACAACCACAACGCATGATTTAATGGATAAATATGAGACAAGGACAACAAACACACCCTGAAGCCAAAAACCTCCCCTGAGAAACCTTCCCTCCACGTCACCATCCCTTATCCCTACCTTCCTTAAGATACTGGTGGAGCTTTGCCGCAGATTGTGAACTGCTCCCATCTCAAATTTTTTCAGCCACACTCTGTCTCCCTGTCCACAATCACAGAATCAGAGAACGGTTAAAGTTGGAAGAAAACAGTGATGGATCATCTAGTCCAACCTCCCTGTTTAAGGAAGGTTATACTACAGCACCTTGCACAGGATTGTGTCCAGGCAGTTCTTGAACGTCTCCAGTGAGGGAGACTTCACAAACCTCCCTGAACAATCTGTTTCAGTGCTTGGTCACCTGCACAGAAAGGTTCTTTCTCATGTTCAGGTGGAACTTCCTGTGCATCAGTTTCTGCCTTTTGCCTCTTGTCCACTGAGGAGAGCCTGTCTCTGTCCTCTTGACACCCTCTCTTCAGATATTTACAGATATCAGTGAGGTGCTCTCTCAGTTATCTCTTCTTGAGACTGAACAGACCCAACTCCCTCAACCTTTCCTCGTAAGAGAGAAGCTCCAGTCCCCTAATCTCAGTTCAGGTGGGTGACTGACAGAGCAAATCTCTGGGCAACAATTAACATTGGGATCCAGATCTGAATTTCAGATCCTTGACTTTGAAAGCAGCCAGGGATTTCTAATATTCTTGGCAACTGATTATTTATGTGCTGAATCCAAATAAGAATATCCACAGCAAACCCTCAAAAAAAGGGGTGAAGCAGGACCTTCACCTGGATCCCAACTTTATGCCTGGAAGGCATCTTAGTATCTGATAAACAGCAATAAATTGATTAAAAAGGAAAATAACTCTGGCTGGAACTTTCTCTGGCATTAATGATTGATCAAATTTATTTTGCTCCTCTTTTTTTTCAAAAAGCTGCATTTTCAGGAAAGAGAAGATGGATGGGATGAGTTTTCTTGGCCATTGCCTCTGCTTAAGCTCCATACAGTCCTATTGCCACAAAGGGGAAATTTAGCTTCCATTTGTATATTTGGATCCTGTCTTGTAAGAAATTTATTAGAGATGTCACCAAATAAAGACTGTCTTGTAAGAAAGGTTCTTCATGGTGCCACCACCTTCTCTGACAGTGTTACATATGTTGAATATTCCCATCCCACATGAATCCAAGTGTCAGGGTGAGGATTGGCAGAGTCACCTTAAACACTTGCTAAGTCCATGCTTGGGAGTAACTTATTTTCATGCTTAGGGTTTGTTCAAACTACCTCCATGCTGGGACCCACAGTACTGAGCAAAATACTTTTCCCCCTGGAGGAGTCCAGTGAATAGAAGCAATGAGAGAAGGCTGCATGAGGTCCCTACCTACCTCATACAAAGCCACGTTGGAGGTTTCGTGGGTGGCAACTGTGCTTTTCAAGGAAGCGGAGCGGGTTATGGATTTCAGGCTTCTGGTCTTGACTGCTATGCTGTTTGCATCAGTCAGACTGTCCAAGGTCAGCCTCTGGAAGGCAAGGAAAGCAGGTGCTAGGCAGCTGCCACCTTTGGGTGTAAACCTCCACTCCAGCTCTGCCTTACAGCATGGATTTGCAGGTAAGGAAATCGTGGAATCATCCCCCAGCAGATCACCAGCTCTGGGTATGAGCCAGAATGACCCAGGAATGGTTCCCAATAGATCTGAATGCAGACACTTTATTTTAGAGGATAAGATGCTTTATCTTTTTGGACATGCCCTGTGGTGCACCACCCAACCTCAAGAACAAGGAATAAGCCCTGGCATCTAGAAGAAACACAATCAAGGCTACGATTTTATATCATCATAAAAGCTCTGGCATCTAATCTGAGACTCAAAAGCACTCAGCATACGGGAAATTTTCTAATATGCAGGGGAAAATGACATGAAGAAGTGAAATGACCCTTCCAGATCTTCGTGAGTACAAAAATACCACACAGCAAATCTGCTCTGGTGTTCCACCAGATTCCTTTCATGAGTAGAAGGACTCACCTTTCTATGTAGCTCTGGGTTGATGAAGACGAGGTCATCCAAGGTCAGTATTATCTTGTTTGGACCCCTGAAAAGCTGGTTGTTCAAGATACTCTGCCTGCAGGAGTTGGAGAGACACAGTTATCAATTTTAGGTAGTGTATTAGGTCTGACCAAGGTAAACTTCACAGTGCTTACAGGGCTGTGCTTTGCACTGGTAGCTGAACAGGTGTTGCCAACAGGCCAGTGTTTTGGCTGCTGCTGATCAGCGCTGTCCTCTGGCATTCCTTCCCCTCACCAAAGGGGATGGGGGTGAGCAAGATCCTGGGAGGGGACACAACCAGGCCAGCTGACCCAAATTAGCCAAAGGGATATTCCATAGTGTATGACATCAGCTCAGATATATAAGCTAAGGGAGAGAGGAGGAATGGGGGCATTTTTGAGTTTCCAATGTTTGCTTTCCAGAGGAACCATTATGTATGTTGAAGCCCTGCTTCCCAGGAAGTGTCTGAACATCACTGCTGATGGGAAGTATACCTTTTTCCTCTTTAGCTCTTGTGTGCTCAGATCTCCGCTTGTTTCTTTCTTTTTGCTGTAATAAAACTGCCTTATCTCACCCTGCTGGTCATTCTCCATCTTATTCTCTTCCCTGTCCCAGTGGGAAATGGAGTAATAGAGCAACTGAGTGGGCACCTGGCAGCCAGCCAGGGTCAACCTGCTGTAGGTAGGTAGCCAGTTTACACCTCCTCTGAATTCCTGACATCTGGCTTCCCTGCAGTATTACACCCTGCCTGCAGTGCTGCATCCAGCTCTGGGGCCCCTGACTTACAAAGGTTGTGCACCTGTTGGAGTAGGTCCAGAGAAGGCCATGAAGATGACCAGGGGGATGGAGCACCTCTGCTATGGAGATAGGCTGAGAGAGCTGGGGCTGTTCAGCCTGGAGAAGAGAAGGCTCTGGGGATTCCCTAGAGTACCTTCCAGTGACTAAGGAGACGGGCTACAAGAGAGCTGGAGAGGGACTTTTGACGGGGGCATGGAGTGAGAGGACAAGGGGGAATGGCTTCCAGCTGAAAGAGGGTAGGTTTAGATTAGATATTGGGAAGCAATTATTTTCTGTGAAGGTGCTGAGGCATTGGCACAGGTTATGCAAAGAAGCTGTGGCAGCCCCACACATGGAAATGTTCAAAGCCAGGCTGAATGGGGCTCTGAGCAGTCTGGGGTAGTTGAAGGTGTCCTTGCCCACGGCTGGCAGAATTGTTTGGAACTGGATGATCTTTAAGGTCTAAAATAGTGTGGGAGTGGGGATGAGCATTGGTGAAAGCAGCCTTAGACTCAAATCCCAAGTCATGGATAACCCATTTCAACATGGATAGCAAGAAAAGCTTTCATCTTAAAGGGTCTTATCACAAATAGACAATTGGATTTAATCTGCTGGCAAATATTAATTGGATGTGTATGTAAGGCATATTTTGTTTTGCTTGCTTTTATTTATCATATCCCAAATCATTCTCCGTTAGGAGACAAACCCAAGTTTTATTAGTCCAGCTGGTCTGGTCATGAGCAAACCACATTAGGCACACCAGCCTTTCTTAGGGACTGAAGCTGAAGTGTAGTTAATTTATAAGAGCTGCCTGGGCACAAGTTACTGTCTAAATATGCTGTCTGAGTGTCTGTATTGTAGCATGGTGCATTATGAAGCACAGAGAAAGATGTGCCCTTGTGGTCACAGGTTTACACAGGGAAAAGCTGCATGGGATGAGCAGTATGACATCACACCTCATCATTTTGATGCCATCGTTTCAATGGTCATCAGGGTTTAACACTGAATACAAAGCAGCAGTATCTATTAGACAGTCAAAAAGTCCTCAACCAGGAGCAGAAAATGGAAGGGAAAGCTCCCCCATTGCCCTCAGTTTCACTTATTTTGCTTAAGGAACTTTGTTAACCCTACAGCAGATGACTGATCTGCACTCTCCTAAGTGTTTCCCTGATGAGGTGGACAATAGGATGACTCTTGCTAATGCTGCTGTGGAAGGACACCACCACATAAAACAACCCCAAATCACCACAATTCACTTTTCCTCTCCATGTATCATTCTGGACATTGTAGAAGAGCACAGACAGCTTGTTGAAGCTGAGAGGAAGCCTTGGCCACATAACCACAGGCTTTACTGGGGATAACATTTTATAATCTTCCTCTAAACACACCATCCCAAGCCACTCAACTCATCTTCATGAAAAAAACCATCACTTATGTACCTTTCACAAGTCCATCTGAAAAACCCTGTTTGATAAATCACATCCTGTCTCTAGGCAGGGAGGAAAGCATCCCTCTGCCAAAAGCTAAGCAGAGAGAGTGCAGTGACTCATTTAAGGTCATGCAGCAGATCCCTAACAGAGCTAAGACCAGAACTTCCACATTTCAACTCAGACCATGCTGTGGTTTAAATTTAGTTCCAGACATGCCCTTTCCTAATATAAAACATTGTCTGAATCATGCTGGACTTTTTCTTCCCTTGCATCTTTTCTCATGACCACACCTTCCCAAGCACAGTCTGGTGCTTGTGGAAGAGCTTACAAATGGAGCAGGCAGAAAGATGTCTTTTATTTACTTAATTGTAGATGCTGGTGGCCAGGGAACAGGGCAGGGTTTCAAAGTGTGGGTGGATGGAGGCAGCCTCATCAGTGTCTGCAGTTCTATCAGAAGCAGCTGTGTGCTGAAAGTGGGGGAGATGTTTGGGTGCTGCTTGCTGGGTGGCCTTATATCTGGCTTTGGAGGAATGATTCAGGAATGGAGACAAAACATCTGGGAATTATTTGAGAGGCAAAGCTGGAGAAAACAATCTAGGAACTCTCCTCTGCTGAACTCATTGCTGCTCAGTAAATATGCCTTCTAATTTCAGTCTATTTTCACTCTAAGTTTGGTCATGTGGACATTAATAATTAGAGACCAACTACTCCAGGTACTATAGTGAGCTTGCCAAGAGCAATCCATAGCTCCTGGACCAACCAATCCATTCTGGCACATTTATACCTTGGATATAGAGTTGGGACACAGATGTGACATGCAATTATGGGAAATTATTCCTCCCCCAGAAGACTCTTGCCTTTGCTCCAAAGATCTCATGGCCAGACCAAAACATATATAATGGGAATGACCATGGAGCTGAACCACAGTTTAAAACAGGGAGTGAATCAACTTGATTATAAAGATGTATCATAAATATTTGTTCTAAATTCTCTCCAGAGGTATTTTCTTTCTCTTTAGTACATGGAGAAAATACAGAGGGTCAGCCTCACATATTTAATAGGCAACATGATTATATTAAGGATAGAAATTCAGGCAAGAATTATTTGGAGTAAGAAAAATATTTGGTTTCAACCCTCATGTTCTCATAACAGATTCTTGACTTTGGTTTGTATGTCATCCTTTGCACTTCCCAAGTGATAACCATCTTCCTAATATTTCAGAAACATCCAGCAAGAGACTGCTAGAGCAGGGTAAGGGTGTGAGGAGTCCTTTGCTCCAGGAGGAAGGAGCAGCAGAGGCAACGTGGGATGAACTGACTGCGGTCCCCATTCCCTGGCCCCATTGCCACTGACGGAGAGGAAGTAGAGAATTTGGGAGTAAGGTAAGCCTGGGAAGAAGGGAGAGATGGGAAGAAGGTGTTTTTAAGATTTTATTTCTGATTATCTTACTCTGATTTGACTGGTAATAAATTTAATTTCCCTACATCAAGTCCATTTTGGCTGTTGTGGTAATTGGTGAATGATTTCTTCCTGACCCCATCTTGACTCATGAACCTTTTGTTGTATTTTCTCTCCTCTGTCCAGCTGAGGAAGAGATAGAATGGCTTTGGTGGATGCCTGGCATGCTGCCAGGGCCAGCACACCAAAATTTGTGAAAAGCTATGTGGCTGGAGAGCCAAGAGCAAAATCAGACCTTCTGTGTGTGCATAATCTAAATTGCTGGCTTAAGCACAAGCCTCACACAGAAGCTAAAAGTGGCACCAACTCAAATATGTGTTGCAATTCCCACCTGATGAGAGAAGCCAGGCCCACAGCACACAACACCAGGACAAATAACAGCATTACTCCCAACAAAATGACTGCAGGCTCAATCCCTATGCAAAGATGGGAAAAGAATCAGTGAATTAGCAAATCATTTTGATTTAGGCAATAATATTAAAAATATCAATATCAGGCCATTGGATTAAAAAGTCAAATATTCAGCCAGGAGCATGATGGAAGACAATTTTAATGCAATGTTCACTTATGAATACACAAATACTAACTTGGTGTACATAAGTCTTCAGCTATGCTAATTATTTATTTCNTGCATTTTAATTTTTTTTTTTCATGCCCTTTTTTTTTTTTTTTTTTTTTTTTAAATACCCGACTTAGAGCCTTGGATCAGTGGAAAAATGTTTTCTCATCAAGTAAAAAAATAGACTCACAGGGAAGTATTAAGTTTTAGAGTAAGCTTCTGCAAAGTTCATAACTTTTTAACATTTGGCCCTTTTCTCTTGAGGAATTGAAATGCTGAAAAATCTTTATCAAGTGGTACCAAACTGATGGCCAGGGTGAGTCACTGGCCCATCTGGGCTTTTTCATTCTCTGCTGCAGATTTCTCATGCTGATAAGAGAAGAAGAGGAGGAGCAGCTCAAGGTAAATGCTCTCCTCCACACATCCATCAGCAGAAAATACTGGAGATACTTTTCTCATGAGTGTGTTTACTAGAGAGCTAAGGGAAGCTGACATGACTGCATAAGCTAAATTCCAGTGGGAACTGTTTGCTGTGTTTGACCCTTCTGTTTTCTATTTTTTTTAAATTTTATTCTGTTTGTATCCAGAGACTGATAAACATAAACATGGAGAAATTTGGGTTGACAAAAGGCTCATGACTCTATGTCACGCTGACACCTATCTGCAAGCACTGAGACCTAGAGCTTTCTAGTGAAAGCTGGAGGCATTTTTGAAAATTGGTATTTGTTTCAGGAAAAGACAGAGCACTTTAGGTGAAATTTCACTGCTTCTGTCTAGGGCTCCAGACCCTGACTGTCCTCACACATCCACAGGAAGAGCTTGCCCATGGAAGCTGTGGCTGCCCCGTCCCTGGCAGTGCTCAAAATCAGGCTCCATGGGACTTTACACAACCTGGTCTAATGTGGGATTAGAATAGATGGCCTTCAAAAGTCTCTCCCAACCCATACTATACTTCACAACTCACCACAAGTGAAAGTAAGCTAATTATGAGCTTATGGGAAAAGAAACTTACAGCATGCTTTAAGGAACTTATAGGGATTGAGTTAAAGTCATTAGGGGATGCTTTAAGGGAACTGTGGGACTGCATGAAACTTCTTACAGGACCTTTAGGGGAAAGGGCAAATATGGGCAAAGGAAGAGATACAATGGGTCAGGAATGCTCAAGTATGTGAGAGGATGGGGATGATGGTCTCATGTAACCATGTTGTGCATTTTTTCCAAGCAAACCCTGTGCAGTCATTCCTACCTTCTTAACCCCATCCACGTTTTTTTTTCCTGGGCAACAGTGCCTCTGTCTGTGTATGATATTTATAGATTTAACATCCACCTAACTAACAGGGAAGATTATGTCCTGGAGCCTGCAACCCATGAGAGACCACAAGTCTGGAGTCAGCTCCTGCAGAGACTGAAGGGTTTGAGGGGTGGCTATGGGGGAATTTAGGTTTGGACCATCTACCAGAGGATGCATTTGGGAGTCTGCAGGAGTTGAGGCTGTGAGATCTGGTAACAAGCTTGGAGCCTAATTATGAGGTGCATAAGAGCAGCACCAGGCCATTTCTGATGTCCATGTCTAAGCAGTGCTGGCTGTGGGTAGTGGTGCCTGTAAAGACATAACTCTACTATATGTGTTACTCTGGCAGTGACTGGCCGTGTCTGCAGTGTGTGTGTGTGTGTCCTGGGAACACCAGCTCAGCCTGCTCTTGGTGAACCTGGAGCTAAGAAGCACAGAAGCCTGACAACTTCACATCCAACACCCCTCCAAGCCTAACCTCATACAAGAGCTAGAGTGAGGTTTGTATTTAATTCTAGCCATAGTTCAGTCTCTGAAATTCTAGCAATCATAATAAATTACTGTTTAATTGACAGATGCCTAGAGCTTTATGGTTTTGTAAAGGTATGAACATAAAATCTGATCTCTCTAAAAATCAGTGGAGTTTTTCCATAGACTACAATGAGATGCTAAATTGCTACATTGTTCCTAAGGGCAGTGCAAAATTAGATATATGATAGTATTATACTTTTCTATTGCTTTCCAGTTGCTATAAGATCAGTACATCCCCAGTTTTCATAGAGTGATACTAATTTATGTGTCAGCACAGTTATGGCTAAGCCAATAAAGGTTTTCTCAGCTACTGAATGAAATATTCCACAGATGTGGTTAATTTCATCCATTTAAGTCATATCCTGGAGCAATAGGTGCAAATGCTTAGTATTATAAGTAAATATGCCAAGAGGAGGTTAAGTACCCTACCCTGAGATTTTGGCTTCCCTGTGAACTTTAAAACTGCACCGCAGTTGCCTCAAATGAAAGACAATAGGTAAACCCAGTGCCCAGTCTGATAAACCTAGGAATCAGCGGAGATATCCCTGCCCCCAGGCTTTTGATTACTACCTCTGTTATCTATAATAACTCAAATTATTTTCAGTAATGATTATCATCTTTTGTTGATGAGGTGAGCCGTGATGGTCCTTCACTCCTCATTGCTACCTGGATAAAAAGCAGGGGTTAACAGGCAGGATGCTGAGAGCATCTGCTCTTATGCAGCTCTCTTAGCCTGTCTTCAAGGCAAATCCTCTTAGTGTCCTGTCCCCTAGAAGGACACAGTGCTGGGTGGAGCCTCTGTTATAAAATAGTTACTATTAATAGTTACTATTAATATTGGCAGGTGTTGAGTGTTAGACCCAGAAAACCCTTTCAAGCACATAACAGTGGTAACAACCTCATTGGCCCTAATGGCTCTGGAACTGTTGAAAAAATCTTGTAGATGTGATATTTAGTGGTGGGCCTGGCACTGGTAGATTAAGGGTTCGATGATCCTACACGTCTTTTCCAACTGTAATGATTATCTTATTCTGTGACCTAACAAGCAATAAGAGAGTATTGTGGATTGATGGTGTTTCCTCTGCACAGGATTCCCATAACAAACAGCATGATGACTGGTCATTTTTGTATTAGATTCTTGAATTTAGACTTTTCTGGTTGGGGAGTCCTAATTTAAAGGGACTTTCTCCTCACTTGGAGTGAGAGAAAAGATGAAAGAAATGAGAAGCATGAACTCAATGCCATGGTTCCCTTCAAGAACCTATTTTTGGTTCTTTTTTTCTTTCTTACCTTCAGTGCAGAGAACATCTGGATCAAACCAACAGCTGGAATCTGGTTTGGGTGGAACTTTATTGGGAAAGTGGATGGCCTGGCCTAGGGACAACACAGAGCCTGAAGACGTGTCCAGCAGGTGGGTTGGAAAAAGCTGGTTCCCATGACCATCTGTGTCCAGTATCACATAGTTGTGCAGCCCCTTCCCACAGCTGTCTGTCTCTACCCAGTGACTAAATCCAGGGAAGCTGAAGTTTTTTGTGTGCTCGGCTATGTTGGCTCCTGAGGCTCTGACTCCTTTTCTCCGTGCACTGTCCATAGCCATTGCCATGAAGTAAATGGCATCATAGATGGTTCCAAAGAGTGGAGAAACCTAAAAATATAGGAGAAATTGAGGATAAATTGCTCCTAACCTTCAGTTTGAGATTGGTGGCAAAAATATTTTCCCCCTGGCTAAGTTGTGAACTTAAATATTGAGACACCAGAACATTAAGGTGGGTTTGAAGACTCTTAGGTTGAAGGTAGACCAAGTATATGCATGACTTTGAGTATCTGTCTTTTCTCATGGTGGATTCCCAAAATGCAATTTCCAAATATTTTAAAGACCACACAGAATTGCACTGTGATGGGAAAAGCCAAGATTCTGAGCCTGATGTTTGGCTGAAATTTATCCTGCCTCAGAATATTACACTAAGACGTCTTCTACAAATAGAAGATAAAAGTCAGAGGCATACCAAGAGAGGAAAAGTGTCATGTTCAAAGAATTGATCTTCTCTGTCAGAATATTATTTATCCCAAAGATGCAAAAATCCCACAGCAAAGACACAGTAAACTTGTTCTGTGGGGTAACAGAGCATTTTCTGTTTGAATTGCTCCCTTCCATGCCAGATTTGATTTAGGAAACTTTAACACAAATGGTGACTTCTGCAATCATGTGGTCATTCACAGCTGGTAGGTGAAGAGAGATTATAGCCATACACCTGTGAGAAACATGAGGAGTGCTCTTGGGAGCTACAGAATCTGACATTTGTGAGATTAATTGATCAGATGTAGATACCTGCAATGAAGAACCTGACACTCAGTACAGTTAACCTGGGCTCTCATTAAAGTGTAGGGAAGGAAATTAATGCTTTCAAGATATGATTCATCTCCTTTTAACATAGATCCGTGCAGATCTGTTAAATTATGCCTTAAAAGTACTTGTAATTTTTTGAAATGTTGTAGAGAGATTTGAAAAATAGCTCAGCTGAATCTTTTACCTCTTCATCAGTATAAGATTCTTCAATTCTTGTAAATGTCATCAAGGTAAAAACCAATTTTGTTTTTAATAGGCTACCGGTGACTTTTAGGTAATTGTACTGACAAAGGATAACTTTGACTATAGTGCTAAGAAGAATGCAACAGCAATGGCCTTAAACATTTCCCCATAGAAGCATCCAGTATTTCTTTAGTCTATCTCATCCCCTCAAATTCTCAGTCATATGGACATCCCATTTTGATTCCCTACAAGCTCCATGGACTCCATCCACCTTAAGAGATAACTCTTCAATTCAAGTCCATTGCAGCTAGCACATAGCAAATCTGAGAGCCTCAGACACAGCCCTTTTCTCTTGAATTCCCGTCACGGTCCTACAGTTGAACCAAGCAAGTTCTATTGCTAGACATCTGGGAAAAGTGATCTTTCCAGATGGGTGCAGACCACATTCAAATTTCTCTGTATTTTTCTCAAAATGAAAGTGTGCAGGCTGGATTGACTCTTCCCTGTACTATTTCTGTAACTATTGCTCAACTTCCCTATTGACAGATCCCAGAAAAGCCCAAGAGAAAGAATATTTACCTGTGTGGCTTCCAAATCCCTGATTATTTCACCACTTTCTTTAGCTTCCCTGAATGCATCATAGAAAGTCTTTTCTCCAGACTCCAGTGTGATGGTCAGCACAGCATCATAAGCTTCCCGGAGCTTGCTGTCATTATCAAAGACACTGAATGAGTTGTTTTGGTAAGGAAGACTGTACAGTAAAGTGTCATATGGAACAAAGACGTATCTTCCATCTGCTAGTCCCATTTCCAGAGCTTTTGTGAGTAAGTCAGCCTGTTCCTGCCCTCCAATGAGAACAGAATGCATGCACAGGAGTATAACTGGAAAGCAAGGACAGTGGAGAGTGTTAGTAATCAGTCTGGGTTTTCCAACACAAAATAGTTCTTCCCCCCCAATAAAAGAACTGTCTGAACTACACTATCAGATCAGATTCTGTTGTTATGTGCTGAGGAAGCTGAGAGTCACACCCGTTTAGTTCAACCTCTAGAGGTCTGTAACACCTAATAAAAGAGGTTGTGACTAGTAACCATTTCTGGAGCTGTAAAGAAGGAATGGAGAGGAGTTTTGACAGAAGTGAGGCACTGGTCAAGATGATGGACAGTTGTGGTCATTGTTGTCATTGACCAAGACTTGAGCTTTCCCTCTGTGTGCCCTGAGCTGACACACAGCTGTAAGCAGTGCCCAACCTCCACATGCTCACCCTGCCACCAAATATACAGATTTTAGGTTGGACACTGTGTTTTGTTTAAACATCTGGTTCATGCTTGACTGTCCCAAAGTCTGTGCCTTTTCCTGAAAAATACAATGGAGCCAATGTCTGATAGGGAGATCTGAAACACAGGACACAGCATCAAAGCAAGATTTTTGATACTGATATTGATTTTTGATATTCCACAGTACAAATCACATTATTATAAAACCTTCCTATAAATTCTTCTTTATATGAACCAAGCACAGACAACCATCTATGAAATACTATTTTTTTTTCAGACAAGCTGCACCCAATCTTTCAGGTTGTAGTAGAAAATTTTGGTCTATCTTCATCACATACAAAATGCCCAACGTTCTTTTATGTGAAGCCCTGTCTGCATTAAAATCAGAGATAAAATTCTGCTTGACTTAAATCACTTTAAGTTTTCATTCCCACAAGTATGTCCATTGAGTAACAATGCAGTCTTACCCTGCAGAAAAAAAAATAAAAATAAAAAAAAAATAATAAAAAAAATATATATATAGGAATGAGACTCAAAGCACCTACTTTTAATGTTACTAACTTCTTTAATCTTGTTCCAGGTGTCTTCAATGGCTTTTTCCCCCTTATGCACGGATGTAACAATGGCTACAGGTAGCCCATGGTTCCTGAGTGCAGTTGCTGACTCCTTGGCTGTGTACATCCAAATATCCTCACTGGATGCAATGATGCCAACATGAGCCCACTTAAAGTATTTCATTATTGTAAGCAAAATTTGGGTTGGAGAGGGCAGAGTTCTTGCAAATGCATTATGGTGGATGGTGGAATCCAGCTTATAATTGATGCACATCCATGAGAAGATAGCTTTGTTCCAGTTTTCCCCTAAATGTGCGGCCACCTCACAGAACCCAGGGTTTAGAGGGCCTATAAAAGCTGAGGAAAGCTTTCCAAAGTCAACAAATCTAACCAGAGCTCTTGGTGTCTCACATTCTTCTTGCAGGATCACATAATCCAGCCGGTGGCCAAGATCTAATGAAGGGTCTCTGCTTATTCGTCCCAGAGCTAACCTGGCAGCCACATGGGGAAAGGCTTTGGAAAAGAAGGGGTCACAATTCCAGGGTCCAAGCAGTCCAATTTTAAAGACAGAGCAATGTGCTGGGGAACAAAGTAGGATTATTCCAAAGACCAGCCACCAGAGAGCATGGAAAAATGTCTTGCATGAATTTCCAGTGTTAAAGTGATGCACTCTGATGTGCCTTGTCCTGTTAGGACACCACAGGAGAAATGACATTGTTTTGCAGGTGGGTAGAAATGCACCAGGTTCTTCAGGAAGCCAGGCAGAGCGTTACCAGATGCTGGAAGGAGAGCAGATTATGTTTGTCTTTCACCATATGAATTGGTTCCGTGCATGTAGGTACAGCTGAGTCAGCCCAAGCTTCACAGCAGCTCTCAAGGCACAAGTCTTTGAGGAGCCAAACCCACACACAGACCTGAGGACATGCACCACACAAGCCACCTCACCACACAGAAGTGTCCAACCAGTGGCAGACATGCCATAACCCTTAAATGCACACTTACATAAACATTTTAATATGCTTTGCAACTTACTCTGAAACCAAGCAGTGAAGAATGAGTCTGCTTTGTTTGCAGTAGTAAGTACAACCTATGGATACACTGTGCTTCTGATTCCTAAGAAGGATAGTTTCAAAGTCACACAGACAAACACCCATATAAGAAAATTAAAAGGTGAAATGCACTAGGCCATCAGCTTCCCTCAAAAATCCTCAGTGGCTTGTGAATATGAATTAGAGCCTATACAAAGACAAAAACACACACACACATTTATATAGACATGTATATTCATATAGTTAGGGATACGTATGTATGTGCATACAATTTAAAAATTTTCTGGAAAAATTTTTCAAGGACAACTCAGAGTCTTAAATCTGGCAGATTGAAAGGTGGATAAACAGATAATCAGAAAATGAGGGAAAAGGAGGATTATGATTTGAATTTAGATAAAGAACTGCTAAATAACTTTCAGGTCAAAAGCTTTGTGTGCACTCTTGGCTTCAAATATTTTTGGTTAAATACTAGGAGCCATAGGGTTTTTGGGTTTTTTTTAATAACAATCTCCCTCTTCCCAGCCAAGCACAGAAATAGCAAAGCCATAGCAGGCTCCCCTCCATCTGCAGTGTCACCCCCTGACTTAGAAAACTTTGCTGATCCCAGCAAGTTTGTGCTCCAAAAATAGCAGGCCCCTTACTCCAGCTTACCTGTTCATTACTGGAAAAGTATTTTTATCCTGGATGCTCAGGCACTGGGACATGCAGCACAGAGCACTGCAGTGCAGCATGTGCTGTAAATGCACCTGCAGCTCCTCTGCCTGATGCAGAGAGATCTCCAGAAGGAGCCACTCCAAACAGAGCAGCTTGTCTCCAGTGTCAGTGGCTGTCCTTGGATGTGGGTACCACCACGAGGGTAGGCAATGCACAGTCAGATGATTCCCCTGCTTTGGTGCCCACCTCTTTCAAATTCTTGTGTGCACAGGCTATTCCAGCTGGGTGGGTGCTCTGGGATCCTCTGTGCCTTTTCAAAAGCTTCCTGTGCCCCTTTTGTTGAGGGCCATTCCTCTCCTGAGGGTTTCACAGCTCGGGCTATAACCTCCCAAGCCCTTAGTTCCTTGAAGGTCTTGCCAAGGTCCAAGTCTGCCTCACACTGAACTGTCTCAGTACAGACTGTACTCCAATCTAACCCAGTAGTTGTAGGGATAGCATCTTAAAGCTCTGCCCCTGGATAAGTCAGATTAGCTCCTGAGATCAGCCCCTGCAGAACAGCTCTTTAAATCTCTCTGGACCACAGCAGAAACAGCTCCTCTTCTTGAGCTATTTAGGTTTAGGGTATGCAGAATATTTGAGTTTTGGCTTCACCATTCTGCTCATGTGTCATGTTCCCTTTTTCCCTGGGTTTGTTTTTGGTTTTGTTGTTTTGGTTTGGTTTGGTTTTTGGTTTTGTTTTATATTTTTTTGTACCCAACATGACATACACAGTGTTTTTTACACTTGCATCAAAGCCATCTTGGGGGCTGGACTAGATGACCTTTAAAGGTTTCTTCCAATAAAAACTATTCCATTATTTAATGATTCTTGGTTATTTCTCTGGGTCCTACATATACCTCCCTAGAGCGAGCTCTCCAATAAACCATTCCCACCTCCCCTCTGGACCTGGCAATACAATTATCATCCTGGAAAGGCCTCAAATGTCTCCATGCCTCTCCTAGCTAGGAAGACCCTTGCAATAATTTAGCTGCGGTCAGAGGTTTGAGGTCTAGAGGGAATAATTTGTAATTCAGCCTTTTAGCACTATTAACTTCAACTACATCATATAAATTATACACATGTCACTGGCTTGAGTTCAGGAGCAGCTCCTCATGAGTAATGACTGAGGGAAGCCACAGAGTCATTCAGATGCAGTGGGGAGAGCAGCTCTCTTTGTTAATTTAATTCATTTTTCATTTTCATTCATTTACTCCCATTCATTCATTTCCTTGCACAGTCCAGATCCAGGGAGGATCCCAGGCATGTGCTTCATTGAAGGCTGTTACAGGTCAAGATAGTTATCATGGATTATAAAATTGCTTCATATTTGACAAGTGCCTAAAACACACTCTAATGTCAAGTCTGAACTCACAACACAGCTTTGTATGCTGTCAGTGCATTAGGTTTTGACACCAGGTTTTACCCAAAAATATAACATTAAACTTTTCTCAGTTGGGAGTCTTTTTTTTTTTTTTTTTTTTNTTTTTTTTTTTTTAATTTGACCCTATACATTTGATTCATCCACATACAGATATACCTATATATCTATCCATATGTCACATGCTCAGTGCTATCTCATTTCTTTCTGTATCAGCAATGGGGCTGCACAGTTTAATTCCATTTCAGGTCAGCAGACTCAAAGTCTCCAGGAGAAGCTGCAAATCTCCAGTGACTCACTTCTAGAGGATGTTTGTTTATAGCATTCAAATCTCAGCAATGAAAGATGAAAAAATAGTCTTGGAAGTCTAATCATTAGCATAATTACTCTGCCTTTAACAACTCATACCTTTCCACAGCAAAGTGGGTTGAGAACTTTATCACTGTCTCCATTTTCTTCTCCTTTTGTTTTCAGATGTAACAACCCTCCTTCCATTCGGTAATAACTGTGCCAGTAATCCATCCTCTGCAGGAAAAGCTGGTTATTCCCAATGGTTCCAGCACATCTCTCCCATGGCCACGGTATCCAAGATTAGGGATAACACTCCTACTTCTGCAAAACAAGCTCAGGTCCTGGCACTGCCTGATTGGTTTCACTAATAAACAAACAAGGTAAATCAAGCAGCTGAGGTAAAACCCACAACGATTTATGTAATCCATCTGGCTGAAATAAACATTGAAGTTTATAACCCTGCCTGTATCTCCAAACCTTGCTTTTTTTCCTCACATCTACAGCTTATCATTACTGCCACAACCACACTAGAAAGCAAAGATTTCTTTGCAATGCTGAGTTATTTGCATACCATCAGATAAATTCCCAACACTCTTCGGTGCTCACTGAAGTGTGTGACACAATATTTCCCATGGGACAGTTAAGCCACAGCTGTGTCACTTTGCTTTTAATTTTTAGAGCAGGAGAGGGTGCTCTAATCTCTCAGTCTGACCTCCCCCATCAGCGTGGCCAAGCAGCCTCCCAGGAGGTGCGGCTGCTCAGAGCTCTTCCAGCATTCTGGATATAAAATGTGTTTTGTAATGAATTATACCAGAGGGTGCTGCTGAATAAAGCTGATTTCTCTGGAAAATATCTACTGTCAGCAGAGACAGGGAAAAGGTTTTATTCATGTTCTGCTCTCCCTGAAGAAAAGTCTCATATCCCAACTGATTAGAGAGAAAATTGAGGGAGAGCAGTACAGCAACACTCACATTAGGCTTTCTTCACATCCTCTGAGCCCTAATTAAGAACTACAACCCTGAAGGATCTACCAGGTTCCTATGTCTATTAGTCCAAGAGCTAATTACCCTCAGCATTAAAAACACCCACTTAACATCTAGGGTGTCTGGCTTCAGCTTCCAGCAACTGGCTCTCACTCTGCTTCTGCCTGAGAAAAAAAACAAAACAGGAAGCACAATAAATACCACCTCCCTGTAGACATTTGCACACCATAATTAGCTCACATCATAGTCATTCTCTGGGCAAAATCGATAAACAGCTCGTTAAGGCTTTTGCCATAGGACATGCTTTCAGGATTCCATCCTTGCAGTGTTCTTTTAACATTCATTTTTAATTTTCTTTCTTTTGGCTAAATTAAAAACAGTATCAATTAGTAAGCCTCACTCCTTAATGCTGAATATAGGAGTCATGGCATCCTTTATCACCTATTTGATTTTACTCTGCTTTAGCTTGGATGAACACAGTTGAAGAACCACTGTTTTTCAGCCCTTCTCTGCTCTCCTTAGTGCAAACATCTGCCTTGGAAGTGTGGTATAATTTTTTCTTCCCAGATGTTTACAAACCCATCTGGTTCAGTAGGTGCTTTTCAAATATTTCCATTTAATCAGAGGTCCAGACCAATTTGCAAGTTATATGAATAGGGATTTTTCTCTCTCTTCCAGGTAATATGGCAGAGTTATTGAACAGCTCTGGGGGGAAAAAGTCACATCCCAGAGGCCCCACTAGAAAGCACTAACAAAGGAGAGTCCTACTATTTTATGTCAAAATAGCAATTCATCTTTTTTTTTAATTATTATTTGTCTATGATGCAGACACATTGACTGCGTAACACTAATTTCCTCTTCCATATCACCTTTCAGTAGGATGACAGTTTGTAGGTATTTCGGAAGACAGCAACCATTTGACTTTACATGACAGAATTGTGACTTAGCCACAAAAGTTATATAAAGTCTGACAGACAAGATTTATTTTCAGTCCAGCCTCATGGTCTGGCATTAGTAAACCTTCACCCTTTCATTCTTTCGAAGTTCCTCTCCACTTTGTCCTTTCCATGACATTGAGTTTTTCAACCCAACCTGAGCTCACTTTCTTGACTGCAGCACTGAAGTATCTGATATCCCATGGTTTTGGTGGAACAGGAATTTTTGGGAAGGATTGTCCTGCTGTGGCATATTACCCTGTTTGCAAGATGCAGTCAAGCATTTGGAAACCCTTTTCCTCCAGATTATCTAGTTTGCATCAGAACACCAACAGGTCATCCCTGAGTCCTGCAGAGTCAAGTTCAAGTGAATCCACTTCTTTTCCAAAATGGTTAGATTTATTTGATTTTCTTGGAAACAGATTTTTAGTAGCCTGTGAAATCTGATGTCTCTGGTACTGGCATTAGTAGAATATATGATATTGCAGGTTTAGATAGTCAATATTAGAGCTGGCAGGAAAGGGTCTCATAACACCGGATGAGATATTTATGCTTGTATTTATTTCAGCCTCAAAACCTGAGTGTTTAATTTGACAGTCTTGTTTCCAGAAGCTGATTATACAGCAGTACAGAGAGGAATACTCCTCTTCCAGGGGACATTTTCAAACTTCTTAGAATGCAGCTATGATGCAGCCTAAGAAGCCGCTACTGTCCATTTCTTTTTTTTTTTTTTTTACATGAGGCTTAGCCAGGCTGGACTTTTAATGAGCAAGTTAAAGCCATCTACTGAAGGAGATGTCTTCCCATGAGCAGGCAGGTGTTCAGCCATCTCCAGGAGAGCAGGGCCCCATCACAGATAATGGTGACTTGGGCAAACATCACTCTGAATGTCCCTTCCTCCTTCTTCCCCCCTTTTTACACTGAGCATGATGTCACACTGTCTGGAATATCCCTTTGAGCAATTGGGGTCATCTGTGCAGCCTGTGTCTCCTCTCAGCCTCCCAGGCACCCCTAGCTTCCCCATAAGCATGGCAGTATGAAAAGCAGAAAATGCCTCGGCTCTGTGCAAGCCCTGCTCAGCAGTAACAGAAACATCTCCATATTATCAACTCTGTGTTCAGCACGAATCCCAAACACAGCCCCATGACAGCTGCTGGGAAGTTCACTCTACCCCAGTCAAAAGCAGCACACTCTGTGACAACTGAAATTTCATTGGTGGCCTCAACAGAAAACCTCAGGGGAATAGCAAACCCACACAGCACTGGTGGAGTTCAGGAAGCTTGTCATTCCTTGGATATTTAAAAAGTAAATGGCTTAAAAAAAAAAAGTCCCCAAACCAACCAACCAACCCAAAACAAAACAAAACAAATCACCATAAATCTTCTGGCAGACAAAGAATGAGGGGTTTTGGCCAAGCCTGCACACAGTGAATGATAACAAGACTTCCAAATGCGTCAATGGACTCATGGATTGCTGACGTTTTGCATGATGTCTTACCCTGTGCTATGCTGCAAACTTTCCCATAACCACATAATCTCACTGGAGCATTCATCAGATCCTGACAGATCTGATAAGTGGCATTTATCCCTAAAATAAAGCCAAGAAATGACACTGTGTTGCATTTCCTTTGCACGAGGGCTTTACAAGCCCCATAGAAGAAATTACACCAGAACATCTTCTATCCCAATAGGTCTTTCCCAGCCTCTGGCATCCTTGGCAGCTTGAAGAAAATAGCCAGTTTTACAACCTTATCTAAATATCTGAGCTCTCAAATGTCTGCTGGACAGACTTTAACTTAAGTGCAAAACCACAGCACAGGCTACCCAGTATTGGTATTACACCTTCCTCCAGCTCTCGCCCATCAGAAAATTTGTTCTCTGTTATCATGATACCCATATGTCTCTCCACAATTAGGAGCTACAGAAAATCCATATATCAATTAATTAACTGATTAATTACTATGGAGCATGAGCTAGGTATAAACTTCCCTGGGTAGATGGAAGGTCTCAGCAGGCAGCAGCCTCCAGCAACCTGATGAATTCATCTCTTCTGCTTCAGCTATGTATGTAGATGTATACATACGTATCTTCAGTTCACAGTCATAGAATCAGAGTAGTTTGAGTTGGAAGGGACCCCCAAAACCATCTAGTGCCAAGTCCCCCTGCCGTGGGCAGAGACACATTCAACTAGGTCAGGTTGCTCAAAGCCCCATCCAATCTGTCCCTGAACATTTCACAGCTTCTCTGGGTAACCCATGCTAGTACCTCACCACCCTCACAAGGGAAAGCTGTCCTACCGATATCTAATCTCACCCTGCCCTCCATCAGTTTGAAGCCATTCCCCCTTAGAGTCTTATCACTCCATGTCCTTGTCAAAAGTCCTTCTCCATCTCTCTTATGTACTGGGAGGGGCTCTAAGGGATCCCCAAAGCCATCCCCTTAGAGTCTTATCAAACTCCAGTTCTCTCAGCCTGTCTCCATAGCAGAGGTGCTCCAGCCCTCTGAGCACCTTCATGGCCTCCTCTGGACTCACTCCAACAGGCCTACATCCTTCTAATGTGTGTGTGTATATATACATATATACACACATATATAAATGTATACACACATATATATCTTTTCTGGCCTGCTCTTTTAGTGTCTGATGACAGATTTGCATTGTGGCAGGAGAATCACCGCCTTTCTGCACCTTGGTCCTGTTGACTCCCTCCAAAGCCCTCCCCCATGAAAACTGATGCTTTGCACCAGCCTTCTCACTAATCCCCTCTGTATCCACAGTGTTGGACTAGTGCCTGCTCAATTTGCTGGAATTTAACTGGCCTTATTTCAGACTGACAGAAAAGCTAATCTGAAGGATTAGTGGTGTTTTTAAAAACTGTCATTAAAGTCCATCTGACAACCCTCCCTCTCTAAAGGAAATATTTTCATCTTTTCCTGAGCCTGGACAAAGCTTAATGAGGGTCAACGTACCTGGTTTCAGAGTACCTCTACTTTTTAGTGCCTATGAATTCTCATTTATAAAGGCAACCCTTGACATGACTATTTCCAGGGCGCATTCAAACCACATGGATGGTTGCAGATGGTTATTTTGTAGTGCTGCTCAAACTCAATTAACCCATCTAGAGTAACACATCTGTTAAACACATGCTTCAGCTCTTCAGCAAGACCAGCGATAACAGAGTAAAGCACATCCCAGGTTCACTTTTTCTTTGCCTTCTGGGTTTATAAAAGTAATCAGTCCTAACTGCCACCCAAAGAGCAATGCCTGCAATTCAACTAACCACAGAGGGGAGAAAAAAATAAAATTATCAATTGTTTGTGTCTTCCTTCATGCTAACAGTGTGATTTTCTTTTTGTGGAATTATAATTTAATGAAGATGTTGACAGAAGCCAGACAAAAGATAAACTTTGCCATGTTTCAAACCTGCTGTCTGCAGGAGTCCCAAACAAGCCCCCAGGTATTAATCCCTTCATCTGAAACATGCACATCCAGGCTAACACCTCGCTAAGTCCCCATTAGCTGCTGCTGCACAGCATGGAATGCTACAGCAGGGCAAGTGGGGAATGCCCTTGGAGAGAAGGAGAGGAAAACAGATCAAAACTGTTGGTGGAAATAAGCACTGACCCAGAAAACAGACAGGCATTTTCAAGTACCAGCAGCCTGCTGTGTCCTGGAACAGCTTTTCCAGGTGGCCATCATGAAGGGTACCTTCCAGAGCAGTGGGAGAAATAAACAGCATGTTCCTCATGGAAAAGAAAAGCCTTCAGAGAAATCTGACTTTCTAAGTACATCTGTGGCTGAAAACCAGGGCAGTAACAGTTGGGGATCAGCACGGCATCACTGCATTTCGTGAAACAATTTATTTCAGACAGGATGAAGAAAGAAAGAGTCCCAAGAGCTGCAGCTCATCTCTTCTGGTGCCCATTTAAGGGAATTGATAATATCTCTGTCTCTTTGGATGTGAAAGTGTCTCTGCTGATTAAAACTCCCTGACGACCTACATCTCCTAAGCTGATAATGATAAGCCTCTCAGGCTGAGGGTGTGTTGCTCTGATACCTCCAGCTCTGCTGTGCTTGGGGAGCAGACACAAGCACAGGCAGTCATCACTGAGAGCTCTGCAAGACAGAATGGAAATCTTGAATGCTCAGAGCCATGGGAGAAAAAGGGCAGCATCCAGGTCTGGGAAAGCAGCAAAACTGCTGCCTTAGGAACCAGTGGCACTGTCTGCATGTCTTTGTAGAGAGAACTGCAGGGAGATTTATCAGAGGAGGGTCAGAAAAGCCCTGTCCTAAACTGTCCACGGCTCTCATGGGCTGTTTCCAACTTTTCATGGTTCCAGCTTCACTGGCCTTTTCCTCCTATTAGAGATCAAGAGGTTCCACAAGCATATGAGGCCAGACTCCAACCCTTGCCAGGGCAGATCTCATTTGTCCTTTCACACCATGAGAGTGTCTTTATGAGGCTTGCAGCGCTCAAAGGTAAGCAAAACAGAGCAGTCTGGTGAGAAAGCACCTCCCCAGTTTCTAGGACTTCCTCCTTCTCAGATGGACTTAGTAGGAGGAAGGCACTGGGGAGGACAGCTTGTCTTTTCTTCCTAGCACTGCCAGCATCACACTGGGAAATAGGGAAACACTCCTTGTGTAGCCCTGGTTCATGCCTGTGATGTTTTGGTTTCTCTGAAACTCTTTCCCAGAGACTGTTCTGTCAACAAGAGACATGTTTTCCTAACTGTAACCTATGTTTACATTCCTTTCCCTAGGAGGGACTTCTTCTTGATGTCCCTCTGACTTGACCAATGTAGTTGAAGAAGTTTGTCTTTTTTCCACCCATTGGGTTGTTCTTTGTAGAATAGCATAAAAGGGAAGAAATAACCGGAAATAAAGCAGCCCTTGTCAGCCTTCTGAGTCGGAGTCTGTGTCATTGCAATCTTGAACAGCGTCACCTTGCCTCCTTTCTTCTATCACTTTACCTTCTGCAGCTGTCTTTAAAGCAGACCACATGGTACAATAAGGCACTGGAACCTGGATTACCTTTTCCTGTGTTTTAAAGAGCACAAAACATGACCCAGCCTGCAATTGGATCAACATCACTCTGAGTGACTGAAATACCAAGTGTCTACTGCAGCAGGTGCAGCAAAGAGCTGCCACTTCTACTCCTTCCCTAAGACTGTAGGAATATGTGCAAGCCACGTTTTACCCCATCTTGAGTAACTGATGCTGCCTTTCCTGAGCACGAGACTTGTTCAGATGAGGATCTGCCAAATGATTTCCCCTCTGGTTGACTGGGAGGAGGGGTGTTGAGAAGGAGTGTAAATATGCTAGCAGTATTCCATCTGTATAATGTATATGGTGTCTATGTAATATATAATGTAAATATCTATGCAAATATTCCATCAGCTTTCAGCTGGTGGGGAGTGAAGATGTTCATCTACAGTAGTATCAAACTCTGCTTCTGGTCCTTTCCCAACCTCTGAGTATTATCCTCTGAGTGGAAAGGCCAAGGAGAAATCCTCCTGGGCCGGGAGGAATCTCAATACAGTGAAGGATATGCTTAACTGTAAGAATCAGCACATTAGCTCAGCTCCATGCATTGGGTCTGGGCTGGGAAAGGTTCTAGTTGTCTCTCTGATGGCCATTTCCCAAGTAACAAGCTACAGGGCAAGAGGAAATGGCCTCTGTTTGTACCAGGAAAGCTTTAGACTGAATGTTAGGAAAAAATTCTTCCCTGGAAGAGTTATCAAGTGCTGGAACAGGCTGCCCAGGGAAGCGGTGGAGTCAGATCCCTGGAAGTGTTCAAATGTAGTTGTGGCACTTGGGTACGTGGTGTGCTTGACAGTGCCTGGCTAATGATTGGACTTGATGCTCTTTGAGGCCTTTTCTAAGCTTAATAATCCTGTTATCTATTCTAGTTTCTAAACACTTCTGGGCCATGAGATGCAGCAGAGATGGTTATGTGGGTACAGTATGAACAGAGATCTTCTCAGTACACCTAGGCAGGTCCAAAGAGGTGGAGGGTACTCCAGGAGGTGAAACAACTTGTTTCAGGCTATTGTGCTTTGTCATAGGCTTTTTCTAAGTCCAGAAGCAAATTATTTCACCCATCCAACAAAGACAAGCATGGCTGTCAGCCTTGAACAAACCACCTTGTATCAATTAACAGATTCTTTTTCTCATTCATCACCTATGTCTTTTCTTCCTTGTGTTCACCGCATTCTCTGACTATAGGCAGAAGAATATCCACCTTTAATTGTCTGGTCCAGCTGCCATCCTCAGCTGCTGGCTACTTTGCCAAAACCCCAACACAGAAGCAGTTAGAGCAAACCCAGTGTGTCTGTGCTTTGTGGCCAGCTGTCCTACAATTCTTCTGCAATTCACAGCCCCAAGCCAGGGGTATGTGACGTTGGACCTTACCTTTCATCTCAATTAGCCTCAAGCAGCACAGTGGGTGCCTAAAGTGGCTCTGACTTTGAGGGGGGCTTATTTATGTTCCTTCTTCCTTGGTTTTGCAAGGAGAAGATCAAAACGACCTGACATCTGGTTACACTTAGCTGCTGTGCCGGTTTATGTCACGCCTTTCTTCCCCAGTCTTTATTTTCTTTATTAATCACCTCTGAGCTAACACAGCTGACACACGCTCGACTCACACTCTAAATAACCCACAAGAGAGCGCTCCTTCGCTGGTAGACTAGACATTTTCCAACTGGTTAGACTGGAAAGCAATTCAGCTGGGGTAGTTTGATCCCTGGGCTCCTCTCTAATCCCCTGTTCATGCTCAAATACCACCGAAACCAGCTCCCTGGGAATCAGACACCATGCATCAGCATTGGGTCTGTCAGAGAGGGATTTTTTTTTTTTTTTTTCCCCAGGAAAGAGATTTCTGCAAGGTACAAGCACTTGCAAGCAAAACAAGAGAGCATGACAAGGGAGGGGATTTCTGTTATCCCAGTCACACATTTTTCCATATGTGAGTGTGATTTGCCAGTTCATCATCCAGACTAAACTGTCACTAGCAGGATTTTGATCCTTAGACCAGGCTGAAATACGTGCTGGTAAAATATATTTCACTGTCCTCAGCCTTCCTTTTCATATTCCTGTCCAAAATATCCTTGGATATTCCACTAAACTGAACACTGTTTCTCCAATTAAGCAGAGAGAAGAATGTCAAGCTTCTCTCAGTACCTCATTTTAATTAAGTTTCCCTCTTGGTGAACGTCTGAGTATGACAAACAATTCAGAGGACTCCCTAAATGCCAAGCTTATAATCACCCCTGATTTTATGTTATACTGAGGATTTTTCCTTGCTCAGATGATTGTTGGGTCTCACCAAGCCATTTGCACAACAGTCCTCGCGCTAATCAGCAAGTCAGAGCTGCAGCCCCCATCACTGCACCCTGCAGCTGCAAAGTAATGCCATAAAAATACTTAATGAAGCATGATGCCTGAAAAACACCTAGCTCATTCCTCCAGGGAATGGAAATGCCCTCAGCCATGATTACAGAGGTGCTTGGACCTGCTGGCTGGAGGGAGGATCGTTTAGTCCGCCTGGTGTCCTGTTCTCTCGCACACGGCTCTGTGTCGGACAGAGTGGAGCCTGTGATTGATCCCTGATCCTGCTGCACTGGGAGAGGGCAAGAAGGTCTGTCTTCTTCAGAGCAGTGAAGCCAGGACACTGTGGATGGCAAGGTTACAAAACTGTTACAAAACTGGGGAAAGTGAGTGGCCCAGCACCCAGCAGCGGGTTTTGGGGCTGGCCTGGGCTTGGTCTCTTTGGATAGACACCAATGGCCATTGGTTGAGAAGCCACGTCCTCCAAAAATGCCTTGGACATTGAGTTTGTCCCTCCTTTTCCAATATCCATTGAAGTTTATTTTCCTCCCAGCACAGCCCTTTAGCTGCAAGAAATCCCCTCCCAGCTGTGCCTGTTGGCAGATGTGTCCCCTCCAGCATCACTGGTGGGATTCAAACCCTCCAGATGATGCCAGGGTGTGTTTCATGTCCACAGGGTAACTGAACTCCAATGTAAGTGTTTTTGGAGCCATGAGGGAGCTGAAAAGCAGCTTAGGTCCTGCTAAAACATTGGAGAAGCTGGGTAGTCCCATTCAATTCCACTTCCAGGTATCCAGTGACATATATGATGTCCTCTGGGTCTAACATGTCCACATGGTGTCAGACAGGCTTTAGGCAGGAATTACAAGCTCTTCTGGGCCTTCACTGCCCTAGACCATCTTCTGTTCCACACCTGAGTGGTCTCACAACTCAGCCCTCTCTTGTTCCCTAATGCCTTCTGACCTCCCCAAGGTGTCCCACCTGGCCTGCCATTGACATCTAAAAAAAGCCAGTGGTCTCTCAAAGGCTACATCACACCTATCATCAGCACCCTGCCCAGAGAAGCTGCAGGTGCCCCATCCCTGGAAGTGTTCAAGGTCAGGCTCATGAGCAACCTGGTTTAGTGGAAAGTGTTGTTGTGGTTGGGCAGAGGGGTTGGAAATAAATGGTCTTTCACGTCCCTTCCAGCCCCAAACATTCTATGATTTACAAAGCACAGCCCCAGATGGGAAAACCAGAGAGAGATGACTCAGCTGTAGATGAAAGCAGATGGGACATGGCAAAGCCTTTGGGTCCCTGTGCATTGGGATGCTCAGCCTGCTGTCCTGCCAGGGAGAGTAACCAGCTACAGTGCTCATATACCAAGATAAACACCAAATTCATAGAACCAGGGGTATAAATAACAGGCTTCTTCTGCAAATTACAGCTGCCAGCAGCCTGTCTGTGTTTCAGAAGGATCATCTTCAGATTTTACCAAAACCACTGGAGGAAAAAAAAGGGGGAAATGCTAATTGCTGAGTTTTTGATGGCATGGGGTTCAACGCTGAGAGGATTACTCTAATTTTCTAATTGCTTTTTCATACAGTGCTTTAACTTGTCCTTTCAAAGCTGAGGGCCCAGTATGTGCATGGTAATTGGTGTTTAGATACTGACATAGCTTAGCTGCGCATAAAGAGGGGTTTAAATGGAAACCCTACCACATACTATCTTGAGTGGATGGACCTAAAGGAGAGATGTCACTGCAAGTTTCCTTGAGATGCTGGCTCCAGGTCCAAGTGTACACAGGCATGTGTGTACTGCTGTATGTGAGCAATCAGGGGTGTAGTAAGAGGGGTTGCTTTGGGTCAGCATTCAACTTTGAAATCTTCCAGAAGTGTTCAAACATCCTCTAGCCAAGATTTTCTGTCTCTCAGAACTCTGCTTAAACTCCCTTCAACTCACAAAACACCTTCCATCTGCAATTCCCCCCTCCTGAGCAGGGAGACACGGAGATGAGGTGCTAGCATTTAGTTCCTTCCCTGCCACAACCTAAGGTGTGGAAATGAATGCACCCCTTCAACTGGGTGATAAAAGAGGGGGATTAAAACACCTCTGGCCATGTCTGTAATGTGTAGATAATATCACCTCAACTCACATGGCTGTTGAGAAGAAAAAGACGTAAAAATGAGATACTCCATTGCTATGGAAACAGGAGCCATTGAATTATAGGTGGATGTAGTCAAGTCAAAGTGATCATGGAAATGGATTTGTGTCTCCAGCTCACTGTTTATACAGGTCTTTTTCCACAGATGTTCCCATTCTGTGCTATTCCAGGAACAGAACACAAAATGTTGTTTCCATTCCCTGGCCAGAGGGCATGGTCTCCCACAAGGCTTTTATGTATCTCTATCAACATTCTTCATTTCTGAGGTCTTTTAAAATATACACGTCTCATCCACAGTTTGCTTGGTGCTAACCCCTGTTATTCCATTGTCTGGCAGAAAAACAGATAAAGAGAAGAAAGGCACTAATTCCCCTGAGTGGACATGTGTGCTGATGCTGAAGGAGCTCCCAGAAAGGATTACAGAAAGGGTTGTGTTCTGCTCTGAGTTAGCTTTTGCATTAAGGGAAGGACCGTGTTAAAGGATCTGTTTTGCACAAAACTTGTCCAACCTTCAGCCTTGGAGCTGAACCCTTCAGCTGGGTGGACATCTTTATTTACAGCATCCATTTCATCATAAGGAAGCCTTGTTCCAGGGAAGAAGACACATTGTTCCAGGGAAACAAATCCTTGACACCAAGCAGTGACTAAGCAAAGATGAGGTATAGTAAAGAAGGAGGATAAAGTTTATTGCTAACCAGATTTCAGCTCATGTGATCACAGTGTCAAAACCTGCTTATTTATACTCAATTATCACTTAGTTCAGTTCAGTGGGAAATGAGGACAGAGAACTGACTACATTATGAAGGAAACTACACAGCAACAATCTAGAGCTCAATAGTGTTGGCTTAGACTTCCATGCTAAGTGAATGAGATGCACGAGGCTGAGGTTTTTGGGTCTTTTTGGAGGCAAAGATTGTGGCTCAGGCTTACTACCAACATTGAAGTTTCCTAGGAGCTTGAATATGGCACACTCTGGATGTAGGAAATAAGGGAAGAAGGAAGGAACAGAGCTGGAAGAGGGGAAGATATAACTGTCCTGGCATTGCTGTCTTGGACACAGTCTGAGCAGTACTATTTGGCCCCAGAGGTGAAGGATGTTCCTTAGTAGAACAGATGAAAGAACATAGTCCAAAGAGATTGATGGAAAACCAGCAAGAAGATGGTACATCCTCCCCGAAGATTATAGAAAATTCAAATTCAGCAGAAAAGCCCCAGTCCCACAAGAACTGGAAACTCATAAAGCAAGAAGGCAGAAAGAAACAAAGACATGCACATATGCAGGAATCAGGCCCTGATTATATTTTTCAATTTACCCTTTTTCCTGTATAAGAGGATGTATTTCAATTTAACATTGGTTAAAGTGGGTCATATCTCTAAAGAGCAAAGGATAAATGCCTATTCCTGGCTATCCTTGCCCCATGCTGAGAGTTGTTTTGCAGACTTTCTAAATCTTTGCAGCAATTTGTTATGAAGCAAACACTTATGCTTAACTTTTAAGCAGCATAGATCTCCATATAAGTCCATAATATATGCAGAGGATCATTAAATTTTTATTGTGCAATTCTGGAGGGAGAAAAAAACCAAACCGAAAACAAAAAACAAGCTAGCAAGCGAAATTTTGAATATAAATGGGGTATGTTTACCTAGTGTGATATTTTTACTAGAGATGAAACAGAGGTGTTTTGGAGCTCTTTGCCCAAAAGAAATTTAAAACAGGCTTGTGTAAGAGGAGGAAGGTGAAATCCCATAAGCCTTTGTTGACACCCTCCAAGCATAACTTTCCAGATGCTTCTAATAAGCCTCAAGGTACAAAATGAATACAGTTCTGCAATAATACCATTGGCAATATTAGAAAGCCTCATCAGTTTTGGTCTGATGCATTTTCCTATGGATGCATACAGGGAGCAGGAGGCAGAGCTTAACAGCAGTAATGGATAACAGAGCTGGAAACAGATGGCAGCGACTGGAGCTCACGTCAAGTATTGAGCAACGTGAAGGTTCAGCAGGATCGGATTTGGCTTTGCGGCTTGGCCCATTTTGAAGAGAGGCATTGTTTGCAAAGATTCAGTGTGGGATTAGATTTCCAAACTCCTGAGAGTCTGAGGGATGCTTGGATAGAAAACAAAGGCCTGGGCTATTTGCTAAATAATAACAGCAGCTTCTCGTTGCTATGTTTGATCCAAATATTTCCTTGGAAACAAAGCACAGTAGCAGCTTATGCCAAGTCAGATGAAGCTGGTTTGAAACCAAAATCCAGATGTAAATAACAATAATCATTTGGAGGGGAAGAAAGTTACCAAAATCCCAGTTAAGTATTCTGCAGGGGAATTCATTAACCTAGGCTGCTCTTAGGATCATCATCGATACCACCACGGGGTATGGTGGTATTCACTGGCCATGAATGGACTTCTGACAAAGCTCATGGTGTCAGGTGTCAGGTGTCACTTCATGGTGTGAGGTGTCACTTCGTAGTGTCAGGTTTAAAACAAGCAAGAACTGCATGTTTCTTTTTCACTTGGTGCACAGAAATCTGCTTCTAGCATAAAAACCCCCATGTATCTGTGGTAGCTGCACACAAAGTGTAGCCCATATTGAAACTCCAGCTCAGGAGGTCTTCAAACCACTATTAAAAGCTGAGGTGGTCTTTTAGGAAAGATTCACTTTTTCTTGATCCGTTCCACCTTATCCTACAGGTTCTTGACATGTCAGAGAAAGGATGACTTGACCCAGAAAAAACTTCCTTGCATTTTATGCCAAGTTTTCAAATTTCTCTCATTCCCAGAAGTATTCATCCAAATCACTACTATATTATGAAGAAATTAAAAGTGTTTAGCTGTGACAAAAGCTCATGAGTGATGAATGTAATGTCCTAAGAGCTGTCGTTCCAGACAATATGTGTCATTCTGTGTCACAGCAGTGAATGTCTGAAAATTCTGCCAAAAGGAAACAGTCTGGGAAGATACGACCCTGATGGGCAACTGCCAAGACCAGGGAGGATGACTCTGCAGTTAATAGATGTAGCAATAATTTTGTTAATTATTGGCTTCCTTTATAAGTCTGACTCCACAGTGTAGTTCATACTTTTGAAAAGTGTATTGCTCAAATGTAGGAAAGAAATAAATAGTGAGCAAGCCTTTCTTCAGCTGCAACAAGAAATCTCGGTGTGAGTGGCAGATGACTAGTCAAGCTAGGCTCTGGTTCACTCTTCTAGACCCTCACATCCCCAAATAAACCCACACAATTGTCACTTTTGTCTCCTTAGATCATCTGCCAATGCAGTTTTATCCTATTTTGCACACCAAGGTGTCTTGTGCCCAATTAGAAACTGGCATGACCAGTGATTATTATTAATGATGGCCAGATGTTTCTATCAGGAAACAAATTATATTCTTTTCAGCAGAATGAAGCTGCTGCATCAATGTTTCTCCCTGTTCCAGCTTGAGGGCTTACACAGATGTGTTTGCAGCTGCACAACCACCTCTTCCAAGGTGCACATGGAAATCTTGTGCCCAGGTGCAGTGTTTTTCATCCAGTCACTGGATGACTTTTTGACATTTCACTGCGCATCTCCTGGGTTAAGGAGAGGTCTGAGTCAGGACAGAAATGGTGAGTCCAGTTGCAATAAGTGCAAGGGGCAAGAATTTGCTCTTAGGAGAGAAGGACTTGAACAATTTTCTCAAGAAGGCTGCTAATACACAGAAATATGTGTGATCAAATTTTCCCATTTCAGCACACCATGGCATCATAAAGGGTATGAAACCCATCCCTTCACCACCTTTAGAGGCAAGATCTGAGCTGAAGGAACACATATATCAGTTGTGCTTTTTAAGGGCTCCCTGCTGGTTCTTCCTGTTAATGTGGCACTTAAGTTAAATGTTGCTGCAATTCAGTAGTAAAGGAGACACTTATTTCCTGGTTTTGGCTAAGATGTAGCAGTACCTGGGGCACTGGATTGTTCATAGCACAAGCTATTGTTACACACAAGCTCATCTGCAACAAGACCAAAACACATCCCTGTGTAACATATCTTCTTTCCAAGGAAGGATTGCTCATCACATTATCTGTGCTACCTTGACATCCTTGTAGCAGTTTCTCTCTACAGTGATGCTCAGCAGCTTGTGATCTGGCAAGCTGCACAGTGACTCCTGGAACTGATGTGGGGCAGTCTAGGGACAATGCTATGAACCATCACCATCTGCCCAATCTTGGTTTTTTGGCCATGAGCCTGTTTCTCCTACCCCGTGAAGATAGAGGTCTCAGTGCAAACATTGTCCTATTAATTCAGGCCATAATACAAGCCTTATTTAAAGCTTCATTTGTTCTGTGCTGAAATGAGAATAAAATTGCAGTATTTGATGGCAATTGTTAGAGCAGACTGGAAACAAATTTTTGGAAAATGTTTTCTCAGCTTCTCATCATGTTATGCATTTTATGAAACACTTTTCCAGTGTTATTGCCTGGGAAGTTTAGATAGAAATAGGTCCCCTGTTACTGAGGATTTCATCTCCTCCTGTTCAGCATCAGATGTCGTGTGTGGTTACTACAGCAGTGGCTCTTTGATGTTTGCAGATGGAAGATGTCAGGGCACAGCAGGACACAATAAAAAGCAATGGAAATGTTGTTTGCCCTAGTTTCATAGGGAAAGGAGCACTATGCAATCATGCTACCTTTGTGACTTCCTCTCTGTAAGTGTCTTTGCCTGCCTAAACTTCCAGTCCTCTTCTTTTTTTCCCAAGTATCTTTGAACAAGCTTCAAAATTTCAGTCACTTTTGACAGAAAGTTGGATACTTCAGAGATACTCCAGAGCTAAAGATTTCCTGCTCATAGTCAATAGAGGAAACCTTTTCTGGTTGTCCAGAGGGAAATTCTGTAGAAAAGCCTGAACCCTTATAAGCAGTTAGAGGATCATCACAAGACACAGATCCACAGGAAGGCAGATTTTGGTAACACCACATGTTGGAATGAGCCATCACTGTGATGAATACAGCTGAAAGAAAGAAGTACAGAAACACTATGAGCTCCTGTCTCCACTAGGAAAATGTTATGTCAAAGTCAACTCACCTCAGGCAGTATTAGCAGGTTGCAGAGACAATTCCCTATTTTGTTTTGGGTTTTCTTCTCATGGGTGTAAGTCATTACAGTGGATCTGGAGGACCTTTAAATCAGTGGTTTTATTATTAGTATTGTGGTAGTTGTAATGACCCCCTGCAATCCTAAAAGAAATAGGGTACAGACAGCTGATAAAGCAGCCTTTGGCCAAAAAGCAACAGATAAATATCACATGGAAGGCAGATATAAGCAGTAATTGTGTGCTCACAGCCCAGAGAACCAACTGTACCCTGGGCTGCATCAGGAGCAGCACAGCCATAGCAGGTCAAGGGAGAGCATTCTCCCCATCTGCTCAGGTGAAAACCTACCTGCAGTATAGCTCTGGGACCCCCAATATACCAAGGTTGTGGACGTGATGGAATGAGTCCAGAGGAGGCCATGAAGATGATCAAGGGGCTGGAGCACCTCTGCTACGGAGACAAGCTGAGAGTATTCAGCCTGGAGAAGGGAAAATTCCAGGGAAACCTTATTGTGGCCTTCCAGTACCTGAAGGGGATACGAGAGAGCTGGAGAGGGACTTTGGACAAGAGTGACAGGACAAGTGGGAATGGCTTCAAACTGACAGAGTGCAGGTTTAAATCAGATATTAGGAAGAAATGCTTTATGATGAGAGTGGTGAGGCACTGGCACAGGCTGCCCAGCCCCATCCCTGGAAGTGTTCAAGGTCAGGCTGGATGGGGTGTGGAGCAATCAGGTGTAGTGGAAGATGTCCCTGTCCATGGCAGGAAGGTTTGGAACAAAGTGATCTCTAAGGTCCCTTGCAGCACAACCTGCTGTGCCCTTCTCTGGTTACCCTGGAGCTGCCCTGGCCAGCAGTAAGTGGGTAGGTTATTGCTCCTGTGAAGTGACACACTTTGGGAATTTGGTTTGACTGTTAGAGAGCTGGCTGATGTCTACCTCCAAGGCAGAAGTAACTTCTTGGCTGCCAGTCTCAGTGCCTGACACAGAGACTAACTCCAGCCTTCAGGGGCTGTGGTGAGTTTTACTTGTAAAAGGGCATTGCAGGGCGTGTGTGAGACTAAATGTGGATGTTGCCTATCTCTCTCTCAGGAGTGTTGTGTTGCTGATCTCCTGACTCTATGCATCAGGTCATGGATAGCAGAAATGGAGGTCACATGGCAGAGGGGTGTCCATAGGGAGCATGTTTTCTCACAGCAATCTCTGAGCATCCATCCTGCACAGATCACCCCCTTGTCATGGCTTCTGTTGCTCTGTGACCTCACAGCCCAGTACAGCTACCCAAATAGCCCTTTATTTATGTCCACAGCATCTCTCTTCTCTTAGGAATGTCCAAGAGATTTTTGTCAAGTCCCTCCAAGAAGTTGTGAGGTCAAAAAGAGCTATGAGACATCTGAACTGGGCTGCTCTAGCACTTGCATCTGCAATCCAGCCTGAATCTTCTGTCATTAAGCCTGGTGTAGCTCTGGGCCTGGATTTGCATGCCCACACAAGACATTCATTATTTAGTGTGTTGGTATAGCCCTCTCCAACAGACCCTCACAAGGCCTTCTGGAGGCCTTCAAGAGTTCTCTCCTCCGGGATAATTCAGCAATGACAAGTCTCATCCAGGAAATTCGACCTCATGTTGGAAAAGGTGGAACCATTCGAAAGTGCTTGATGCAATTTTACTCAGTATCACAGGGCAAAAGAAAATCCTTTCCAACAAGAAACCTCATTCAGTGTGATGGTGAAAACACATCAGCCTTTTCAAATTTCCTTTTCTGAGAGTTTGGAAAAGCTCAGATAAAACTTATCTCCCAGGCAGTCTCCTAAGTGATCCTTCAAGGAAAATGTGTGGTGCCTTTGTCCTCTGCCATATATCCTGTACTAGCCCTGGGCTACAATGAGGGAACTGCAGGAGGGAAGCCAAGGGACCAGGCACAAAAGCTGAAGCTGTGATTCTACACTATTGTCATACTGTAACTAGCCCCAGGCCATCTCCCACATGTCAAAGCAGAGGAGCAGAGGTGCACTGCCCTTCTTTGTCCGTCCTTCATGCAAAGCTGATGTGCTTTTTTCAAACTCACCTCGTACAAAAAAAAGAGTGTGAATGCAGGTCTTTTGAACCCAATTTTTTGACCATTCCACTAAGACATCACTGCTTCAAGAGGCTCCAGGGACTCTGATCAGCAGAGCTTCTAATTTTCTGAGGTTGTTTAAGCACCTAGAACATGGACCAAAAGAACATCTTGGATTTAAGGGCTCTTGACTGGGACACAGAAGGGATGGCACACATGGACCCACAGAGGGGGCTCTCCTGCTCCCTGTGGCCTCACAGAGTCAGCATCAAAGGATTTTCAGGCTTACAGTTCTCTGCAGTGGAATATGAGAGCTTCTGAGTTGAGTTTCTGTCCATCCTTACTTTGCAGCACTTCTTGGCCTCAGTAGTCATCTTCAACCTTTGTATGCTGCAGACCACCTGCAGACCCAGCAGGATCCAAGCTCAGTGGAGCCATCTCCTGGGATTTTCCCAGACTCTCATCCATGTGCCTGACAGGTTCCATTGACAGGTTCAGGGATTTGTCCCCAGGTAGACAGTTTTAGCAGAGTGCTTTCAGGAAACTGGTTTGCCATCGGTCTGTGTCTACCTGTTGCAGCTTAATGGAGAGTAATGATCCTCCATGAACCCTCTAAATGAAAGCCATTAACTGAACTGATGAGAGAAATTGAATTATTGTCTCAACCAATACTTCCAATTTACCTGCCAGTTCATCTTGTCCAAGATGTGCTGAACGTGAACATAGTCTCTGCCAGTCACCAAGCTGCAGGCAGAGAGAGAACCCCCTCGGCTCCACAAGAAAGCAAAAATGCTTTAGCAAAGTCCTTGGATAATTGCTGACTGACTTTTATAACTCACTTTCTGTCCTTTTAATCTGACCTAATTTGAGGTTGATTTTTTCCTCTGGTGCTTTGCACTGACAGCAATCAAACCCCCAAACCAAGCCCACCCCTGCCTGAGGCTGAGACCACACAGTGGGTGCACTATCAATGGTCACAGAGCCACTGGCTGAATTCATGCTGTTTTATCAGAGGCAGCTTGACACTTTTAGAGAGATCAAATTCGGTGACTGCACAAACATTAGACACAGAATATCAAGACAAACATGAATATGTGGCTTCCAGGATGCATGTGAGCAGAAGATCCTAAGTTCTCCCAACATTCAGCATGGCCTCAGCCCACTGACAGGCCTCACCTCAGACTGGAAAGTAGAGCTTTCTGCAAATTTCCCAGTTTGAGGCAATATCCAACAAATTAGCATCCCTAAAACTGGGATACTTGCAAACCAGTTTGAGGCCCAGGGTACAGGGGTGCTTTGTGAGCATTGACTGCAAAACACAGAGGACTTAAAGCAACTCAGCAATGTGTAAGAAGTCATATTTTTTTTCTTACTCATCATGCATCCAATTATGGGCAAAGGGGACATTTTTGTCCTTGGTGATGTTTGATGAAGTAGATTTAAGCAGACAAGACATTGGTAGTGTTGTGTTAGCCCATCTATTATTCAAGTTTTGTTTCTGCTGGTCCCTAGATGGATTGGTGTGTCTCCCAGATGCTCTTCCCTGTTCATGCAATGTCTTTTTGTTTTTGTGGTTGATAACCTTGTGCCTGGTGTGTGCAAATCTAATTATATTTTGGTCTAACAAAAAATGTCAGCTTGCATATACTTCCAAGAATGATGGATATACTATCTCTGGAAATAGCAGAGCCACAAATGGGAATTACCCATGGCTATGAAGTTAACATAGTCTAGTTGCAAAATGGAATAGAAATAAAACAAAACAAAATAACATTAAATAATATAAAATAATATAAAATTCCTAAAGCACAGTATGGGTTTATTCTTTGCTTCTGTGAAACTACAGCAATAAATGGAAAATGGCAGCAAAGAAGGAGATAATAATGCATAGATGAGGTGTGTAGGGAACATAAAGATAAAATCTCTGTTTTGGCTCCTACTGTTTCTTGCTGTGTGATCTTGGTGAGAGTTTATTTTAATGATCTCTCTCTTCTTTGCTTTCCTCATCATTCATTCTGAATTCTTGCTGACCTTCTCCTGCTCCTCCCAAAAATGTATGGATCCTCATCAGAAAAGACCACCAACCTTGAAATATCATCTTTTGCACTACTGCCTGTCTCCATCAGTTCTCTGTTATCTTAGCCCAACAAAGACCCTCTGTTGGAGTGCTTGTGTGCTTAAAGCACATACAAATGTTTTTGCAAAATTAGGGGCTGAGGCCATTGGGAGATGCAAGGCGGACACCCCAACACTATGGGCATACCGTGTTTTCAACAAGCTCTGCCTGCTTCCCCAAAAAGCATGCAGAGCTCCCTGAATACACAGTTTTAAGTAGGTTTTATTTAGAGTAACTGTGATTTTTTTTTTTTTAATTGTGTTCTGTCTCTATAGATTTTCTGATACTGTGGTGGCTGGAAAGGCTCTTGGTGCTCATGTTGCAAAATGCACTATGTGTAAAATGGGATGTTGTTGACAAAACTTACAGATGACTGAAGCTCATCAACAGTAGCAAACAGCTGGTGTTAGTCAAGATGCAAATTAGTTTTCCATGTCAGGAAGGAAGACGCAAATAATCATCCTCAAAACTCAGCAATCAAAACCTACTTCTGTCATTTAGGATCCCATACAGCTCCAGGACATAAAGCCTCCTGAACTTATGGGAATGCCTCGGTGCAAACAGCTCAGCTACAGTCTCTTTGTACTCAGGATTCCTCGCATTGATTGCCACAATCAGAATGAAGCAAATTTAGTAAGACTGAGTGACTGGGGTCTATGGAGCATGACTCTTTCATCTGGTGGCTGGAGAGATCCTTTTCAATTTTCACTGGCCCTGTTGGTTCAGATGCCATTGGAAGGCAGTGGCAGACCCTAATTATAGACATCTGTGAGTAATGCACTTCACAGCTGCCGTGCTATAACGGGCAGGGAGAACTTCAGGCAGCAGCCAACATTTTCATGGAGCGCCAGGTCTCTGCTTGGTGCAGAGACGTGGCTGCACTGTGATAGGCTGGGGGTCAGGCAGCTCCTGGGGAAGCACATCCCACAGGGGAGGCCAGTGCTTGTAGAAACACCAGCTGTACCTGGAATGAGAAGGTGGTCCTCATTCCCAAGGGAGGTTCATCCTACTGGGCCACAACTGGGTTTCTCCAAAAGCGACAGAAATGTTGAGAGAAGAAATCGAGCCTGAAGTGACAAGCCAGGAGACAGAGAGAAGAATATTGCAAAAACAAAAGACTGTAGGTGTTATCCCAGGGTAGTTCTCCTGTCACCATGGTCAGACTGTGAACTCCATGAGGCAGGGTTGACAAACAGCATCATACAGAGGGAGATACTCCCTCAGTATCAGTTTGGTGATGGTCCTAAGATATCTTGCGCTCTGTCTGCCCTCTGCTTCTCTCGTTTTTGTCAGGTTTTCTCTTCATTTGTCCTCACAGATGCCACACTTCACACATATCTAGCTCTCTTGGGACTCTGGAAGTGGCAAATAGGTCTGTGGGGTTAGAAATAGGAACCAGCTATAAATAGTGTGATAACAACCTGCAAATAAACTGAAGGGCCAAAGTGTAATGGCAGAGGGGCTGTCACCACGTGTGGGAGACGTTGTTTTCCCTGCTACTGGCAGTCCAGGAACAGTGGCTGTGAACTATCCATGGACAGCATCCAAGTTGTCATGTGTTCAGACAGGGAGGAAGTCAAGCTCAGCCCCCACTCCTCACAGCCCCTGCTATTTCTAGCTCGCTTTCATGTGTGTGTGTGTGTGTTTTAAATAGATACAATCTTTAAATAGTCATGACTGCAGATGGTAGTTTTCAAATAAATTCAAGTGATGGACTGTGGTCTGACTGAGTGCTCTGAGGCAAGGTCTGGTTTCTCATTGTAGCCTTGGTCCTAGGAGCCAGCTGAATCAAAACCAAGACCTTCAGGATACAGCACCTGAATTGTTTGGTGCCAGGCTTTGTTTTGCATTGAGTGTCTGGTTACAAAGTTGTTCCAAATTTCTGCCCAGGAAGACAGCACATCACCTGAGTGAAGCACAGCCCCGTTCCTCAGGGCACCTGGAATGCACTCAGATACAAAGTCCTGGACAGCACAGTGACTGCCTGGAGGCAATGGGCAAGGAGCAGGACATAAAGCAGTGCAGAACTTGCCTACTGGCTTCAAACACTTGTGATAGATTATAGTGCTTGGTGTGTTTTACAGTTTGGATGAGGAATGTCCAGGCCTTCAGCAGCTTCCACCTGGTTTTAACTGCCAGATACCATAAACCAAAAGTTCCTCTGGAAACCTCTGCCAGCAAAACCCAATCTGTTTATAAGAGATCTGACCACATTTGTACACTTGAGTTTAAACTGGGCTTGTTAAACAAACCAGGTCTGAGTCTGTTCTCAGTCAGTTTCTGCAACTGTAAAAGAGGGACAAGAGAGAACAAAGACCAACAGCTCCTTGTAAGTAAAACTGCTTTTCTGCCAGACTTGATCTGTGAGTCACAGGACCTGTTCACTTCCCCGTGTGACCATTTTCAAACATTTTGGTCAGCCACTGAAAATGCATTTGAAGCAAAAAATATGCTCATCCTCTCCGTTAGCTTTGCAAACCTAGTCATTGAGTGATACAGAAGCTGAATTAAAATATGGCTGCAGGCTTTAAAGGCTGCAAAATGTTGCAGCTGTTAAAAACATCTACATGCCAGAAGGAGGAGGATCCAGTTTTCCTGGCCAGAGCATGATGCTGACTGGTCTCAATGGAAATGTTATTACGTGAAATGCTGCCCAAGATGATGCTCAGCTCTCCATGCACAAAGTGCACTGTGCATTGGCTCCAATACAACCAGTCTTGAAAATTTCTAGAAGTAGGATTTGGACTAGAACAATACCTATAAACTTTGCAGGAGTAGCTGCTTGGCTTGTTTTGGCTGTGTCCCTACAGGGCTGATTCAACAGACTTGGTTCAGGGATGGGAGCCCACCATAAGGCAAATCTCCCTCCTAGGGTGGGGCAGGCACATATTTTTTACATGACAGCTATGCAAACACAGCACTCTGGTAATTCATAACACAGGGATAATGCAAGAAGTCATGAAATTCTTGCCTTCTGGCAGAGATACTGAATGGCATCATGCTGTGTAACTTCATACAGCAAACCACGCCTGGGCCCAGCTTCCCTATGGGGATAGTTTGTAAGGATAGTTAGCAGCCAGGGAAGGGCACCAGGATTCAGCATCTTTTCAGCATAAGGTCCATGAGTGCAGACATGTCTAGCTGTACATTTGTTTCCCCTCCACAGGCAGAGACCTGACTCTCCAGTACACAAGGGTGATATGTGCCTGAGGCTATGATCAGCTCATTCTTGTTATGAAAAGCAATGAAACAATGAAAAGTGGGTGAGGGCAAGTCCTGTCAGTCCCTCCTCTTCCTCACACAACCACCACCTAAAAAGAGTAGATGTTTCCTTCACTTCTGGTGAAAGAATGTCTTGGGTTTAATCACTGCTTCTGAAAATGAACACGATTCACTTTCAGCACTTTTCACTGATCACCTCAAACCTTCCACAACATCTAAGTGCTTCACAGAGACAGATTTTAGTGCAAATCCAAAGATGGGATTTGAAGCCCTACCTGCTGATCTCAGTAGAACTTTGTAGCTCCTCAGAGCTCATTTGCTCAGGAACAGGCCCAGAGCACGTGAGACCTTTCCAGCCTGATATGTGCTTCCAGCCACAGTGCCCTCCAACAGGGCAATAAGGTCTGACTCATGGGGCTGAAGGGATTTGCAGCTCAGGAGTAGGACTGCATGCCCTAAACACATAAAGGTGATTTATGGGCTGCCTTCTGAGTCACATCCTCAGCTGACCACGTTCTGCCCATGTTATCTTTGTGCATTTCCAGCAGACCATCTTGTCAACACAGACTGCAGTTCTGAAGTCACCACCCTCCTCATCACCAGATTATCAATGCCTCAAGGAGCATGCAGAGGTGGTGCTTAGGGACTTTGGATAGAGGTGGACCTGGCAGTGTCTGGTTAGTGGTCAGACTCCAAGGTCTTCTGTGTCTTTTCCAACCTTTATGATATTGTGATTCTGATCCATCAGCTTTTGGGCAGCCCTGAGTCAAAACCCACACGTACAGTGCTGTGCCATAGCATGAGAGAAAAATATCAGGGACATGATCCAGCTGTAGAGCCCAAGTCCTGCTCTGATCTGGTCCTTCTTGTGTCCAGAACACTCTGCATGGGCAGTGATTTCATCCCTGTTTTCACACACCACGTAGATACACCCAGAGTCACTAATTAATGTCTAAATCGGGAGAGGAGGGTAAAAGTTTTCTTTCTGGTATCATTTCATCTCTTCATTCTCTGATTTCCTTTCAGTCAAATGGGGAATTAATCATCCTTCCATCCTGGAGGACTGCAAGGGATTCATAAGGCAGCATGTGTAGAACATGTCAAAGCTTTCAGCATGAAATCTTCTCCCACAGGTCCCATAGAGCTGCACACCTCTTCTGCAGACACATGATGGGGAGCTGCTGAACTCTGCAGAGGTGGAGACAGGAAGCCCTCCAGCATGAGGTGGTGTTGGAAATCCTTGTCCTGAGCTAGCTCAGCCAGCTTTTCCTGGAAGAGAATACCAGCTCCACTCAGTTAAATAAATCCTGTTACTTCATGCTTCAGAGATTTGAGATCCCTCTCCACCACATTTCCCTCACCTCACATCCCGAATTTCTGGGGGCCCCTCCAGTGTTTCATTTGGTTTCCTGTGTTAAGGCTTCACGTACAATGTGGGACTTTGTAGTGGAGTGACAGAGGGCAACCACTTCTTGTGGGACTCTTTGTCTCAGGTTTTGTGAGAGCTGCTATTGTGAAGGCGTTTGACAGGTCCATCAACACAAATATAAAGACTATTTAATGACTTATTACTTTTAACTGGGGGTGTGGAGAAGGAAAGTAAAGAAGAAAGTCCCTGGCTGAACTGGTGCCAGAGGGCTCAGGTGGGAATTTATTGTAGCAGCTCCCAAGATTGCCAATTGCCCTTAGCAATGTATTGTGTAGGGACACAGCCTCCACCAGAGAGGTGATTAAAGGTCCAGAGATGGAGGCAAAAGAGTGGTTGAATGAGTTAGAGCAGGAACAACAACTCCAGGTGGGCTCAAATCCACACAAGAAGCTTTTAGGGGAATTCTGTAGGAAATCAGGGCAGGTTGTGGAGGATTTTCATGCTCCCTCAGTGAATGTTAGGTTTGCAGAATGTGTTCAGCAACTGCCTTTAAAACATAGGTCTGTTCCAGCTGTAAAAAGCTGGGCAGCACAAAGCCACCACTGATCTTATTTTGGCAACGTACAAAGAGCCAAAAGCTGTGAATTCATCTCTTAACTTTATGCCCTGGCTGCAGTGGAAGTTTAAGGCTCAGGACAGGGAACATGGGATATAATTTGGAAAATCCATTTTGATGCTCAGAATCTCCTCTTCCAGCCCTGAAACCTGTGGTCCTGCACTGAGCACCATGGTGGCCTCCCAGAGGCAGAGCAGCAGGCAGAGGAGAATTATGTCATGGCATGCAAAAAACAGCCTCATTTCAAGGCAGCTCTTGCACTGAAGATTTGCAAGGGTTAGAAAGCACTAGTGTATGGAGATTTCCAGGAAAACAAGCTTGTCTCTCCCCAGTGATTCTTGAAACAGAGGTGGTTGATAGGTGTGAAATTATCTTTACTTGCCTAAAAGCAAATATGAAGTGCATTGGATGAAGCAAAGGAAAATACAATTATTTAATGCCTGTTTCCCCTCCCTGCTGTGAATTCATCTCTTAACTTCAACCCAAAAAACAAACCAAAAACCAAACCAAAAACCAAACAAACAAGAAAAAATACAACTGAAAAGTCACCCAAACAAAAAAAAAAAAAAAGGAGATGTTTCTGTGACTTCATTTCATGCCTGGGAAGAGAAAAAAAAACTTTAAAACAATCTTCCTGGGAGGTCCTGATGAAACAGGGCTGTCAGAGACAGCAGCCAGTTGCCCTTCTGATTTGAAATCCAGCTAATTAGCTCCGGAGCACAGTGCCTCAGATCTGAGCAGGGCATGAAGCTGCTGAGTTTGATATTTCCAGTCCTGTCAGCTCATGCATTAAAAAAGAAATGAGCTCCATGGGGCTGAGGGAGCAGCAGGCTTAATGAGGCGCCCTGGGGAAATTTGGCAGAGCTGGAAAAGGGACTGACCGCCTTGATGGCAAAGCTCTCCTCACAGGGCCTCCTGATGGGAGCCTGGGGTACAGAGTGGGGCTGATTCCTCCTTCTGAGGCCCCCAGAGGGATTCACAGAGCTGGGACCTGGAGGCAACACCAAAAAGGAGGAGAAATTGTGCTCTGAAGGAGCACAACTGCAGAGCCAGCTGTGCAAGCCAACTGTCTTGCAGCAGCATCCTCTTCCTGGCATGCCAGGGCTTTGAGCTGCAAGAGGATGAGGTGCCATGGGCTTCTAGGGAGTCAAGGTCATACACAGATGTTGTTCCTGTTTCTTGTGCCAGGCTTGGGTAGCACCAACTGCATTTGTAGGGCTTTCTCTGAAGGTATTTGCATGTAGCAACAGCCCTGGGGCAAACCCTTGGATAGAGCCACAAATTGTGTTAAAAAGTTTCTGAGACCAGGAAAAAACCTGCATTAAGAAGTGTCAACACCCTTAGCAGACTGCCTCCTGTAAGGCTGGCAGGACACAGCTAACTTTGAGTGAACTCTAGGGAGACAAAGGCTCATGGGGACACACCACTCCCAGGGGCAGGACATCTACCCATGGAGAGAACTGAGGGGGCAGTTTTTATAAGATACAAAAGAGAACCAAGCTAGAAATCAGGAACCTAAATCCTGTTTCAAGTTCAAATTTCTCTAGCATACAGTTTATCACATCTGGTATAAAGAATTGCTTTTCATAAGGACTTTTCATAAGAAGTCGTTATTCAAGCTCAGATGGTGGCTTAGCAGTTGTCAAACATGGCTTCTCCACGTAGAGTCCCAGGACTGATGCAGAGGTTCTCCAGATGTTTCACCAGTAAAGGTGGTGTCACTGCTGCAACACATACCAATTTTCTAACAGGGTCAGGAAGCTACTGCTGTCTTTAAGCACTCAGGTTTTGAAGCTCCAGCATCCTGCAGTTTTCTGAGGGCTCCAGCCCATCCTGGAATGCAGGAGAACCCAGGGGAGCTCTGTGCTGCTGTGGATGTGCTGCCTGTGTCCAACACAGCCATAGTAAGGTATTTCTGAGTTTGTGCAAACTGCAGTGCATTTCAAACCAGGACAGAATGACAGGTGGCATCCTCCTTGATTTATTATATATGAAGTCTTTTACATGCCTGTCTCCTATTTCAAACACTACCTTAAGTTTGGGCAAGGAATCATGCTGTCTGGCACAGGAGAATGTTCCTTTTGCAACCATGTCTCACACTTGCAAACCATACACTAGTTTGTTAATCTCTTAGCCCTAAAAGAAGAGATAAAATAAGGGAAAGGGAGAGAGTATTGATTGTGAAAGTCCCTACAGCAGGGTCCAGCAGGGAATGATTTCCACTTCAATGCGTCACTAGAGAAATCTGAGCTCCAGGAAAGGGCTGAGCCAAAAGAAGCCAGAAGACAATATTATTCAGGTAATCTAACATTATGCTTCAGAGAGCATGAGAAGTTTACATGGGAGGGTGAGAAAGCTGTTTTTCACATGGTTGAGGATATTGCACAGCTCACCAGCTGCATCCTGGGAAGAGTCTCATCTTCCCAGTGAGCAGTTGCTATCTGAGAAGACAGGATTAACTGGAACAATGATCTGACTGGACCACTGGACTGTAAGAATTGGCTTTGTCTGAGTACTCATTCTCTTCCTTTGCCTTCCCCTTGAAAACATACATCAAGACAGATCACAGCTCTCTGTCCCATCAAACAGAGGTGTGCTGCCTTGTGCACTAAAAGATAGGGGCACACACAAGCAGATGTCAAAAGTGATGGACCTTGCTTCAGCAGGGTGTTTGCACTGCTGTGAAAAATCATGACACTTAGCACAGCTACTGAGCTAGATAAGGACAGAGTCATTGAATGGTTTGGGTTGGAAGGGACCTTAAAGATCATCCAGTTCCAGCATCACTGTCATGGGCAGGGCTGACACCTATGTTAAAAAGCAATGAAGGGCACCCCTATGTTAGTATTGCAGGATGAACTCACACTGCCATGATGGGGTTTTTATTAATAAAAAAAACCTATTCTTCAAATTCCACAGAGCTTCTGGCGCAGCCATATTCCCTTGGTCAGCAATGCTCTTTCATTCTTCCACTCTGCCTTTTGCTGAAGAGCAAATCCTAAAACCTTCCCAGGAAAGTTTAAATATATTCCTTGGATCTCTTGATCTCAATCATGTTCAATGAGTTTGCATTTTCCTTTAAGCTGTGTTTCTTTCTCTGCCATAAATTTGACCTTAAAAACCATTTTCTGCCCACCTCCATTTTCTGTTGTTTAGGATTTCTTGTCCAGTTCCCATTTTGCTGCTTCTAGAAGCAATAATCTGTATGCAGCACTGGTGTGGGATAAATATTGCCTGAAAGATTTCAAGGCTGAGCTAAAGCAAAACCTGTAGGGAGGAAACCTAACTTCTATTAAGCCAACTGCTTTAGCTTGAATAAAACAGAGGAATTCCCTGGCACATCAAACATTTGACCTGATGGTAGATGCAAACCCAACCACCAGCACCACATTGCAGTGACAAAGTCAAACACTAACCTACTCCAGGACAGGCAAACAAGAAAGATCTGGAAAAACATATGAAATTGTCCAGGATTTTAAAGATCCAGGTAGGCTAGGGTTCACAAGTCCTTTCAGTGTGATTTGGATGTCACTGCTTCCCAAGTAGTCTCTATTCCCTTATTTCCCAATGCCATCCTGGTATAAATGAAGCCACTCAAACAGCATGGAAGAAGCCCAGATCCCAGTCTCTGATCTAGGGATGTTTTATAAAGTGTGTGCTATGCTGAAACTACATTGGGAATATATAAGGAAGAAAAGGAAGGGTGGAATTGTCTCCAGATTCTGGTACACACTGAGATTGTATTCCCAATGGGCACAGGAACATCTGGATTGTCCAGAAAGAGAAGGAACATGTGGAAAGAGCAGAAGGAAGAAGGGCTGGTGAACTCAGGGCATCCTCCACCCACCTTGATGAGCGGAAACTCATCCCTGACAAGGAAGTCTGTATGGGAACACAAGAATGGGAAGAATTACAACCTCAAGTACCTTTATGGGCCCATGTTTTATGTTTATTCAAAACTAAACAATAGGCTAAAATACTGAGTCTTTGAGGCAAGGCTGTTGCATGTTCCTGATCCAGAAATGACACATCTGATCTGTTCTCCTAGTAAAGACTTGTGGAGCTTCAGTGATTCCCTTGGCTCTCTCATTCTTTAATGTCTTGGGCTGCACAGGGACAAGTCCTGACTTCACATCGTCATGTAGCTTCAACAGCTGAAAACTTCTCCTTCTATCCCTCTGGTTTTGGACAACATATGAGTACCCAAGGGAGCTCCTAAACCTGGCACCCCCACAACCACTGGTCCCCAAGTAACCCTATCCAAGCAGCTGACCTCCCACAACAGCCAAGTCTTGGGAGCATCTCTGCCTGCTCTTGCTCTCTGCAACTCTTTTGCTACACGCTTTTGCATGATGGGCACATCCTGGCCACCAGACTCCATCCAGCAGTGGATTAGCAGCAATTAAACAGTGCTCATTGACCTAGTCCTAACTGGACCTCCCCTGAACAGAACGGGAGCCACACTGGATCTTTCCTCTTTCCATTTGTGGGGCTAATTATTACCAGCTAAACAGCACTAGGCTTTCCCTTTTTCTCTTTGCCATGCTTGTTAGCATTGTTTCTTCCAGCAGCTTTTCATCTCAATGGAGGCAATTGTGCCTGGCTGACATTTTAATTCTTTCCAGCTGCATCTGAACAAAATGACACAAATTAAGTGGAAGGGCTTGGAGAAGAGGGGGAAGGAAGCTCCCAGCCCCCACAGTCTGTACTACAGCAAGGGTTTTGTGCTAAATGCAGCAGATGCTCAGAGGGTGCCATGGGTAGAAGAAGCTTTGATTCCACACTGGCAGAGTGGGCCAGTCCCAAGGATGCTCTGTTGCACCAGAACCTCTCTGGAGCTGTTCCCCTGAAGGCTGTGGTTGGGAAACTTAGAGGTGGAGGATTTGCCAGGTCTCCCAGCAGAGCAGTGGCACACATTTGCCCTTGTTTACATCAAGATACCTTGGTTTAGCGTCCCCTAAACTCAAGTAATTGAGACTGAGTGAGCTCCTGACCACTCTGTGAAAGGTCTGCAGCTGAACTCTGCTGGTTAAAGACAGATTTAGAACAGTCTGTCAAGTTGCAGATTTCTTTGGCAAGATATGAAAATCCCAGCCATGAACAAAGATCTCTCTGGGTAAGATACTGCATTAATACAGACTATAAAGTCTGCTTATACCCTATAATTAAGGAGAAGCATTAAAACAAGTGTATTAAAAAATGCTCTTGCAGGTCTTAGGTTGTTTTAGAGATACCCACGAAGCTTGTTTCAGAATCTAAGCCCTTTAGCCTAAATTAGGACAAAAAGAGATATCAAAAGAAGAATTAAATGCAAAAAGTCTCTAGCAGTTAGTATGAACCACAGGGAACAGGATCAGGCTAGCACAGTAAACCACAGAGCAATGCAATCAGGCTGATGCTGGATTAAGCCAGCCCTGAAAACAGAAGAAACTGGAGATGTTTGCTTGCCACATTTCTGTTTTTGCAGCCTCATATTAGTGAGCAGGAACAGAAAAGGGTTTGGCCTTTTAGTGATTCCAGTGTGAGCACCAGGCTCACAGTCACAACTCAGCTCCCAGTTTCCAGGCAACAGGAGCCTTGCTTCCTTGCTTGCTGCTTGGACATACCCCCATCACACTGGCTCTTTTTTATGTTCAGGAAGGATACATTTTTGACTCTTGGCTACTTTCTTTGTGCTACACATGGACAGATTTTCCAGGGTCTTGCACTGCCTGATATTCCTTGGTTTCTGTTCACTTCAAGCATTTTAAACCCCAGCTCCTGCCTGAGGGCAAACAGTTTATGCTATGGTCTGAAAGTGCAGCTATGATTGTTTTCAGAACTAGCATGAGGCTACCTGGTTCAGACACTGTAACTACATACACTGGATGGTCCAAGGTCCAGAGGAGATTCCCAATTTGGCACACTACAAGAAGCAGGAGCTGGTGCAGGATGTGTAAGGAACTGGAGATCAGGGGGAGTCCAAAGGACCAGAGGGAAATCAGATGGGGTGAAGAAAGTAGGTGGAAGTGACAGGCAAAAACAGTCACCAGTGAGCTGATTATTGTTACCTGAAATCCCTGTGATTTATCTGCCCTGGCTTCCAAAAGAGTAGCACCACTGGGTCTGGAGAGCGTATCCCAACATTTGATACCAGACCCAAGTGCCTGCATGAGGAACTGAATAGCTCAAGGTCATATTACAGCCTGGGTCGTCTCAGAGACACTCCTGAAAGGTGATTTTGATCTGAGCAGTGTCAAATGAGTTTCTAGAGGCACCCATTGCTCTCCATTAACCACAACGTTATAGAATCAGAATAATTTACATTGGAAAAGACCTCTAAGATCATCAAGTGTAACCATTAACCGACACTGCCAAGCCCACCTCTCAACTGTGTCCCTAAGCACCACATCTACACAACTTTTAAATATTTCCAGAAAGAGTCAAGCACCTCTGAGGTCCCAAACCACACGCCTCAGGAATTTGAGCTGCTTTTGGATGCAAAACAAATAGCCCAGGGAGGACCATGCCAGTGAAGGAGAAGTGAAGATGTTTTCCAGAAAGTCTCACTGCTAAATTTTTCAGCCGCCTCACAGACTAACGTGAACAGCAGATTCCGGCTTACAAAAAAACCCACCTCTGTGCTGTTCTTCCCCAAAAGCCCTGGAGTGCAAGACCCGTTTCCCCTGGTGATAAGAGCTCCTTTCAGGTGGTGGAGTTGGTGCTTCTAATGCCAAGAACAAAATGTAATCCTGGCAGGTTTTCAAAGCACCAATCTTAACACCTGAGGAACTGTCGCTGGGATGTGCTCAACTGAGGAATCAGAAGCAAAAGCAGAGAAAAGCCTTGCTTCAGCTTTTGCCATGATTTGCTTTTTCTTTAAAGATATATTTGAACAGCTCTCAGCAGGAGCTACGTATGCTGCCAAGCTTTCAATCCATGCAGATCTAAAATATTTGTAATCAAAATTGAGCTCCAGGGCACTTGTTTATTTATTGCAGTAGTCTACATCTCTGTATGGCCCCATGACTCCAATTTTAACAGGACGAGGCACAGAAACAAACAGAGGGTGACAGAGATAATAAGCATTTCCTAATTTATAAAGGGCTGTTTGTTTGTGCTTCTTTTTTTTTACTTGCAGAAAGGATCTCTGTCCAGTAAGGCAAATTCCTTGAGGGATTTAAAGGAACATGATACTATCCCTGGAGGTTTTTTTCACCTAGAGGCCTTACATTTCATGCTGTCCTTTCTTGATATGTTGTGTTTTGTGGCAACTTCAGCTTAAACAATTGCCTCCCAGTCCCTGTCCCTTACCCTCTCCCAAGTGTTTGTTCCTGCAGTATCGTGGTGTAACTCCACAAAGCTATGATTAAGTAGGGTAAGATAAAAAGAATTAGGGAAGCAAATGATTATCCCCAATAAATCTGGTTTGGCTCTGTTGCTCTGTTGGATCCGTTCCCCAAACCAGCGCTCAGCAGAGCAGCTGTGCTGGCAGGGAAGAAGGGATGGCATGCAGCAGCCTGACTACAGGATTGAGAGGCAGGAGAGGGAGGGAGGGAGGAAGGGAGAGCAGAAAAGCCATCAAAGACAACATACCTTGAAGCCAAAGACTTAATTAGTGGCTTTTCATGCAGCTGTTCCATGAGAAAAAAGTGGTAAATCACAGGTCCTGCATCCTCCCCATCACCCAGCAATGCCTAGAGCATTCACAGCACTGATGCAGAGCCCTTCCCTACCTTAGGGACTCAACAGAAGAGGAGGGAGAACCAGCATGCCTTGAGTTCTACACAAGAAAAAAGTTTGGAAAGACTCAGCTTGAGATCTGTGCACCCTTAAGCCATGCCTGGGCACTTCCAAGCTGCAGCTTTAAGGAAGATATTGCAACAATGCATATGGAAAGTGAAACAGGGTGAGCACTGAGAGCCTCTGGAAATCTTTCAAAGCTCCTAAAAGCAGTGTAGAAATAATCTTGACTATTTAAAACATTTGGCAATGTGGAGATGAAGGCATGGCAGGAGCTGCAGGGGAGAAGGGTCTCAGGGTGGTATCAAGTCCAGTGAAGGGCACCAAATGGGCAGGATGTGGAACAGAATGGAAAACAACAGCACACAGCAGGCACGTGGGCAGTTCTGATCTAGGTCCTACCATGAATGAGGCAGTGGTGGAACTATCTGAGGAGATGAAGGACTTTCTTTTGGTCTGTCTTTTGGTGAAGAGAGGGAAAAGGCTGGAGGGGGAAGAGAGCACAGCTCTGCAAAATGCTAATGAGGCAGAGGTGATACTGCTTTATATAGAGCTGAATGTGCTTAAGGGACCCTCCAGGGACGATTACCCAAAATTACTTTCAGAAAATGCCACTGGGACACTTCTGGCTCTGCACGGAGCACACAGCACAATACATCTTCATACAGGGAGATTGACACGTGGGTGATGGATGTCAACAGTGAAGGAATTCCCTTTAAGGGAGGAATAGTAATTAACTTTGGGAACAAGGATTGGGTCTGAACATACAAGGGAATGTTGTGTATAGGGCTGGATTCAAAAGGAGATGGGTGAGAAGGTTGTGCAACAGTCATGGTTGTATCTCCCTGTCCCAAAGCCTGCCAGGCAGTGCAGAGTTTATAGTCTTAGGAAATTCATCAAGTCCCATTTCTGACCCCAGTAATGAATGTGGATGGTCAGAGTTTTAGTCCTTAGTTTCAAGTTCAAGCCCTAAAGCTGCAAATAACTCAAAAGGGAAGGGAGGTTTAGCATGGCAAGGGAAAAACTGCTGTGCATCTGTTAGAGGAACTGTCTATGCCCTCTTGAGTGTGTGTTTTACAGTTAACACCTGCCTCATTTCCTTCCAGAGAGAAGGAAATACATGATACCCTTCCACTTTGCCAGAAGCCCACCCAGTCACGCTGGTTTTCTAGTGGGTACCCCAAGCTATCTTATATATTTAGTCATAGCTAGAGGTGCCAGCACAGAGTTTGTGCTTGTGCTGGGAGGAAAGAAACCTCCTTGAACCTTTACCAGACATTATCAACAGCTGCAAGTTGTTTTTGAGACTTTAGTTCAGCTACAGCACCACCCTTATTTCAAACCCAAATCATTTTGCTTCCAAGTCCAATTTGTTAAACTAAGCAACAGCAGAATCCACACACAGAATCCACACTGGGAGGTCCTTCACAAAACACAAGCATTCATCCAACTAAGTAAGAATAAGCTAATATCTTGCCCTACCACCTCAGAAAAAGAAACTCATTGTTCCCATTATACTTCAAGGAGTGTGCTTTGCTGTGATGCAATATCATGGGGAGAGAGAAAACAAAGACATATTGGGCAAAACCCTACCATATTTCTCTTCAGGATTCAAGTTTTAACATCTTGTAAATCAAAAATGCCTTCATTGTTTTTAGTGGTTTTCCTTTGCCTTCTGCTTTCAACCCAAACTGATTTTGAAGCCAGAACTAGGAAGAGGTACTAATGCTGGACTTTGTTTCTGAAAGGCAATTACATCTTTGCTCGGTGGATGCTGTTTCCTATTTGAGATTCCCTGCTGGTTCTGGCGGCAGCCCTGACGTTCCTGGTGGTGGGCGGATGTAAGGAGGACTAACAGGCTGTGATTACTGCCTATCCTGACAGCCCTATTCAGCGCACCTATTGTCAAGCCAGCTCATGTTCCTGCTCTGAATTGCCCTCTGAAGAGGTCTCTTTCTCTCTGCTTGCCACCCTTGTGACCTAAGCATGCCAACTGAAGTCCTAGAGCTGACAGCAGGAAGGTTCCTGGGAAAGGTTTTGTGTCTCTGCCTTCAGGTCTTGGAGGCATTTGCTTGGTTAATGCACCTGGAAATTTCTCCTGTTTTTCTGAACTCTCTGTCAGTTATTTGAACAGATGTCAGGCTATGATTCATGTCCTCTAAGTCTACACATTTACCAAAAGATGAGCATTTAGTTTATGTATTCTCTCTATGGGTAAGGGGAAAAGGTGTCCAGATGTTCATGCAGCTAATCCACTTGGAACACATACACCAGGGTGATTTGAATCAAGCTCCATTGCTGGCTTTCCTTTCCATGCACTAGAAAAGCAGCCTCAGACACTTTGACTAGTGGCTTCCAAAGACAAAGGTATTTTCTATTCTGGTGTTGCACATTTCCACAGATATCTAGAAAGCTATTACATAACCTTTCCATCTAATTCTCCTTTCCAATTATTCTGTGTGCTAATGTAGATAGATAAGCTTTATTTTTACGGTGAGGAAAAAAAAAAGCACGAAACCAGAAACCCTTCCCGGTAACAGCAGGACTTTTGATTTAGAAATGTAAGAAAAAAAAAAGATTATAGATTTCCATGGTTTAGAACAATGCTGCAGCTAATTTTATGTTTTTGTCAGTTTTCTGTTGCGTAGTTCATCATTTGGAAATTATTTTCTTTTAGAGAGTGACCAGACTACAATAAAATCAGAGGATTGCAGTTCAATTCACTTTAATTCATTTTAATTCAATTAACTCTGAAGGCTGAAGCAGTTTATGTCAGTCAGGGAAAGGTCCTGCCTCAGATACCTCCTTTAGAAATCCATCACTAAACTATCTGAAAAGCAAGCTCATCAGAAGAAGCTCCTAAGAAATGTGGCAGAGTTTGAATGCTCTGGACCAATCTGCAAAGTGAACAGGGGTTTCACATGGGCAATGCAGTCAAAGCCTACAGAGCTGTCAGCAGAACCTCCCAGCAGTGACTGGAATGCCAAATTCCATTCTGACATCTTGGCACTTCCACATGGAGTTCATCTCAAATGGATGAAGCTGGGATTTCAGACTTCAAAGCACAACTGTCCTGTGCCTGAAGAAATTGTGAGCACGAATTGATTCATATAGGGTCATCTATCTCTGCACACCTAGCCTCAAAGGGATGGAAGCAGAATTCTCCATAAGTCTGGATTATTCTGGGAACTTGGAGTGACTCCAACATTACTGGTGTAAAAGACATGAGGATCTGGTCAGATTCTCATAGTTTCTCAAGAGGAATAATTTGCTTTACCAAAGTGGTGAGGAAATGAGACCCATTTCCTCGAGAGATTCCCCATCCACGTGACCCCTAAGTTCAACACCATGTTCAGTGCAAGCTCCACAGTCCCTTCACCCTCCTCTTCATGCAGAGCCAAAGCCCACCACATGATCTACACCATGCAGCAGGGGCAGCTGCACTCTTTTGTTCACCATGGACTTCCTCTCCAGATCCTACACCATGAACTTCTTTACTTGTCCACTTCCTATTAATTTCAAACACTCATGTCCAACAGATTGAGGAAGGTGATTTTCCCCCTTTACTGCGCTCTCTTTAAGAACCCACCTGGAGTAGTGCCTCCAGCTCTGATGTCCTCAGCATGGGCAGGACGTGGACCTGTTGGAACGAGTCCAAAGGAGGCCACCAAGATGCTCAGGGGGCTGGAGACAAGCTGAGAGTTTGGGTTGTTCAGGCTGGAGGAGAGAATCTCCAGGTAGACTTCCTTCTGGCCTTTTAGTACTTGAAGGGGGCTGGTAAGAAAGACAGGGTCGGTCTTTTGAGCAGAGGCTGCTGTGATAAGACTAGAGGCAATGGTTTTGAGCTGAAAGAGTGTCAATTTAGATTGAATATTAGAAAGAAGTTTTTATTATGAGGGTGGTGAAGCCCAGCACGGGTTGTCCAGAAAAGCTGTGGGTTCTCTATCCCTGAAAATGTTACAGGCCAAGTTACATGGGAATTTGAGCAACTCCACCCAGTTAAAGGTGTCCCTGGTCATTCTAGAGGTGTTGGACTAGATACCCTCTAAAGGTCCCTTTGAAGCCAAACTATCTATTCCATGATTCTGAACTGGACATTTCTCTGTTCCTAGAAACTGCCTGAGACCTCCCACTTTCACAGTACCCAGGACCAAACCAACAGCCTCCAAAGCTGCAAAAACACCCAAATACTTTATTTTTAACTAAACAGTAAGCTTTTCCATGCAGCCCTCCATAGAACACCTACCCTCTGTGGATACGCAGGTGTACCACACAGAGCAAGGACCCCTCTTGCCTTTGAAAGAAGGAAAAACAAGGACCACACACATTTTCCATTGAGCTCTACAGCATCCAGGTATGAAAGGGACAGAGCAGGGGACACTGGACTCTCTAAGTGGCCAGTGCTGAATGGAGGGAGCTGCCAAAGCTGGATTTCACCAGGGCAGGCGCTCGCTAGCAGCAACTTCTTTTGTTTATCAAGTTCCTTGTAGCTGTGTGAATTAGAGACTGGATCATTAGCTTCACAATGAACCAGAATGCTGATTTATTTAATGAATGTAAATGGTCTTTCGTTAGCTAATTAAATTAGGGAAATGAGAACTGTTGGCAATAAAATAGACAGCAAAGAGTGAAAAAGCTTCTGTACCCCAGCAACAGCTGTAATATAGATGTTTACACGGCCAAGCCCCTGTGTAAAACTTCAAACCTAGATTCTGTTCTTGAGGGCAACCTTTTACTACATTATCTGTGGCCGGACAGGGTTTCTTGGAAGTCTGTAAAGGTCCTGAGCCAAGAGAGATGATGCACTGTGCTTCATTCACTTTGTAGTTACACCTGGTGCACCCAGACTAAGCTGAGTGGTCTCCTTGAGTTTGTCAGTGTAAATACAAGCATTTGCATAAAAAGTGCAATGAACTATTTACAGTAATTTTCACTTTTATCTACCTTGACTCAGTTCTTCAGTTTGGAAATTCCCTGGGTTGAAAACTCTGCTGTTCCAAACCACCTGCTTATGAAAACACTTTATGGTCCTTCTGCAGTCAAGTCCAGCATCCAGTAAGTCCAGACCTCACCTTGTGATTCCTAAGACAGAGATGAAAAAAACCCACCTTCACACAAAGGCTCATTCTGGTGGTTCCCAGCCATGCATTTCAGAACTGTTAAAGAACGAGTACCATACCAAGAATGGATTCTCTGTGTGTTGTAGCTGTCCTCATGTGTTAGGACAACACTGTAGAGGAATCTGAGGTGTCAAAGACATCAGAACTTCTCACATGAACAATAGCTGGGGAAAATTCACATTTGCTATGCTGAATTCCCAGTTCACTCCTTACTCCATAGACATTGCTCATATCAGGAGCCTCTTCTCCCACCTCACAGAACCACAGCAATGGGAGAATCCTTCAATTTGGCTCCTTGTGGCCAAATGCTGGACAATAGATCTTACTCATTCCTTCAGATGAGACATGGGTATGTTTAAGATAATAGAGCTCATGGAGGAATGGCATTAATTTCCTGCCAAGGAACATAACTAAAAGCCAAAGTGCTTTTTGACAGGTTTATAATCCACCCATGTATTGCCAGCCACGTAGGTCATACATTAGTCTAGCCATATCTTACTCAAAACTACTCTTAATATGCAACTTAGATACTTTTAACAGCCTTTTTGTAGACTATTAGAAAGTAAAGCAATAACAGAAATGGCACAAATCACTGTCCATCCAGAACACCTGCAAACAGATTATTATTCTCAGGATATAAATCAAATCAGACTTCAAGCATCAGGGATATAAGTCCCATCAATTAAACCATGTAAATGACCAAATTCTTAATATCAAATGAAGCCAGCACAAAAGGCCACTCCTCGGCCAAATGGTATGGAGGAAGTCACTACATCTGTAACTCTTATTAATAGGAATAAGTCTGTAAAGACCTAGATACAGGCTTGAATTTTTAGGCCTATATATCTACATGGGAGGCAATAACTGGAAAGCAGAGATGATTAATACGCCTGATTAATTGCACCATCAGAAGACAGGCAATGCAATTACAGAGTCTTTCAGACATGCATGATCCTACACTCCATCACCAACCAAATAAAACAAACACAAACAGAATTAATCAAAAGAAATAGGAACACTGAATTTAAGTAAACACATGCAAAATGTCAAAGACACCTTTATTCTGGGTTGCTCTCACTGTCAGCAAGAGAAGTATAAAATTAAAAAGGTGAAAGAGATAAATTGTGCTTTCCTACCAAAATTAAGGGAATTTCCCAGCACAGGCTCTTGCAGCTTCCTTTGGTCTGCAGCCTGGTGGTGTGGAGGGAATACAAAGTGGATAAAGCCACTTTCAGGACAGGATGCAAAGTGCTTGTGGGTGTTGCCACTGGCCATGACTAATCAGGGCTTCATCTATTCCCAAAGCCAGCTTCTCAAAGAAACACAGTTGGGCTGTGGTTGACCTCATTCAGTAAGCCAAGACTGTAATCTATTCCTGTTGAAAAGGGATTGCTATCCCTCATCTCCCTTGCTGCTTACCAAGAGGGGAGAAGGACTTTTCTCAGCAGCCAACAGACTCCTTTGGCTTTGGTTTTGTTGGTAAAGCAGATGTAACTCCTCTCTCTCCACCTCTTCCCCATCCAAATGGACTTTCCCCAGCTGGCTGCATGGTACTACTTTGAGTTATTCCCATGTGACTGGCTGGGGGTCTTATGTTAAACCCGTGAATTGATCCAAGTTAAAAATAATATTGAAAAAAAAGAAAAAAAGGCACTTTAGGAGGGTGAGAGGCAGCCCATGGAAGGGAATGGAATCCAGGGGAAGGGTGACAGCTGTTGAAACCGGGTTTGGCTCCACAGAAAGTGCCTTTGAATCTACAGTTCAGCCAAGTTAATGAGAGTGAGGGGTTACGTGTGGAGTAGGGGCTTTCTATGCCCTCTGTACACCCACCTCCAGGATCTCTGGGGAGGCCACAACAAAACAGAGAGCAAAGCCTCTCATCTATGAGAAGAACACCTTCACAAGAAGACATCACACTGTGAACCCCTTCTTGGTGAGAAAAAGCAGCACAACAAATAGGTGACTTGATGGGAACTGCTGCTTCTGTCTCTGACAGAAGCTCATGGTATCTTTTTCTGTCCCAGTGCACAGCCTTTTGTTCCTTGTTCATCCATGTTACCTTTTCTTCTCCTCTCTTCACTGGACCCTGACCATGCAAATACTATGCTTTCCAAGAATATCACAACATTTTTAAAACTTTTTTTGGCCTCTAGGTTTTATTTAGTTGACGGATGTACATGGTACATCCTGTGGCCACAAGCAGCGGCAGCAGCTCTCAGCCAAGTTCTCACACTTCTTTTTTGTATGGTTGGTTTGTTTTTGTTTTGTTTTTGTTTTTTTTCACAGCAGGAGTTGAGTGTCAGTTCACAAACCTTACTCAAAAAGGGAGAGGAAAAGCAAGAAAGAGCTCCTCAAATGTTGCACTTTCTCTGAGAGCCTTTTTGCAAAGGAATATTTCACTGTCAGGACAACCTGATGGCTCTCCCAGAACACGGGAAGTTCATGGGAACAAGCAAGTGCATCATGTTGAATTTTTCACATGGAAACCAGTTCAGCCCTACTGTGAACCCCAGAAACCACAGAAGTAGGAGCCCCAAAGTGACCATCAGAGTGATTTGATACATCAGGGATACATACCTGGCAGATATGCTGGAAACAGAACCAAAGGTTTTGGGGTGCCCTGGGTACATTGGTGCCCAAGGAGCTGCACCAACCACTCTACACCAAATGCACTGAGACCTCTAGAGCATCATGTCTTGCATCCAGCCTAGATACCATCAGGCAGCTTGAGGGACATCCCAGGTGTCTGGGGAGGGACCAGCCATATGTAGATATGTCCTCATTGTTTTGGGCTTTGGCATCAGAGGGTCTGAAAGCCCCACTGGGTGGCTGGAGTGGCTGATCTGATTGTGTCCCTTTCACCTCAAGCACCATGGGCTCACTCCAACCAAGCACAGCATCTACCATGGTTTGACACACCTTCCACTAGACCAGACTGCTTAAAGCCCCATCCAGCCTGGTCTTGAACACTTCCAGGCACAGGGTAGCCATAGAGTAGTGTAGCACGATTGAAGTGTAGGGTACTAAGAGTGGGAGTAAATCACATCATCTGATTTCCTCTCTCCTTTGAGAGGCACAAATCCCAAAAGGCACTCCAGGAGGGACTCATCCTGAAAGCCCTTGGGGGTCACTTATATTTGCTTCCACATTTTCATGCTCTCTAATTTCTGAAATGAATCCTAGAGAGCAGGTCTGGATTCCAGTGCAATAGATTTTCCAAGATAAAAGCATGGAATCTGGGGATTTGGAGCAATCAATATCTGTGAAAACCAATGGCTGCTGCTAAATGTTATGGGTGGGATTCAGGGCAAGCCATGAATTCCCTTCATGTTGATTGATCAGTGTGCGTTCATGCAAAATAAGTGGTCTGCAGGAAGGACTGCATGAGTTGCTGGTTGGAGTGAGCCCATGGTGCCTGAAAGGGACACAATCAGATCAGCCACTCCAGCCACCCAGTGGGGCTTTCAGACCCTCTGATGCCAAAGCCCAAATCAACGAGGACACATCTCCATGTGGCTGGTTCCTCCCCAGACACCTGGGATGTCCCTCAAGCTACCTGATGGTATCTAGGCTGGATGCAGGACATGATGCTCTAGAGGTCTCAGTGCATTTGGTGTAGAGTGGTTGGTGCAGCTCCTTGGGCACCAATGTACCCAGGGCACCCCAAAACCTTTGGTTCTGTTTCCAGCATATCTGCCAGGATCCTGGAAAGGTGGAGAAGTCATAGCTAGCCAAGCATTTCCTTATCACCAACAACTTTCTCAACAACCTTACCCACTGAGAGAATGCAAAGAGTCACATAATCATTTAGATTGGAAAAGGTTTCTAAGATCTCTGAGTCCAGCTATTAACCTAAGACCACCAATCCCACCACTAAGCCATGTCCATAAGCACAACACCTACCATGATTTTTGAACCCATCCCTGGATGGTGATCCCACCACTTCCCTCTGCAAGAGGCTACAGCTACTCTGTTGGCCTCTGGGAGATTAGGACACAACAGCCTGATGCAGTTAGCCCAAACTGCTTAGACATCCTATGTCCTACAGCAGTATCCTTGGAACTACACTGTATCACAGGAGAGGAAGCCTTTTGCCAGTGTAGCTGGCATTCATGAAATTCCTTAAATGCTTTGAAATGCCTTAGATACTTGTATACTGGTCCCTGGCCTTGTTCAGCTGCACACTAAACAGGAAAATGGGCCCCTGTTGATATGTGGGCTTGATCTGGAAGGATATTGTAGTAATAATCATCCAGGCTACCGGCTCAAAACATTGTGCTGAGCCAAGCAAATTGGGACTCTCCCCATCCCAATCATTCAGGCTGAATCAGCCCATTTCCCTGACCATAGTGTTTTTATCAGATGTTGTGCAGGGACAGTTGTGCCAACATTGCTGATTTGGAGGAACTCTTCCCCCTGTCCCATTCCACAGACTGGTTCTAAAAGCAATCCAAGTCAAAGAACTCTGGACCCTTGGAAAAAATGGGAAATTTTCTGAATATGGGAAATAGATGTACTAAAAGGAGATTGCCTGGGTTAAATATTGTGCATGAAGTGATGGTACAAGCGAGGCTGAGGAAAAGAAAGGGAAATAAGAGCCATTCACATGGCAGGAAAGTGCTCACTGCCAGCAGGAATATGTCAAAGGACCTCACTGTTAAAAGGCATGAAGAGGCTGCGCAATTATAAGATCCCTGTTACTAAAGAAGAGAATTTGTTTCATTTTGCATTTATTTTGTTATCAGTGCTGGTTAAAACCAACAAGGAAGTGTTTAGCATGAAAAAGAAGCTTTTCTGGTGGTTTTTTCAAGACCTTTCTGGAGTTGGGCCATGTTTTTTTGTGCTCAGTTTTCCTCATGAGTCCAGGCTTCTTTTTACAGGAATATAGCACTTCCTGAACTCCCACCATTCCCACAACGTTCTCACAGTCACGTTCTCCTTTCCGTGTCTTTTAATCTCTCACTCTGGGAGGGTAGCACTCAATGGCAGTGAGAGTCACACATTTACAGGCTTGAGTCCAAGTTTCCAGCTAATGACTTGAACAGAGGTAGAGCAATTAGGAAAGGCCCCTTGGAGAGTGATGCTGGAACAACAACAGTGTTTTGCCGGGAAATCAGAGGTGAGACTCAAGTTGAAGCACAGTCTAGTGAACCCCAGTGAGCAGGCACTTAGCTGTGAAACAAGGGAACCAAAGGTGTTATGTTGCCCATTCAGCATCTCCAGATGTGCTTGGCTACCGTTTTTCCTTAAGGACATATCCTTGGAAGTTGTATATGAGAAAGACATATGAGTGCACAAGCAAGGTCTGCTGATCTAATAGGAATGGATGCACTAACCTGAAGGTAGAGACAAAGAAGCAGTTAACCATTGGAACACATGGACTTTTTCTTTTGGAATTTTAAAGTTGATAGTTTCTCTGAAAATCTGCTTAGGCCAACAATAATTTACTGGGCTCAATTCATAAGTAAGGCAGGATATACCATTGCCTAAGGAATTCCTCTGAGATGAACAGCACTGGAACAGGCAGCCCAGGACAATGGTGGAGTCATTATTCCTGGAGACATTTAAAAAGCATGCAGATGGGGACACCTGGGGACATGGTTTAGTGGTGGGCTTAGCAGTGTTCAGTTAATGGTTGGACTCCATGATGTTAGAAGTATTTTCCAACATGAATGGTTCTGTGTTTCCATGAATAGGTAGGAAGCCAAGGTCTGCTTTCGTTTCTCTGGTGTTTCACAATAAAGAACTAAGGGAGTGCCGGATCTCACCCACCCAAAGGATAGGAACTGCCAGAGGATGGGAATGGATCTAGATGATCATGAGTGAAGATGATCATGAGGATAAAGGAGCACCACAGTCAGTTCTTTCTTGCAGAAAATACAGGATCCATGTTGGTAGGGGGGGTTTTGTTTTGTTTTTTTGTTTGTTTGTTTGTTTTGTTTTTGGTTTTGTGGGTTTTTTTGTTTTTGTTTGGGTTTGGTTTTGTTTGTTTGGGTTTTTTTGTTTGTTTGTTTTTGTTTTGTTTCGGTTTGGGGTTTTTTTAGGAAAAAAGGCAGTTAAGTTGTCAGTCCTTTAACATAAATTTCATCTGACCACGCCAAGCAGCCATCAGGGTTAAAAGCTATTACAGCTCCATGTTCTTCCCACTGTACTTACAACAAGTAACTCTCTCTCATCCCAGGGATGTGGCTACTCTGAGCCAGCACAATTCACATTCAGTGGGGGTTTGATTTTGCAAATTCTTCTCTAACCAAAGCTTTCACACACAATGAGTCCTTTGACCTCACTGGGCTTGATGACGTGTGTCCCTGCAATTTTTGATGCCTCAGCCCCTGACCTGCCGAAAGCATGGGAAAGCAAATGCTGCCCTCAAGGGCATTTCCACATAGGAAAACCAAGGGACCTTGAATGCTACAAGAGGGCCACAATTTTAGCACTGTGAATGGAGTCTCTGTCGACCATCAGCAAAGAGCACTTTGGCACCTCCGGGCTTTGCTGTCGTCAGTGTAAAATTAACAACTTTGTCAGACAGATAGTGTATATTTGTCCCTTTTCATTTCTTTTCTTTCCCCCTCTCTGTCCTCACTGAGATTTCATTAAAGCAATGTTAAACCAGGGATGTTAGTTTGCAAGGCTGAAATAAGGTATTTGGTGTAACCTTGTCTGCTGGGCTGAAAGACACTGTGAGCATATTGTCAGAGAAATACTGGATGGGCTGTGGAAATTATGATTTTTCCTCTAAGAGCCTGTGGAAGCTGTTCTTTGTTTGCATGAGGACCTCTGGAAAATATGCGTCTTTAATGAGCAGAGCCCTGGTAATAAATCAGACTGGGATCTCCGCACTTCACAGTGCCATGGGCAGCCTGTCTGCTGTGTGACTGATGCTTAAGAAAAGGAAAAGCTGGGGGCTGCCCATGGGTACATTCCCACTTACTCCTAACTGGAAGCTGAGGACGTTTAAGACCTGAGGGCATGAATGCATTGGGGCCATATTCAGGATGCACATTTTGGAAACCGAATATTCTTGACAGCCAGGGAGGATTCAGACCAGACTATCTCTGTCTGCCAGCTGGGGTGAAGCTAATACCAGCCATAAACACCTGAAAAGGCATTCATAGTGTATTTCCATAGGCTGGTATCCACTTTTGCTTGGAGCATCATGTTGGACTGGCACCTCCTGAGGTTCCTGGCAGCTCAAATTCTCCTATAAAACTGAGAAAGGTGAGACCTTCGAACTGAATTTCTCCCCTTCCCACAGTTGGATTTAGGCATGTCCTGAAGACAGCAGAAAGGGTGTCATCCAGTATCAGCCTTATACAATGAGGAGCAAAACTGCACAGGAGTTTATTGCTGCTGGTGGCTACAGAAAGGCATGAGATGACAGCTTTTCATGGCTCCCAATGGAGTTTGGATCCTGTACTGTACATCTGCACTGTACAGACAGGAAGGCAAATCCCTTCTGCGCTCCTCAGGCTGCTGAGTCCGCAGATGTGGGCTCCCGAAGGATCAGAACACGTGTGGACATCATCTGATGTTTCATTTAGGTTACCTTTTTGATACATATTGGCTTAAACATCTTCAAAACAGGATGCCATTATTTTGTAAAATATTCCTTCTGATATGTCTCATTTTCCTACAAAAAAACAGAAGTGGTTTACAGAAAAGATACTCTGCAGGTCCACAAGTTCATTCCTGGTGGTTAAAGAGCTCTCTATATTGTCATCAAGAATTGCAAATGTGCTATTCATTTTTGAAGTTTTGTCTGAATTTCCCCTTGTCTTTCCAAAGGAGCAGAACACCGGTGATACACTTTTGGTGAACTGTCCTGACAGGGCAACTGATGGTTAAACAAATAGGACTTCCCAGAGTGACCTTTGCAGAGGAAAAAGTCCTTGTCCCCCCCTTCATTAGCAGAGCTGTCCAGCAGAAAAAAACCCAGCATGCTCAGACCACTTGGAGCTTTGCAGCCTTGAGCAAAATGCTATATTTACAACCACTTTATTGTCATCTGAATCTCTGCAATACAATTGTTTGATGCTCAGACATGTCATTGACCTGGCAATTTATTACTTTGTAGTCAGTAGAAAGTAATGGGTAGTTCTCAGAAAAGGGAACTGGCTGCTGTACGTGACAGGCAGCTGATAAAACTGGATTTTGCTATTAGTTCAGAGAGAACTCCTTTTATTACCCTAAAACCCTCTGCTTCTTGACCTCTTCTCAGGTGAGGAGTGGGCTGTTGATCAGAGAGCCTATCACAAATTAACATTTAATTTTCTCAGATCTCACAAAGGCACAATGTGCCTAGATGTCACCAAGAGCCAAATGCAAAATTAATAGGAATGTCAGTGGGAGCATGTGTGCCCCAACCTGGAACTGGAAGGGAATGTTTGGAAATCATACAGTCATAGAATGGTAGAATGGTTTGGGTTGGAGGGGAACAGTTCTAATCCCCCTGCCATGGGCAGTGGTTGCCCCCCACTAGATCAGGTTGACCTGGTCCCCCTCCAACCTGACCTTGAACCCCTGGGGCGGCCACAAGCTCACAGGGCAACCTGTGCCAGTGCCTCCCCACCCTCACACTAAGGGATTTCCTCTTCACATCCAATCTAAATCTCCCCTCTTTTAGCTTAAAAACATTCCTTCTTCTCCTATTACTTTCTGGTTATGTAAAAATCACTCTCCTTCCTTTATATAAGCCCCCCCATTCGGTACTGGAGTGTTCTAGAATGTGACCCTTGAGCCTTCCCTTCTCCAGCCTGAATAACCCCAACCTCCACAGCCAGTCTGCACAGGACATGAGTCCCTCATCCCATCAAGCCCCAGTGTGCCACAGTTCATGCTTCAAAGCCTATCTCTTTGCCCTTTTCACACAGAGCAGGACACTTTGGTGACTTGTCATCTAAATCCCACTTGGCATCTTGACAATTGAGGTCAAAAAGCAAGGGCTGAAGATTGACAGAGGTTAACCTAGGTTGTCTTAACAGAGTTCAATGCACGCAAATGACATGAAACACCAGGTCAGCTGAGCTGGAACAGGTTTGCAACACGAGCATTGCTTTATTACCCAGCTGATAGAGCTGACACAGCAAGATGTTGGGTGCACCAACTTCTCTAAAGGTAAAGTGAGAGCAGCAAACTTTGAGAAAAAGCATTCTGCATTCAATCAGACTGTACAAATCAGACCACCTCCTACCTGTAGGCACCCGTAGGGTAGAGGTGAAATTAATGAAGGGAAAAAGGTCCTTATTTCCCTGAGATAGAAAGGGTACATGGAGAGAAAAGCTGAGATTGTGCTGGCAAGCCAGTTTAAAAATGCCTGTTCGACTGGTAGAGTAGCTGGTGTTGCATAAAGCAGCATGATTGTACAAGACATATTTTCAGTGGAAATCTCAAGAGTAAATCTTGCTTACTCATTACTTTATTTCTGTCATAAAAAACTTGTTTGCCAAAGAGCCGAGGGTGTGACGCCAGCACTTTCTTATCAGAGAGTTTTATAAACTAGTCAAAATACTCTGTATAGTTCTGTACCTACATTTTGTTTCCCTTCCTCCCTGACTACCCAGGTATTTGCATGACCTTTATTCTTCTCTTACATAAGTACTTTGCAGGCATTTACAAACTCACTGATAGTAAAATTTTATCTTGGCAAAGTGAGCACAGCAGTGATTTCACATTCTGCTTTTATCAGCTGACTTCAGCCTAGAAACTTCGCAGCCAAGGGTTAATCATACATCTCATGAACTTCATAATGTACAGGCAGTGGGTCAGGAAAGTTCACAACCATTTTTATCTGTGTGGGTAAATACAAAGTTCACTACTGGAAAATAAAAAACAGCACTGAAATAGAGCAGACACAATAAAACAAGGCTCCTGAAACAGGTTCCTCCAGGAGTGTTTGGCTACAGAGGGGAATGGAAAGGGTAGGAAGCATTTTCACACCAGCTCTTCTGATTTTACTCTGTGTCTAATGAGGCTGTAGGTTTCATAGCCACAGGAATCACTCAAGGATAACTACTACATGGGTCAGACTAGCACAGTTCAAAGTAGGATTAAGCATTTTAAGGGGAATGAGAAATGACAGAACTACAAGATTTTAATAGGGCAAAATGAAAAGACACAGGAATGGTTTCAAACTGAAAGATGAGAGATTGAGAATATATATTAGGAACAAATTCTTTACTGTAAGGGTGGTGAGGCACCAAACCATTCTATGATTTTATGAAAGTGTGAGATCAGAGGTGTGCAGAAAAAAATGAGATGGCCAGAATTTCATAAGCACCATAGATTTTGATACACTTTGGGCACCAGTAGCAGCCTTTGTGCTGGAGGGTCTGTTCTCTGGGCAGACTGTTCTGGCATTACCCTGCAGCTGAGATCTTCAGAATAGCCAAAAGAGTGAGGAGGATCTTCACCTGTGACTATTGATTGATGCAGATTTCAGTAGTCTCTGAGATGTGGAGGTCCTGACCTGTCATTTCTACCTTGAAGGTGCTCATGACATACCCCTAACCCCAGTAAAGGTATTTAAGAGGAAACCCCAGAGAGGATCTGTACTATTTGCATTGATCTCCATGACTGCAGCAGACCACACATCATCTCTGGGAGATGGGACTGAATTCCCAGCCCTGCCACAAGCCTCATCTTGCCCATGGGCATCTTATTTGCCACCCAGACTTCCAGACATTTTCCATGCTACAAATAATAACACAGCTCCATGCTTGCAGATGCAGGCTGATGTACTAGACCAAATGATGTGTGAATTCCCAGTGCACCTGCAAACATGTGTAATTACCCCTGAGTAATTTTTCCTGAGGGCATTCAGGGAAGGAAGGCATGGTACCACCTAAAGTTTCCCTGCTTTGGGCAAATTCCCACATATTTCAAAGGGAGTAAAAAGAAATCAAAAAGGAGAGAGTAATATTTGTTTAATTAATCTGCAAAAGTACATTTCATTCTGGGAAACCTATTAAAAGTCCCTTCCTCATGGATATGTGGCTGGTGAGTAGGTACTTTGTCAAGTTTGAAAGGAAAAAAACCCCAGATCGGAAGTCTAATCACATTAAAACCATATGTGCAGCAGATGTCAGCAGTTACAGAGAGCTTTAGAAAAAACAACTACAAAACCTCAGCTTCTGACTTCAAAGGGCTTTTTAAAGAGCCAAAATGTTGATCACGAAATCACAGTGAATTAGGGAAAAGTCATGAGGATCTGTGTGTGTGTTCATGTGCATGTGTGTGTGTTGTGTCTGTGTGTATCTGTCATTGCTCGAATGGTGTCACAGAAAACTAACTAGAGATTCCTACCATAACAAAAAATCCTACCAGTGCTGGCTTCATCCCTGAGACCCTACAGATCTCAGCACACACTGAGTCAGTTTTTTCACAAGCGAGGGCTCTGTTTTAAAGCCCAGTCCGGTTTCTGAAAAATTGCTTTATTCAACAACAGCACCATGGGGCTCTGCGTTTCCTGACTCCCCTGGATTCAATATGACATACACATTGTTTGCTCTCACAAGGGTAAATGCTCTTTCCATCAGCTGTTGAGACCAAAGACTCGTTGTGGGCTGGGGGAGTTTACACAGGCACTTTCCCTTTTCATCTACAATCATCTCTCAAAACACCTCAGCATGTAAGTTGGTGGTAACACCCCCTATTGGAGTACCTTTAGTGAGGGAAGGCATGAGTTCCCAGCACAAACTGAAGATGTTGTACTGTGTCCTGCAGAAACAGGGGTGAAATCCCTAAGCCAAATACTTGGAGACCTAAAGGAAGAGTGGGGGCAAACACTCCTTAGCTTAGCTGTCAGCACATGTCTGCACTGAAAGCAGCCCTTGGCAGTAAGGGTAAGGGTTAAGTCCTCCATGGAAGCCTGTGCATGGCTAAAGCAGACTTGCCACTTCTGAAGCCCCAAGCAGGAGAAGGTGCATGGGGAGATCTCAGCTCCCCCATCAGCTACAGGCTTTTCCAGGGAGAAGAAACCGCCCCCCCCTTCCCAACAGGGTTTGGGATAGCAGAGGTATGAGAGATGGGAAGGTGGCAGCACAGAGGTGTTAACAGCCCAGCAGGATGCTGCTCACTGGGGGAACTGGTTCTGCCAGGGTGGTGCAATCCCCTTAGTTCACACACAGCCCTTTTTCCTCCCACCTGTTCCCACCATGAGGCTCCACTGTTGCATATGTCTGTGAACTGGAAAATAGCAATTAGAAAATTCTAGAAAAAGAGCAGGTGGAGAAATCAGTGCAGGCTCATAGAGCTTCTAGGAAGCTGGCTGTGTATATGTGGGTATGTGGATTCCACATCACAGAGCTGTGGCAAAGGACACATTTGGAAGGTCACACCAGAGCAGACAGGATGGACAGGCAACAAAAGCTTGACTCCCAAGCACTCCCACTGAGATACTTGGCTGACCCCATATCCTGGCCCTGCTGCTGCTCTTTTGAGTAGAAGACAGATACAGTTCAAGATGGGGTTCCTCTGTACTGGCAAAGGGGTGCAAGGAAAGGCCATCTCCTCTCCCAGGGAACAGGGGCTGGGAAAAGAGGTTCTGTTCTTTCTTCTGTGGCACGTCTCCAGCAAGCCCGATGCACCATTCTCTCCTCACTCCATGGCTGTCAAATATGAATCTCCCTGATGTCCCAGATAACTTCCTTCAATAGCCACCTTTTAAATCCCTACACAGCACACACCACAGGAGAACTTCATTTGATCCTTGCTTCACCTAGCCCTCAGCTTTGCTCCTCTCTGCCACTGACCTCCAGCACACAGACCTAAAGTATCATGAACTTCTTCAGCCCAAAACAGGGACTTAGTGATTTAGGATTTTCTCTGCTGCTGTTTTCAAGGCTCTTGGGAAAGCCTTCAAGTTGAGAAGCTACATAGAAATGTCCCCTGATATGTACTACCTCACCAAAAATATTTGTAAATTCAAGCTGGTGGGACATCTGAAGTGCCAACTCATCTAGTAAACTACATGATATTTTGTCTAAAGATCCAGCTTCTTGATCATCCTCAAACATTTACCTTACACTTGGAAAATGAAGGATATAACAATGATGGAAAGCCACTGAAAAGAGTTTAAGAAAACTTTTGAGGTCCCCTATGAAAAGAAAGACATTGAGATGTTGAAGTGTGTCCAGAGAAGAGCAACAAAGCTGAGGAAGGGTTGGGAGCACAGGCCTGATGAGGAAAAGCTGAGGGAGCTGGGGTGTTTAGCCTGGAGAAAAGGAGGCCCAGGGGGACTTTATTGCTCTCTACAACTGCCTGGAAGGAGGGTATAGCCAGGTGGGGGTCAGTCTTTTTTTCCAAGTTACAAGGGATAGGACAAGAGGAAATGGCCTTAAGTTGCACCAGGGGAGGTTTAGACTGATTGGCTGTGAGGAAAAAAAATCTTCCCCAAAAGGGTTGCCAAGTACCAGAGGTGTTGATGGAATCACCACATCTGGAGGTGTAGGTGTGGCACTTGGGGACATGATTTAGTGGTGAACTTGGCAGTGCTGGGATAGTGGTTGGACTGGATGATCTTAGAGGGCTTTTCCAACCTGATCGATGATGTGATTCTATGGTTCAAGATCTTGATAAAGTTTAAAAAAATAGAATCTTCTTTTCACATTCCTGTTTTTGTAAGGAAAAGCTGTTTTGTTGTAACCTGATTCATGAGCTCAATGCACTTGGGAGCTGAACACACTTCAGATTTGGACATGGTCTGCAAGATTGCAGAAAGAAATTCGAACCAGCCCAGGGAAAAAGAGTTAAGAACAATGGTCTGACTCACATGAATTCTAGAAAATTATTTTGCTGGTTTGGCCTAGAGAAATAAGAGCAGATAACACCATACAATCACTTCATGCACAGGACTGTAAGCAGAGGGAGAAGGGCTGTGCAGGTTTAGCTGCAGTGGATCGAGCAAGGAAGGGGAGATTAAATTTAGCTGGCTATTAGGAACAATTTCCTGAGAGTGAAGACAATTAGGCAGTGGAACTGTTTTGCCTAGTGAGGTAATTACTGCACAAACACTGGATGGACGCAAGCCAAGATTAGATAAGTGTAGTGGAAAATGTAGTACAAGGTCTCTCCTGATGAGCCCAGAGGGGCTGGCTTTGCTGGCCGTGTGCCCGGCCAAGCAGTTGCAGCAAACTTTCCCTGAAGTGTTCCTGAGACAACAGGGGCTTTACTGGGACAGGGACTGCAGGACCAGAGCTGTCTCTTTTGTCAGGGCAGAGAGCAACAGAGAGCAATGCATCAACCCCACCTGCCATAAAAGCCCACAAAATGTCTGAGGAAGTTAGGAAATGAAAGCTGAAGAAAAAAAAAAAAAAAAACAAACCAA
>VYXD01004335.1:591213-616989 GCA_013397195.1 Hylia prasina | reverse complement strand
AAAACAAACCAAAAAAAACACCTAAATAGTAACTTTTGTGAGGGGGTATGAGCCTTTGTTAGGCTTTGTAAAGCCCCTTTTTGTTTTGTATGGGGCTTGGATGTTTCTGCACTTGTTGGTTCATATTGGTTTTTCCTCTTTTCACTGACACACGTGGAGTGTTTGCTGAGTCTGGAGCCGGGACAGCTTCCAGAGAAAGAAGGCAGATTTTTGGAAGAGTCACAAGGCTTAGAGCAGAACACTTAAAATTCTGGAGTTCTTTAGAAGGAGGAAACAGCTGAGTCCTCTTCAAAATATATTTTCCTCATCTATGACAATATAGGGTAACTCCTCCCTCTGTAATTAGGGTGAGGAGGTGGGAGAAAGACCCTGTCCTGCTGACAGACAAGGCTTCATCTCAGCAGAAGATGGTACCCCACACGTGGCACTGTACCACGGCTGAAGTCTGGAAGCAAAAGGCAATGTGGGGAAAGGAGCAAGCAAGTCATTTTGGGCAGAAAGTAGCAGCACAGTGATGCTTCTGGAGTACCCATGGAATCCATCTGGGTACCACACTAGGCAATCAAACCCTGGGGCTAAGCTCATTCTCACATGCCCCTGAGAAGCCCCAGGAGGGCAACAGGCACTCCTCCTCTTCAGCAGCTACTCTCTTACAGAAGCATTTCTGGACCATACTCTGATATAATCCAGTTAGAGGTTATCCCAACTCGAAAACTGGCTCAGAGGAGAGCATGAATGTATGGGACACCCACCCATCCACCCCAAAAGATGGAAGCAGAGCAATGCTCAGTGTCAGCCCTGGGTTTTATCTGCCAGATATTTTCTTAATGCAGTAAGTTGTCAGGTATTTCACACTGGAAATTAGGCCACTTAATCAAAATGCTGTGTTGTCCAGAGATGCTTAATAACAGCATATTTGCCCACTATATTGGTAATAAACCCCTTGACTTATTTACCTGCCTCATTAAATAGGTGCGACCCTTTCAAGGGAGGGGACAGAGGCAAAGATTTCCCACTACCATCACCACTGTCACTCTCCTGTTTAAGGAATTTCCTCCTGAGTGGAAAAAGCCAGAGCTGAACAAACAGGATAAAGGATGCTGACTGTGCCAGGAGTCAGGGAACTCTGCATCATCATGCCTTCATCTCCTGTACAGTACCATCCCAAGATTTGCACATGGGTATTATTCAACCCATGGGCTGGAGCTGCAACTGGGCAACCTTCAGGTTAGATTCCTAGAATCATTTAGGAAGGAAAAGACCTCCAAGACAATCAAATTCAACCATTACCCAGCACTGCCCTAAAAACCTACAACTAAACCATGTCCCCAAGTGCCATTCATTTGAACATCCACATCCACATTCATTTGAACACTTTCAGGGATAGTGACTCCCCCACTTTTCTGGGTAGCTGGTTCCAATGCCTGACAACCTCTTGAGGAGGAAATTTTTCCTAATACCCAGTGTAAACTGTCCCAGCACAACTTGAAGCCACTTCTTTTGGTCACCTGTTACTTGGGAGAAGAGACCAACCAGCTACAAGCTTCCTTCAGGGAGGTGAAGCTTACAGAAATCTAATCTCCCCTTCCCCCCAGCAGTGTTGGTTACAGCAGTAACAGGATGTTGACCATGTCTAATTCCAGAGGATGCTCTTTCCCACAGTCCTGACACTCCATTACCTTCTACCTTCAAGCTCACACACTGATGAAGAACTCCTGTCATCACCTATGGTGTAATCACACCAAAGTGCCTGGGATGTCAAATTGCTCCTCCAAGCAGGATAGAGCACTATTTAGAGCAGTTAGCATCAAGCATCTAATGTGCACCATGTTGCCCTCAGAATGCAATCTAGCTTCATCTCTGCTGTCTTTTCTGCTCCTCACTAAGGCCGGTTCAGATATTTCAGGGATATTTTTACTGTGATTGCAAATTCCTTTCCTTTTGACCTTCTTCATGTAAAGCAGATGTTTCCCACTCCAGTGCATTAGTCCCAGATGTTTCAGGGGCTGGATTCATTCATTTTGTCTGTGCTGGCTTTCTGTTGATGTGCATCTCTTGAAACCAGTGATGTTAATCCTCTTCAAAGTGTTCAAACAAGTAAGGTTTGTGTGACCCCTATGAAGCTCGAACACCCCAGTGTAAAGTACCAGGATAACTGGAGCTCAGCTCACAACCTCTCAAAACCCACACTAAACCTCATTTGCATGCCCTGGTACCTCTTCCCTGTCACTCTGCCATTCCCAGTCTGAGTACCCAGGAGAGGGCTGCATGAAAGGTGAAAAGCCCAAGGGACCTCTCCAGTCACACCCTTTCCATGCATTCTTCATTTCTCCTGTGCCCCATCTCACCATGCAACCCATCATCCCACAAAGAAGAAAGGGACCTGCAGGACCTGAGATTGTTCTTTAATAATTTCCTCACTAACTCGTGTTTTATTTCACTCATATGACACTCATAATTTACGTCTAGACCTAATAAACTCCTCTGGAACTCAGTGATGCCACGGCCAGGCAGAGTGAAGGCAAAAAGGGGAAGCAGAGTTCATGCATGCTTGAAAAGGTTGCAGAATGTCCTGAAATTGCTTACATAAGAAAGTAAGAAGTGCCTGTTCATTGTGGCCATCGTTCGTTACCACCCTCTCACCTCTTGCCAACTTACAGCCCAGGGAGGTCAGATCAGGAGGGTTCAGACAGTTTGTGATGTGAACTTTACCTAAGCAAATACAGGCTGGGATGAATAATTAACAGGAATCTGTAATATTGAACTGTTCTATGAAAGGCAGGAAGGACCAGAGAGAATAATGAGAGAATATCAGCCTTGTAAAAAAGCAGCATTTTTTCTGACCTCCACCCTAAACCTGGACCTGACCTGTTCTGCTTTTCTCTGACCAAAGCAGAAGGTCTTTTGTATGGATAAAATTTGAGGAGAGATATAAGGGGGGTTTTGGGGGGAAGAGTTTTCCAGGACATCCAGTGTGGTCAGCATATAACCAGGTTTCCCCTATACAAAGAGGCACAAAAAGGAGGTGTAAAGGTTCTCAAAACTGAATTAAGCACCTAAGTTCAGATTTACCAGCTGCTGCTGGGGCTGAATGCCTTCTTCATTCCTCTAGAGAGCTTGTACCCTGAGCTGAAGTTCCTGTCAAGGTACAGCCAGGAGGTGCCTGCTGAAGTTGGCTCTGAAAGGCTATTGGCATGAGAGAAATTCTCTCTGCTTGAGCCAAAACCACTAAGCTGAATATTTCCCTATTGTGTGCATTGTGTCTCTGCTCAGTTAACTCAGAGCCATGGTTGTCTCCCCAGCAGAAGGAGAGGTGTCCATTTACCAGTTCAGAACAGCCTGGGCAGCCCTGGTGAGGTGGTTGCTATGGTTTGGAGAGCCCCAAGACTTCCACAGGTGTAGCTCTAAATAGTGCTCAGATGGATGGGACTTTGAGTGACCTGGTCTACTGGAATGTGTCCCTGGCAACTGCAGGGGTTTCAGAACTAAATGATCTTGAAGGTCCCTCCCAGCTCAGGCCACTCTATGATTCTATGATTCTATGGGTCTGTGACACGAGAGCTCACACACTGACCTCCTGTCACCCAAACCATCCAAAGGTGAGCATGTTTCCCATCTTTGGCTTCAAGGCCTGTGTCCCAGGGCCTGAGAACAGGTAGGGACTGGGTGTCGCCTGTAAATTTCCTGATGATGGATTCAATCCCCTCACCCATGTGGTCAATGAAAACATTGAACAGGCCCCAGCAGGGACCCCTGAGGGACACCACTGGTGCCTGGCCCCAGCTGGATGCAGCCCACCACTGCATCCACCACTCTGGGCCCAGCCTTGCAGCCAGTTCCTAACCCAGCACAGAGTGCTCCTGTCCAGGCTGTGGGCTGCAGCTTTTCCAGGAGTGTGCTGTGGGAGACAGTGTCAAAGGCCTTGCTGAAGTCCAAATAGACAACATCCACAGCCTTTCCTGCATCCAGCAGGCAGGGCACCTGGTCACAAAAGGAGACCAGGTTGGTCAAACACCACCTACCCCTCCTAAACCTGTGCTGATCCCCTGGCCACCCTGTGAGTGCTGTGTGATGGCACTCAGTATAAACTGCTCCATTGCCTTACTGGGTACTGAGGTCAGGCCAACTGGCCTGTAAGTACCAGGATCCTCCTTCCCACCTTTTTGTGAATGAGTGTCACATTGGCCAGCTTCCAGTCATCTGCAACCTCACCAGTGAGCCAGGACTGTTGGAAAATGATGGAGAGCAGCTTCAGAAGCTCATCTGCTGCTCCCTCATCACCCTGAGATGGATCCCATCTGGGTCCATAGACTTATGACTTCTCTGACTGCCTCCTCCTGGATAACAGGGGGACCATTCTGCTCCCTGACACCATCCACCAACCCAGGAGGACAGCTGTCCTGAGGACAACCTAGTTTTCTGTTGAAACTTGGATGCAAAGGTGTTTAGTACTTCTGCCTTTTCCTCCTCTTTAGTTACTAAATTTCCTCACTCATCTAATAGAGAATGGAGGTTGTCCTTGCCCTTCCTTTTTACCACTAATGTATTTATAAAAATATTTTTAATTGTCCTTTGCAAAAGTGGCCAGGTTGAGTTCTAACTGGGCTTTTGTCTATCTAATTTTTTTTCCTACATGACCTAGCAACTCCCTTAAGCATTTCCTGAGATACCTGGTCCTTCTTCCAAAGGTGATACATCCTCTTTTTTTTTTTTCCTTAGTTCCTTCAAAAGCTCCTTGCCCATCCAGGCCAGTGGTTTTCCTTGACAGCTCATCTTTCAGCACACAATCTGTTCCTGTGCCCTCAAGATCTCTGTTTTGAAGCATGCCCACCTTTCCTGGACTCCTTTGCTTTTACAGGCTGCTTCCCAAAGTATTGTCCAAATAAGTCTCTTGAACACGCCAAAATCTGCTCTCTAGAAGTCCAGTGTGGAAGTTTTATTGATGCGCCTCCTTGTTTCATCAAATATGNCTTAAGCATTTCCTGAGATACCTGGTCCTTCTTCCAAAGGTGATACATCCTCTTTTTTTTTTTTCCTTAGTTCCTTCAAAAGCTCCTTGCCCATCCAGGCCAGTGGTTTTCCTTGACAGCTCATCTTTCAGCACACAATCTGTTCCTGTGCCCTCAAGATCTCTGTTTTGAAGCATGCCCACCTTTCCTGGACTCCTTTGCTTTTACAGGCTGCTTCCCAAAGTATTGTCCAAATAAGTCTCTTGAACACGCCAAAATCTGCTCTCTAGAAGTCCAGTGTGGAAGTTTTATTGATGCGCCTCCTTGTTTCATCAAATATGGAAGACACTATGATTTCATGACTTGACAGTGAAAAGTAAAAAGCATCAAAGTACAGGAGGCAAGTGAGAACTCTGTACTTTTTTGCAATGTTTTACCAAAGAGGAATATTCAACCTATTATCTCCTTATTTCAGAGAGAGACTATGGGCTACATAGTCCCTAGTCCTGCTCTAGCATTTGGTGGTGTGTGTTTTCAGCTTGGGTACCTGAGTGTTTCACCACCCAAACAAGGCAGCTTTCCTTTTGGAATGGAAGGGACCAGCCATGGCTCCTTTCAGATTTAAGAACTTAAGATTTAAAATATTTTCCATAAAGAAAAGCAAGACCCTGGTGTAAGAATTTTCCAGTGTTTGTCCTAACACTTCTACACATGTGGATCTGTACAAGTTAGTAAAGGGGTTTGATCTTGTTTTACTCAGGGTCTGGGTGATGCAATCATAGAAATAAAATCACAATTGCTTGTGCTCTCTCTCTTCCTCCCTCCCTGCCTTCATCCATCTACCTCTGTATCCACCTATCACTTGTGCTCTTCTTGCAGTAAGTGAATCCTTTCCCATATATTCAGTGGCAATGGAGAGGCTCCCAGTGAGTGTCCTAGAGTTATTGGAAGGACTGATAGGATTAAAATGCCTGCTATGATCAGGTTCAGAGCTTGTTCATTAATTTTGTTCATTTCTTGATAGGTTCTTTTTTCTAAAACCAGCCTACAGAGTACATTGATGTTTTACAGATATTATGTATCAGTTCTTAAATTCATACATATTCCAGGAGGATTTTTCTAAGATCCTAAAGCAAATTCCTTGCTGCTGGTCAGATGAAACTGTGTCTGGTGAGAAGTCCCCCACTTTTGTGTTTGAGAACCTCCCATTTCTCTCTTTGATCCTGTTCCCTGGGGAATTTCCACTGCTCTTCCTATTTCCTTCTGGTCTGAATTTCTCAAATTTCAGTTTGGGAAACTAAACCCTTTAACAAGAGAAAGAGCTTCCTGGGATTGGTATCAGTTTACACAGAGGTGCCAGGGTAAAAAACACACTTTGTTTGAGTATTGGAAACAACAAGGACTGGTGTATAAGGGGGTCAGGGCAGGGTGTAGTAAGGAAAGACGAACATCAGTTTGTTTTTCTTTCTCTCACTGAGAAATAGCATTTGAAGGAACCAGTGAGAGGTCATGTGACCCAAAATGTGTGTGCAGAGTTGCACAAAACTTGGAAATAGAGCTGAGGGGGCTCTGAAATTCCCAAATCCAGTAGAGATGGGCTCTGGCCAGGCTCTGTTGCTTGGTTTTAGAGTGGGATCCAGTTCTCCCTTAGGGCTGCAAGAAGGGATGGGAACCAACAGAGAGACTAGCAGCTGCCCTCCTATTCCAGCTAATCTCTCCTCTATTGCCATCCTTTTGGCACTGCAGCTTTTTGCATTTTAGATCTTTCTAAATATGAGCAGGGGGTGAGAAGGCAGAGGAGAACAATGGTGGGAATGGTGTCAGTATTGGGATGCAGTAGGGAGGGAGGAATGTTGAAGAGCTAATGCCCTTTTTCCCTTCTAGCACACAGTGTCTTAGGAGATGCCTTACATCACTGGTAGCTCTGGACTTGACAGGAGCATCTAGATTGAATCAGATATAATCCCTGTCCATCTGGGCTTTTCTTCATTCATGTCCCCAAAATACCAATACACACATCTGACTTGCCTCCAGGGTGCCAGGGATTTGGTATGGATATGCTTTGTTCCTGATTTTTCTCTGGGACATGATAAGGGAAGGTCAGTAAGAACATGAGGTCTCGGAAGGGGGTAAGAAGAGAGGAGAACAGTGAGTGGTAGAGGAGATGCAAGGAATTTTTTGTAAACAGCATAATTTTGTGGTTGCAAAAGCAAAACATCTTTGTTTGCATTGTCCTCAAAAACAAAATATGTGTGACTGTTTGTCATTTATTCTTGATTTGGTGTCTAGTGGTAGCTCTGGCTCTGTGAAAAGTTGGGAGCAGCGTTCCTGCTCCTGGTATGTGAAGATGAAGTTGTGGTCAAGGGCCAGGCCAAGGAATTTGGCTCCTCTGCCAGGCCCTGAAGCAGACTGGCTGCCTCAGACACACAGCACAGCAGTGAGCATCCCTGTGCCTCAAAATGCTCAACCATCTGGGGGCATCTGGCTCCAAAGGGAGTGAGGGGATGGCAGCAGCATCTTGCCCCTGCCAGTTTGGAAAATGTTGAGTTGTGGATTAAAAAAAGCATTTTCCTGGTGAGTTGGACCCTTTTAATGACGAGGAATCGCATCACCTTCGGATCAAAATCTTGAACAGCATATATTCTGACTTTGGGCATCATTAAATTTAACAGAAGACTCTCTCTCTGCTCTCTTTATGAAGGTTAGAGACTAAGCTCAGTCAAACACCTAATTCCCTTAGGCTCACCTATCATTTCCTAGACCCCAACCAGGCTTTCCTGGCCACATCTTAGTGCTCCAAAGCTGAAGGGATCTGATAGGGATTCTGGCAGATGCTGTATTGTACTTTATATTTGTATTGATGTGTCATCTTTTGTCACGTTAATGCTTGCTAAGGACTTGAGGCCCTTGGGAATAAAAAGGATTGGGGGATCAGGCAATGGCACACATTGCATGTATCAGCTTGCTGAGCAGGGAATGGATTTAAGCCCACATTTAAGGGAATTCTAGGTTTAAGTGCATCCTAAAGGTATCCCAGCTTGTTGGTTTTGTGCAGTTCTGCTATAACAGCATCTGTTGGGATACTATTCTCTGCATTAGTCAGGCAAAAACTTAGGAGATCCCCATATCTGCAGAGTAATACAGGACAGTATATTTGTCTTGGTTTCTGTTTCAATTCCTCAGCCCTTACACATGCTGTTACACGAGGGCAGCAAGCTGCAGGCTGCCTACCTTCCTCTCTCGGTAAAGGCACCACTGGTTTTTCAGGTAAAGCTTTCCTTCTGTACTCTCTTGCTTTATTCCATGTCAGCAGCTGGGTTTATTTTGAAGGGCTTGATCTGCAGAGGGGTGAAAGCACACAGTCACGCAGCCAGGAAGATTTCTGAGCATGGCAAGACAAAACAATCTTTTCTTTCTGTACACCTCCTTGGATTTATTGTCTGCATCAGCCAGGCTCCTGGTTCCAGCTGCAAGTTTTTATTATTCCAAGAATAATCGTTTGGCTAACAGAGACCTCTCCCTGCAGACAGAGGGAAGGATCAACCCAAACTGTTATTGCAGATGGAAGTTTGCTTGGAACAGCCCACAATACTAAAGAGAAAACAAAGGGGTTTTAACAGAAGCATCTACCTTATTTCCCCTCGTTGGCCTTTCTCCCCTCTCTCTCTCCTCCCTCCACCACCTTGAAAAAAAAAGAAACATAAATGCAGAACTATATTACTGGAAGAAAAGCAGCACAGACTATCAGGTTCCCTAAAGTGCAAATTCAAATCCAGTGGCTTATAGCATATTTGGGTCAGGTCCTTTGGAAGAAATGGGGAAGATACACAAAGGAGGCACCTACAGCTTCCATTTACCCATCCACTCATAGGCTGTTGTGAGTCCTGAAATGGCTGATTGGCCCCTCACTTATTGAGCTGAAGCATCAGAAAAAGGGGCCTGAAAATGGCCCTTTTGCCCCATCAGATGGGAGTCATCACCAACAGAGCAGTGGGCACAGGAGATGGGAAGGGCACCAGTTACTCTGGCAGTCAGGCAGTATGGGAGATGAGAACTGTCCTGGATATGGGAACATTACTTGGTCTTGTTTGTCTTTCTCTTGGTTTTACTGATGAGATTAATTCCCTTCTCTCTGCAAGGTTAGCATTAATCCAGAGCAGCAGTGCTTCCCTCCACAGAGCACAGCCAGACTTCTGCCATTGTCCGGGGGAGCACAATATATGTCCAAAGCACAATGCCTGTCAGCCCCAAACAGGCTGCTCTGCTGGCAAAACCACCCAAAACTTCACTTTTCCAAGAGCTGTCTATAGTGTTGAGATCCCCAGTGCTCAGTCCCAGTTATGGTTGCTAATATGAACTCTGCACTTAACCCACAGGCCCCAGCTGCTTTCCACAAGGCATCCAGATGTATTCCTAAGCCCCACACACTCCACTTTTCCACTGTCACAACTGCATGACTCAGTGCTGTGCAGCAGTTTTCATTTCCAAAGCGTTTTGCAAACATCAGCTGACTAAGCCTTGCCAGACCCCGTTCCTTGCCAATTGTACTGAAGGGGCCTCTGAGGAGAATGGCTGCAAGCTCAGCCCAGAGGTGCAATTTCACTTTCAATTGTATAAGCATTTAGGAGGAGGTTGAGAGATGAAAAAAGTAGTTGTTCAGTTGCTGCTGAGATTTTATGCTTATTTCATTGCCATGTCTGCTTATTCAGGAATGCAGCAACATCCTAGGTGCTGATAACAGGCTCACCTCAGAGCATGGGACTTCTGGGCCTTGAGGGAAGACAATAAAGGTGATAGTTAATGTCTCTTCAGTGTTAAAATCTGTGACTACAAGAAAGATGATGTGCTGTTTCTAAAGCTGTACTCCATCTTCCTCCTCCCACCTCTACCCCTAAGGCTGGAGGCAATTAGAGCAGGGGTTGCAGTTTGCACAGACCAAAAACTCTGGCTGCAATAAATTCAAACAAAAAGCAAGTCCTGGTCTCTCAGTCTTTCCATGCCAGAGGCCTCTCCTCCCATATTACACCAGCTGGTGCACTTCATGCTGCAGCTGGGGATGGCACCACATACACAGAGGGGTGATGTACTAGGAGCAGCATAACATGGGGAGGCCATCTCCATTACATGCCTTCACAGTTATTCCACTGAATCACAGAACTATTTGGGTTGGAAGGGACCTTAAAGTCCTTTTTCATCTAGTTCCAAGCAGGGACACCTTCCACTAGACCAGAGCTCCATCCCAGTTGGCCACTTCCAGAGGTGGGGCAGCCACAGCTTCTCTGAGAAATCTGTGCCAGTGCCTCACCACTCTCACAGGGAAGAATTTCTTTCTAATATCTACTCTAAACCTGCTCTGTGAGAGGTTGAAGCCATTCCTCCTTGTCAAAAGTCCCTCTCCAGCTCTCCTGTAGCACCTTGTCTTGTGTTATGGAAGCAAAAATTGTATTCTATTTTCATCTGCTGAAAGCAGTTGGGGAAATGTTTTGTCTTTATTTTTTGCTATTCTGGGGGTAGGGGGAGGATGCCTTTCTGATAATGGTTCAGCCATTAAAACCGGGTGGGGTATTGTTTCTTATCTCTTTCACCACCCATCCTCCCTCCGGGGGGATATTTTCTGCTAATGGGACATTAAGGCTCACCAATGACAGGACACATTTACATCATCCCATTGTGAGATGCTCCACTCACTGGGTGGGGGCTCCAGGGTCCCTGCCTAGATAAAAACTGAGACTCAGAGCACCAGGCATCCTGTTTTCCACTGGACTCCAGAGGAAGATCAGACTCATCTCAGCATCACTGGACCCTTCCTCAACAGGATCATCTCTACTCCAACAGAGCCACATCTGTTTCTCCAGGAGGACTGCTTCCAAACACCCTGACCAACAGGGTGTGTCCCTGACTCTGTCAGGGTTTTCTGGGTTTGTTTGTTGTCTACTTGGGTTTTTTTTGTACTATTACATTTGCATTTCTAACATTCCTAGTAAAAGAACTGTTATTCCTATATCTTTGCCTGAAAGACCTTAATTGAAAAATTATAATAATTCAAAGGGAGGGGGGGTTTATATTCTCCATTCTAAGGAAACTCCAGCTTTCCCTAGTGGATACCTGTCTTCTAAAAACCAAGACACACCTTTAGGTACTGGGGTGGCCTCTAAGGTCTCCCCACAGCCATCTCTTTTCCAGGTTAAACAATTCCAGTGTTCTCAGTCTGACTCCCCAGGAGAGATGCTCCAGCTCTCTGAACATCTTCATGGCATCCTTTGGACTCGCTCCAGCAGGTCCATGGCCTTCTTATACTGGGGGACCCAGAGCTGGATGCAGCACTCTAGAGCAGAGTAGAGGGGCAAAATCATCTCCCCCAACTTTCTGGCCACTCTTCTTTTGATGCTGCCCAGGATGCAACTAATTTTAGTCTTCTGTCTACTAGAGAAATCCAAAGCTGTGATATACTGGACTTGCATAAAGCTTGTCTCCATGGGTGGATATAAAAATTTTAGAAAATTAAAAATTTGGGTCAGTCCTAGGGGGTCTGAGATGGCGATAGGAGAGTTAAATGCTCAAATCCCAGAGAAAGAATTTCTTGGATTTTAGACTGATTACTTTGCATCTCTGCAAAGAGTTGGAATTTTCCAAGCCTTGGAATTTGTGTATTGACATCTGTTTTACTAGGAAACAGGCACCCAGATGCCCACAAACCCCTCTGAAATCCTCTACTTCTGATGCTAAGCTTTATCACTTTTAATGTATTTTGAAGGGAAACTGAAGTAAAACTTGTCACTGAAGTCACTTCCTGTGGAATGCATGAACCCTCCTCTACTCTCCATCCCAGACATCTCACTTCAGCATCAAGTAGTGCTGAGCTACCAGTGGGACATGGGAGTCCAAAGGGTCAGGATGCCATCAGGACTTTCAGTTCTCTCCTGCATCTGTTGGGACAGCTCAGCTTTAGCATCTGTGAACTGCAGCTCAGGAAAATGGAAGTGTCTGCTTAAAACACTGACACAAGATGTAAATCCATATAGAAGGAAACCTCAGTTTTATCAGAGAAGACTCTAGGCAAGAGCTAGTCTAAGCAAACCATGGTCTGGTCTGTACCATCTTGCAGCCCAAGCCAAAAAAAGCATCTGTATCTTGGCTTTGCAGGGCATGGCTCAGAAGCACAAGTCACTTGAAGTTATAAGCAGAAAAGAACACTCAAGAAAATCACCAGAGGAGGAGGTCATATGTTGGCATGTCCCTGGTCTGACCATGGTTTTACTGATTGTTATGTCCTGTGGAGTAGCTTTGGCATTTTGATAAATGTCATTGATTTTCCTAAGTGCAGGCTCCAAGAAAGGTATATTTGAGAACAGTCTGTAAGTTTCTCTCATAACTAAATAGATTTCTATTTAGGTATTGACTGTTACTGTAAGAGGTCATGAGTCAAGAGTGGAAGTGCCTTAGAAGAAATGCTCTGTTATAGTCAGTCCCATATTTGTGAACTTCATAATGAGTGAAATCTTATTGCTTTAATGGTGCAGCAGGTAAACGTAAGATATCATGGTAGATCCTTTCAGCTCTGGGATCTCTGAATCATTGGAACTTTGGCTATGGTTGGTTAAGAAAAAATATTAGCTACAGATGGTTTCATCCTTCGTTGTCCTATTTCAGCCCTGGTTAGTCCCAGGGCAGGAATATTTTAGCTGTTAAGGAGGGAGGGCGATTTGCAATCAATATACACATTGGCATTAACAGTTCACAAAAAAGAACTAACTCTAATTGCAGAAAGATCACAGCTGATCTACATTTGCACCACTTGCTTTTGATGTACTTCTCTTGAGAAACACCAGTTGCACATCGATTTTTCTGCACAGAATGTGATGATAGATGGGAGACGATGTTCTGCTTGTCACATTTCAACTCTTTGCTCCATACAGTGCTTTCAGGTGTGCTTCAGCTGGCCAGAAATGCCATCAGGGATCACTGGTCTTTGTGGTTTGCTGCACACATTGAACCCTGCAGTCAGGGATCCCAAGGAGTATCTGTCTGCAAGGATACCAGTTGGAGCTAGTGAGAAATTCCCAGTGAAATTCTTTGGGAATTCACAAAATCATAGAATGATTTAACTGAGTCATTCTGAAACAGACCTTGAAGACCACCTAGCTTCAACCCCCCCTACCATGGGCAGGGGCACCTTCCACTAGCACAGGTTGCTCAGATCCCCATCCAGCCTGGACCTGAACATCTCCAGGGATGTGGGAATTGCCCCGAACTTATTCATTTGCACCACACAAAAGGTGTACCAAAGACCACCATTCTGGCCACATCTCATATGGTTTTACAGTGGTTAAAACTAGGAGTAATGCAATGGTGATTTGGGTTTGGTTGTTTCTGGGAGAATTCTACAATTAACTACTAAAAATTTTTATTGAGTGCCCATTTTTAATCAAAACTCTTGATATTTTGGGATGGTAAGAGAAGAAGGTAATTTAAGCTGCTGACATCATTCTTTGAGGCAGCTGACCTCCCTGTTGCTCCTTGGTGGGGCACATAAATTGTCTCTGTGGGCACGTAAGGGTGCACCACAACCTGAGGAGGTTTGGTCTGCACAGCTGATAGGGCTGCAAAGGGATTCAGTTGCCTATAAACCCCAGCACCTTTGTTTGGTTAGCTGGATCTGGACTACATTGATGGTGTTACTTAGAGGCTGAGCTAGTGCAAATGAAAACAACAGCCTTTTGAGGTGGTATTGGGTGTCTGACACATCCGTGTGGTGCCGGGTGACGTGACACAAGACCTGTTCACTCCTGTGCCACAAGGGAGTGGCAGCTGTAGGACAGCAGGAAAGCCCAGCCAGTGTCTCACAGAGCACTGGGTGGCTGTACCTGGGCAGCAACTGTGTTTCTGTTCCCTGCTTTGGGAGCTGAGATGTACATCTCACATGCAAACACCTAAGGCAGACAACCTAAATGTAGGTACCTTAATTTCAAACTCAATCCAATATTGTTCAGTGTGTTTTCTACCTCAGGATATTTTAATAAACATTTTGCCACATTTCTTAAAAAATTAGAGGAAGACAGGTTGCTCCTGTGCTCCTTAGCATCTCCATATTTAGGTGATGGATGGCAATGACCCAAAAATGCCACATCAAATATTACTAAATAAAATGTAACAAATTTGTTTAAGCAAAAACAAAGCCTAACAAATAATACAAAACAAATCAAATCAAAACAGTTGTATCATCTGCTAAAGAAATTCACTTCAACATATCTGAACAGTGTAAGTAAGTAGAGGAAAAGTCATATTTTTAAGTCAAAACAATCTAAACTTCATTTGTTGAAGGCAAAATAAGGTGGCATTGATACCCATTGCCAACAAGCCCTGCTAAGGATCATGAGGCTTTCACATATACCAGACAGGCATAACCAGGTATTATATGCATAACTTGTTGCAGGAAGAGTTTTGCAATTCACCTGACTGATGACCCCAATGCATGGAAACAGTCATGGAGGTTGGAGAATGCCTGAAGACACCACATGGCTTCTGAGATGGGCACCTGGACCCTCTCACCTCAGACCAGGTAGAACCACAGCTGGACAAAACATCCACAGCTGCCAAACCAGACACCCTGGAAACGCAGGTAATTTGGATATCATACCTATTTCTGGTCTTTGCTTGCTTGCTTGCTTGTTTGTTTGTTTGTTTGTTTGTTTTTCCCAGATGAGTAATATTGCCTCTGTGAGCAAAAAGCGTAAGGATTTCTGCAAACAACAGGAAAGTCATGCCTGAGAGGATCATCACAGCAACATTTACTGCAGCCTGCAGTGATCTCTGCCTGGCTGTGATTTGCTATTACACGCCAAAACAAGTTGCAGGGAAGGGAAAATATAAATTTTATCAGTATGGTGTCTATAACGAGGCCTCAGCTTATGAAGCAGTTGCGAAGGTGAAAGTTGGGAACATAAAGGAGGAAAACAGAAATGAGCAAAAGAACGTGTAGAGCCATATGGGAGGAGTTGGACTGGTAAGAAGGTGAAGTAGTTGATGTGGGGTGCATAGTCTGATCACTGGTGGCATTTGGGTCCCTCATGGATTAGCACAGGGTCACCAGCTGGTTACACACTGAAGCAGATGGAGCACATGGTTATCTGGAAAAGGCACAACAGAGTCACTGCTGGATGTGAAAGTCTATAGCAATGCTGAAGGGCAGCAGCAATCATGAATAACTTATTGAAAAGATGACGAATGCATTAAAGCCCAAGGGAAAGACGGGTGACACTGGAGTTAAATTTGATCCTGAGAAGTTAAAAGGCAAGTCTGTCAGAGAGACAGGGGAGGTAATGCTTGGGGAGCATTTCAGGCCATTACTACAGAATGATAAAGAATTCTCAGTAGAGACCAGATGGGAAATATTTAAGGAAGCAATAGAGAACACAGCGGGGAACTTATTGGGAGGCCTAAGCAAACAAGGAGGAGCTGGACAAACATCAAAACAAAAGCTTTAAAGGGAAAATGCAAACAGAGCCAAGGATCATGGGAAAGGGGAAAGTGGAAACAAAAGAACAAAACAAAGAAGAGGAAAATTTCCAAAGGCAAGTAAACCTCTTTAGGTTATAGAGAAGCACCAGGAAAACAAGGTGTGAAATTGAGAAGGAAGAAGATTGTGTTCAATGGGAACAGCAGTGTGCCTGTGCTGAGAGCATCAAGAGGAATCCTGATGGCCTAGGAGAACACATAAGAGAGAAGGCGGAGCCATGAAAGAGCAATTGGCTGAACACTTATCACCATCCCTGGAGGGATTTAAAAGATGCTTAGATGTGGCTTTTAGGGATATGGTTTAGTGGTGAGCTTGACAGTGTTGGGTTAAGTTGGTCTCTATCACCTTAGAGGTCTTTTCCAGCTAGAGGATTCTAGGATCTACCTGGATACAGTCATCCCAGACCAAGATTGAGGGTTTGGCATGCAAGACAAAAAAAAAGACATCAATTCTGAGCCAGTGACATAGAAAGGACTAGACAGCAGTCCTCCCATCCTTTTAGCAACACATGTTGCCACAGAAATGTTAGGGATCGCCCTACAACTAAGGAAAAGAGGAGGGTTCAAAACTAATGCATGTTACTGCCACTAAAAGACATACATTAAAGCACAGTGGGGAAAATCCAATGGAAGCAATTGAGGAATGGTTAAAGAAAATTGCACAGGAAGCAAGCAGTGAAAAATGCTGAAGTGTGGGAAAGGATTAGATTAAATATCCATTCTCTGACTATGAGTACAAAAAGAGGAAGGATGGTGATTAAAGGTGCTTTTGACGACCTTTATTTTAAGAGACTCACCATGCAAGAAAATTAGACATTTTCCAGCTAAAAGCATTGTAACTACAGTTGCTCTGTGGAGCAGTAAGAGGAGGGAGGAAGTTAAGTAATGGCCTCAAGTCAGAAGGCTGCTAACATTTCCTCATCTTCCCACATTGTGTAGTAACAACCCAAACTGAGATGAATCTTATGACAATGGGTGTTATACCATTAAGAACCTTATCTTATGCAAGTGACACCAAGCAATTACACAAGCTAGCAATAATTGCTGAAGTGACTGCTGCAGGAGTAAAGACAGCAATTGGAGGGAGAAAAACACAGGAAGAGAACTAAAAGATTGATTTGAATTTCTCAGGCAGTACATGCATACCTGAGATCTTCCTCCAGTAATGCTGCTGTGCAGAAAAATCACAGGCTCAAAGAATAAGGTGTCTTCATGGAGATGTATCAGCCTGAGACACGTACAGCACTGCCCAGGGCAGCTGGACCACCTGCCCTCAGAGAAGCATGTATCAAACAGGAGGAACCATGGACGTCTGGGCAAAAGCAGATGCAGACCAGAGATATTTAAAGACTAATAAAGAAAAAAACAGAGAGGACTTATGTCAAAAGAAGAGAAGGACCGAGGAGAAAATTGGAACAGCTTTAAGAAACTCTGGTCTCACCTAACCACTCATTCATCCAAACAGTGCCTAAAAAAATCAACAATTTGGACAATAGAGCCCCGTAGCCTCAACAAAGCACTCAGTGGGAGAAGGTTATAGGCAGAACCAGCAGAAAATCATTGTGTTATTCAGGGGAAAAGATAATCTGTCAAGACACCCAGCTTTGTTGGCAATACAGCCTCGTCACAGCTGGCACAGATAAGCGTGGTTTTAGATTAGAAGGAATAATAATCACAAGCCCCACCAGCACAGCAAAGTGGCACTTCAGGTGTTTATATGTCATTCACAGTGCTGCCCTGGAAATGTGCCTCCCAGTAAAACAGAGCTGCCTTATATTCCTCGGCTCTTATCTTGGGATAAGTCAGACACTTCCACCACTGCCAGAAGGGAAATGCAGCTCTTCTCTCCTGTGGAGTCCACTCTTTGCTTGCAGCTCCCTGGAACACTCTGAGTCATCAGTATGCTTCAGAGGAAACCAGGGGGCTTAGGGTTTGGAATTTGGGATTTGGGTAGAGAGTGATCTCCTGGGGAGCTTTGCTGCATGCAAAAGGGCAGAGAAAAAGGAAGTGAAGGATGGAGATGAAACTGACCAGATAGATAGGGTTTTGCCCACAGATATGAAATACAGTAATCCTCAAAAAATCAGCAAAATCTTCTGGGCCATTATATCTATGCCTTGCTAGCTTAATCCCACAACTTGAGACAGAAAACATCACGTTTCCAGCTGTAAAAGCTTTCTGCCCCACCATATCCAGTTGTGTGTAACTATCTTGTGTTATGGAGACAGCTTTCATCCTTCCATTACCAGTGTTTACATCCCCATACATTTAGTCAGAGCAGCTGTGTCTTCATTCAGCTTCTGTTTGGCAAGAAAACTCAAGCAAGACTCACACCTTCGACCAACACATGTACCTCTTGAGGGGGAGTGGATGAATAAAAGGAAGGCAACACACCGAGCTCAGGGAGGGAAAACAAGAGGACCATTGTTTGCTGCACCATGAAATCAGCTTCCCATGGCTGGACTTCCTCAGATCACGCTTGTCAAGCCCTTTCCCTCTCTGCATCCTCTGTCCAAAGATGTGTGTATCTGTTCCTGCTCTTCACAGAAGCAGTATCACTTATTAATCCAGCTATCATCTCAGTGGAGGCTTCTTATCTCTTGCAGCAGAAATGAAGTCTACTTGTTGAGGAGGGACTGCAAGGCTGGAGATAGGGCTCTGGTGGCAGCTAATGCCACCCCACACATCATTCTGTGAGGAAGAACAGCTTCTGAATTTATCATTAAATCTTGGGCTTTCTCTGAAGCTCACTCTTTGTAATATCATAGAATCACAGAATGGGGTGGGTTTGAAGGCACCTTTAAGATCACTTTGCTTCAACCCCCCTGCCGTGTGGGGACACCTTCCACTGCACCAGGTTGCTCCAATCCCCATGGCATCTTGGCAATAAACATTTTCAGGGGATGGGGCATCCACATCTTCTCTGTGCAGCCTGTGTCAGTGCCTCACCACCCACACGACAATGAATTCCTTATATAAGGAATATCTAATCCAAACCCATCCTCGTTCAGTTTAAGGATGACGTAAATCTTCTAAGCACTGCTGACAACTGTCTGCTTGTTTCATTACGACCCCATCCTTGGGATCACAAGGTTTCTGGTATTGATGAGCATACATTTTGGAGCATGAACAAACAGCCAATGGATCAATGTTCGCTGGGACAAACTTGCTGAGATGAAAGATTGGCTTCATTTGTTAAACTTTAATGATTGACCTGCCTGGCAAAGCCAAGAATGCAATAACTCCCAGTTCTCTAGGCAAGTTTAGCTATTGGGTAATTACACTTTAAGCTCAATGAACATTGTTTCTTTAAAAGCATTTCCTTGCCACTCAGTTAAAAGTACCTGTAATTAAACCTCAGAGGAACACATCACAGATTTAAGGTCTGAGGTTTGAATAGCAGTTTCCCGCAGCAGCTTCTTTCCTCGTGGAGACGACAACCCATGGAGTCAGCATTTGTATGTCCTTTGGGGAACAGGGCAATGAGAGGAGACTGCAGCCTAAACAGAGTGTCTATTAAAGCAGGAAAAGATGCATATGTCATCTTGTCTGAGATACATACCATGCTCGGTTACCATGGCAATGGACATTATAGGTAGCTTCAAGGGAGGGAAAGAGTGATTAGCAGACAGATAAGGGGGGAGACTAAGCTGTGCCCTCTTTAGTCAGGGTATTTTCATTAAGATTACAGGAAGCAGGATCTAGATATTAGACAGTAGGTGTTTGCTATCTTGTCCTAATCTAACTTTAAAAAGTATCGGTGACAAGGGCATCCCTTGCTTCCCTCAGCAGGCAATTCCACCAGATGAAAGATTTTCTCAGTATCTGGCCTCCTGTTGTCTTTATTTCCCACTCTGTAGCGCTTAATCTTCTCAATTGACAAGCTGAAGCGTGCCAAATCAATATTTTCTTTTGAAATTTGGCTGTTCAAAGGCTAACTTCATTGAGTAATGATTTTGTGCTTCGGGCAAGAATCTTGTTTCGAAGGCTTCAGTGCACAGGTGAATTTTTCTTTTCAAATTAAAAGAAAAAAATCATCATCATTTTAGCTGAGACTAGAGAAAAGTGGAAGATTAGAAAAAAATGCTGCCTTTTATTGGGACTGGAGTTATTTTGGTCCTTTAGCCTGGTTTGTGAACCAAATTATGCCTATGCTGTCTTTTGCCTAGCATTTAAACATCAACATTTTTAAGCATGTTGGCCATTATCACCCACTTTCAGAAAATGGGCTTTGCCACTCTCTGGGGGTAGGAAGTTCCTACAAGCTTCATTAATATCATCAACTAGGGAAAAGGAGAATTCAAGGCAAATTAAAGGAGAATTAAATGCAAATTAATCTATCTTAATGGGTCCCTTAATGGAAAGGAAATTTTTAATTCATCCCACAAGGCAGCAGCCAACTAATTAGCCAGAAAATACATACTGGTCCACCAGCCCTGAGTACTCAGGGCCCTACCAGCATGGCTGTAGGTTGCCCTTTCCTGACCAAAACTGTAGGGAACACTGGGAGAACTGCAGGATGCAAGTTCATGGGACCAGAAAACCAGGTTTCATTGCTCATGCAGCAAAACAAGTATGCCAACAGCTTCCTCCAGCACCAGATTTAAAAAACAAAATCATCTAAATCTTGTCTATTGTTTCTTTTTTTTCCACAATACATGCTGCTGCCGGGCTTGTTTCAGCAATGGACTTGTACCCACATGTTTAACAAAGGCCACGGCTGTTTAGTGAAACCCATGATTCTCTGTCGAGGTGAAGTCAATGGAGCTTTAACAAATTCAAAATGTTACGGACTTTGGAGTCTTGAAGCAAAGAACTCCAAAGGTCTCTTCCAACCTAAAGTTTTCTTTAAGTTTGGCTCTTAAGATCTGTATCTGTAGTCTGTATGCATGGTACACAGCTCTTACCTTAGTCCTCCTTGGTTCTTACCTTGTCAATATAAATTAGCTTTATTTTACAGACCAGAATTCTAGAGAATTTTCAAGTCTCTGTTTCTTCTGGATAAAGGACCTCAACCTATGCAGCATTATCAACTTTGGGGATGAAATGTCCAAAGAATCCTGCAGTATCAAGTAGGGTGTGAATTCCCTGAATGCACCACTCAGACTCTTTCAGTGTGGATTGGTGGATTAAATATGGGCCAGGCAGTCTGGCTTTGACTTCAAAGACTTGCACCTTCTCAAAGGGATTCTGATTCTATCCATTTTATATGGGAAATACAGACAAAGAAACCTCTGCATATTTAGGATCTAAAGATATGGAACTAAGCAAAAATCCCAACAGGGTGTTAGAAAGATGCAAACAGCCCTTCAATTTACAGTTACAGGTTGATTTCTTCATACCAAATTGAAGCAGTTCCAAAAAACTGAGAAGAAAAACAAAATATAAAAATCCCTGTGCTTTCTTCCTTTCTTTCCTTTCTTATGTGACCTTATATGACCTTCATGACTCCAGGCAGCATTCGACATAGCTGAGGATGTGACCTTTCAGTAGCAGAATGAACTCAATCTACCAATACCATTGCAGAAACTGGTCTTGAAAGCATGACAAGGCTCTTCCACTTGTTGGCCCCAGAGCTTAACCATGGATCATAGTAGAAAAATCTCGGGATACATTGATTTGAACCAAACAAACTTAAATATTTATTAATTGAAGAGCTAAATATTGACTTCATGTCAAAGTGAAGTAAATATCTGCAATGAGAGTCTCAATATATATAAAAAAGAAGCAAAAATTCCAGTGAGCAGCTTGCTAGGAAACAACCACCCACTTCCAGGAGCAGCTAATACAAGCAGATGGACAAAAGCCCACACTCCTCTTGGGTGGGCTATTTAGGCTCCACAATACCTGAAAAGAAGATGCTTGGCCCCAGTGTGGGAATAAAACTATCATCAGGTCCCAAGCCTCCTCCACTGTCCAAGGAGAGAGAAATCTAATNGAGGGAGAGGGAGAGGGAGAGAGCTGACCTGCTCTTTTGATGCTGAATTTCAATCAAAATGCGTAAAAGGTCTCCTCAGCTCAAGGGAGTTGAAATCCATAGACCCCACTAGGCAAAACAGTGTCAGATCCTCCAGGCTAAGGAGCAACTGGGGTGAGGGGACAGCATGGGACAGGGGATAAAGGGTCTCTTCTGTACCTCTTGGTCAAGCAGAGCCACCAAGCACTAAGGGGAGCAAAATTCATGAGGCCAGGCAGGAACAATAAGAGGAACCTTGACCCTTGCCAACAGTCATGGAGCTTCCACCAAGAGGAGCTGGCTTCTGCCTCTTTTCCCAAATATGTGTATTTTTTCCTACTGGCTCTCAATCAATACAGATATAATCAACACTGCGAGCAAAGACAGTTTTCCATACCAGTCCATTGGTCAATACAGACCAAGCAAGCTGACTGCAGTTAATTACTGATGAGGGGCTCACATCCACAGGACATGGTCCAGTGGCTAAGGGGGAGGATGGACCTACAGAAAAACCTGTATTTTTGATGGAGGCTGAATACATTTGAGTGCAATGTGTATCCAAGATTGCCAAGCTCCACTGAATGAAATAAAAACCACAGCTGCAAGTGGTTGTTTGTTTAAGTAGTACTTGTTACAGGAATTAAAAAAAAAAATCTTTGCTTCAAATTCTGAGTTACTACAGGACTCCCATAAGGATGGGAAACATTCCCAGAGCAGACAGGTAGACCTGCCTGTTTCATATTTTCCCACTGGGAACCGGTGATGTTGTTTGCTGCTGTTGTCATCAGTGTTTTGTTTAAACTTCTTGCAATAACTGAACTTTCACAAGTAATCCTGCTGGCTGCTGCTGTGGGCTCTTCCTTCTGAGAAATCACATCAGTGGCAATCGAGCTTGGACAGCTTCCTAAGCCATTGCTTCCATCTCCACCACAAAGGAAAGAGTTCATGAGCAATCCCTTGCACCCAATCCAGCAAGGAAAAGCTTCCTCCTCTGCAGGAGTACTCTCATGTGGGGGAGAAGAGCAGAGCTGGGGATTGCCAGCCACTGATCTGGCTGTGTGGCTATCCCAACAGTCTGGTGCATAAAAAACCTCCTTTCCTGGGATTGCATAATCAGAGGAAGGGAAATGAGATCTCAGGGAGGGACTCAGAGATCATGGGGCAAAACTCCAACTCTAGCTCTTCTTACTAATCCAGTTTATGTCATCCTCATTCTCACTTAAACTTCTTTTCCCTGACACGTCTATTAGGATTCATTCAGGAGAAAGTCAGAGTGACTCAGACATCTTTCCTTTAGCTTAAGAATTGTCTGGATTTTAACAAGTCCAACCAGGCATGATGTTATCAGACATTGAGAAATACAGAACTGAGCTGGTGTCTTCTGAGAAGAGAAGATTTGAGGAAAGCTCAGCATGGTCCTGGAAGAGTCTAACTGGGAGAAGATGGTTCCCAGACCTGCTAGGGTCTCTGCACCAGCAGTACAGGAGGGCTGTTTGGAGAGAGAAAACTGAAGTTCCATTTCCATCCTTCACCCTACCTGGTGTCCCAGGCAGTGAACAGTTTGAGACAGATGGGGAAATTTGTCCAAACACAGCGTGGCTGGTTTTGTGTGGGAAGGTTCAGTCCATGGGACCACACAATTCTGGGGAAACCCTGTTTTATCTTTACAAAAATATACTCTCATATGGCAAAGAAATAGAAATAGTGATGGTGGGAAACATGACCTTAAAACTAAACGTCCTCTAAAAATGGTGTTGTCATGATAGTTAACTCTTTGGTCTGCTGGAGGGTTCTGGAGGGCCACAAAGATGCTCAGAGGGGGCTGGAGCACCTTTGTGTGGAGACAGAGACTGGAGAAGATTCCAAGGAGACCTTGAACCACTTCCCAGGGCCTAAAGGGGCTACAAGAAAGATGGAGAGGGACTTTTGACCAGGACTCGTAGTAACAGGACAAGGGGTAATGGCTTCAAACCGTCTGACAGGGAGCAGGTTTATATTAGAATTTAGGAAGGAGTTGTTGTCAGGGTGGTGAGACACAGTACAGTTGTTTGAAGAATCAGATGGATGCATAACTAATTTTGTGATAGCATCACATCAGGTCTAATCCCTATTCCCAGATCACCCAGACCTGCCAGCCCTCTCCTTGTCATGACTTTGGTCAACTACATCAAACTGGACAACTTTATATATACATATGTATATAATATAATATATATATATAATATATATTATATATTGTATATTGTATATTGTATATTATGTATAAAGTGTGTACATACATGTAACATATCAGCATACATATAATGTATAGATATTATAGATAAGCTGGATCTCAGCCAAAGGATTTAATTCCCAATTTCTTCACCTTTGAACTGGCATTTTGCTTTACTGAGGCCAACTTTGACATGGCAAAGGTCTAGAATGAGGCATGGAAAAAACGAACAAAATGGAAAATTACACAAAGGTTTCCAGTTTAACAACTTCCCCTGCTCAGAGCTATAAAAACTGAACAGTGTAAAGACCCTGTTGAATGGGTCCTTACAAGAGACTGTTCATGTCTGGAGATACCACCGTGACATTTACATGGAAAATCACAATCCACACTAGGGGCTTTTCCCATGGTTTTCCCCAAAAAGCGTTTGGCTCAACTGAGTCCTGAGCACGCATTTCCTCTCTCTGGCTCCCTGGGGCTGCTCCTTGGCAGAGCTCTCTCAGTCTGATGGTGATTCCCGAAAAGCATCCCCTGAGACAGGGTCAGAGTGAGCACATATCCTGGATAAGCCACGCTCGGAAATGCGGAGGGTGGAGAGGAACAACTGTGACATCTTCCTGATGCCCCCAGTGCCTCCTGCCTCGAGCCTCAGCCCCTCTGACCGGAGCTGTGTTTGCTGGGCAGGGAGGTCACCCAGCAAACCTTCATGCAGGGATGTCCTTGGAGAAAGCAGCTGAGCAGGGCAAAACCAAACCAAACCCTTTCCACCAGTTTTTCATCACAAAGAGATGCTAAATACAAATCTCAGCACCAGGCTTGCTTGAAGGTTGTGGTCTGAGCAAACCCTGGTCATCCATATGGGGCAAGTGGGGTATTTTGGTGCCACTAAAAGGAAACAGGAAGCCTGATTGTACTTTCTTAACCTAAACTTTTAAACTCTTTAAGAAACAAGCAACCACACATCCTGAGACCTGGCACAAGGGTGCAAGATGCTGGATATGAGAAGCTGCAGCCAGCCATGGTGTATGTCCCCTGTGACTCATGGACCTTTGCAGTCCCTTTTGCCTTTTCCAATGTCACGGCAGCATGACATGAGGCACTCGACACCCTGAGATAAGCTCAGTTGGTTTGAGCCTGGTGCTAAAAGTGCCAAGGTTGTGGGTTCAATCCCTGTATGGGCAATTAGCCTTAGAGCTGGGCTTGAAATTCCTTGTGGGTTCCTTCCCAACTCAGAATATTCAGTGAATCTGTGACTTCTGATTATCTTTCCAGTACCACCACCATGACTAAAGCCACCACTGGGCCACATCTAATAGCCAAGAAATTCTGACAGAGGGCTGCTCATTCACAGCCCCAGGCACTGCCCATCTTCCAGTGATGGCGTTCAGACTCTCTGTTCCACACACTGTGGATTAATATCTGGTTTTGTTTGGTTTGGGTTTTTTGTTCCTTTATTCTATTTCAAGGGCTGCACCATACAATTTGTTAGCCCCAGTCTCCTGCCTGCTGGCCCTGATCAAATGTTGGTGCTGCTTCATCCTACCTGCACCTTAGGGTGCTGGAGCTGACCTTGGCACTAAACGCCTGGAAACTGAACGAAGGCAGGGTCTGGAATAGAAATCACGTCTGCAAATACAGCCCTGCAGAGGTCAGGGCTGGAAACAAGGTTTATGCTGAAAGGGCAACTCCGGTGTGATCACCAAGAAAGCAGAGGAACGACAAGGAATTTTAGCCGGGGGGATGCAGAGCAGCAGGAAGGGGGACTGTGTGTGTGCAAAGCCGGCTCGACACCTCCCCCCTGCCTTTTCCCCTGTTAAGGGGGGTCTGCCAGCTCAGGAGTGGCACAGTCTAGCGCAAGTCCTGCCTCCTGCCTCCTTCCTCCTCCTCCTTCTCCTCCTNCGCGATGGGCTGAGCCCTCCCTGCCGCCTCCCCGGGGATGCGCAGGGCCAGCCCCGGGGGTCCCTGCTGCGGAGCCCTCCCCAGCCGCAGAGAGCCGAAACTTTTTGTGGTGGGATGAGTTTTTCCTCGCGAGGGGCTTCAGCGGCCGGGGGTGCAGCGTAGGGGGAAGGACAGAGGTCTCGGGCGGGGGCCAACTACTCTTTTCCCCAGCTCTGGTTTTTCAAGAGAGGGAATTTTGGGATGAG
>VYXD01004335.1:562461-590565 GCA_013397195.1 Hylia prasina | reverse complement strand
AAAAAAATGAAAGAAGCTGCTGCGTGTGACTTCTGAAGCAGGAGGTCAGAAAGCCCGGGGTTCCCCTGATAGCGCACACACCCTGTAAACTTTTAAGCAGCTCCCAGGAAACTTGTTATTAATGCTGCAGTCATTAAAAGGCGCAGCCCACGGCAGATTTATTAGCTCAGTAAACCACAACACGTGCCAAGCCCTCTGGAAACAAAAGGGTCTGTCAACTTTACTCCTCTTGCTCGGGATTTGGGGAGGCTGGGAGGAAAGCGGTGGGGATGGAGCTGGTGGCTTTTGCCGCCGGGGAAGTGGCATCGCCTCCGTCACCCGAAGCTCGCCAGCACGGTTCGTGAATGCAATTCCTGGCAGCGAAGACACTGGAGCACGGCTGTAAGGAAAGCACAGCGAACCCTGCGGAGCTCACGGTGCTCGTCGCGGCAGCGGGACGAGCAGCCCCCGGGCTGCCGAATGGAAAGCTTTCCCCGCGTCCCTGCCATGATAAATCAGCTGCCGTGCGCCTGAATAACAGCATTCACTGAAGTTACAGTGGGAAACTTGTCTGGGTGGACACTGTGCCATTGCTGTGCGGAGAGCAGCCGGTGCCGATCGCTGGCGTTGCGCTGCGATATCCCATTGATTGCCGCTCCAAAGCTCGGCTGGCAGCACCGGGATATGGCAGCGGCGAGGAGCGGGGCGCCGGGGAAAGGCAGGCTTGGACCCCCTCGCCGACCTCTCCGGCAATAAGAAGCACGCTGGATGTGCTAGACGCTGAAAGGACCGGAGGACGCTGGCACTTCCTTGGGAGGATTTGCAGGCTAAACTCGACTGGGGGCTCGCTGTCCGCAGCCAGGCGCTCGCAGGCACAGCGGGTCAGTGTGTGCCATCGCCCTGGTGCGGGGCACGGCTCCCGCCCCATCGCGACCCAAGGGAGCAGTCCCAGCCCCTGTCCTGCAGAGGACGTGGGAGGTGCCTGCTCACACGCGGGTTATAAATGGCCCGAGGAGGAGCTGCCACTTCCCTCCTCCGGAGGCGGTGGATGCGCGGGGTGAGCGGCGTTTGACACTGGGGCGGGCGGGAGGCCGGGGGGCAGCGCTCAGACGGACCTTCCCTTGCGGCATCCTGGAGCAGGGCAGACGCTGCTGGTTTGTGAATGAATTTGAGCAGCTGCTGTCAGAGGCAGTGACAAGATGCCTGGAGGGAACGAGGACGTGACAGACATCCCAGGGGACATTAATTTCTGATGACAAGCTGGACTGGCAGGAAAGGCTGCAGGATTGGGCTGAGGGTCTCCTGCACCCCTATTCTTTACGACTGAGTGCAAGGAATAAACCAGCACTGAATGAATGAGAGGAAAATGGGAGAAAAGGAAAAAACATACAGAAGTTTTTAGGGGCTTTTGTGGATTTTTTTTTAATTTTTTTTTTTATATAGGGAAAAGCATCCTGTGCTCCCCCAGCCAGACAGTGAGCAGCAGTGTGTGTCACCCCTGTGCAAGACCAAGCTGGGAATAAAAGGTGAGCCACCGTCTTCCGGCGGTTTAGAGTTTTCCCTCCATCCCTAACTGCTTTTTTTTTTTTTATCCTCTTTCAGTCTCCTCCTTCCTCCTCCTCCTCCTTCTCCTTTTTTTGTTAGCTGGTTGGTGGGGAGAAGCGGAGTCTGGAGGGTGGGATGAGACAAGGCATCCTTGTCCGGCGGCCCTCCTGACCCCTGGCACCCCCGGGCTCTGCACGGTAGCCGCAGTGCTGGCCGCCTTGGCAGGCTATCAAAGAAACTTCCGAACACGGAGATGCTGAGGGCTGGGAAGAGATAAAGGCTGGCTTGAGCAAGCTGTTTCTTGTCTTAAAACTTGGCACCTGGACCTATCGAGGCAAATGTATGAATGGCTCAGCCATTCATTACAAGGAAATCTTGAGATTTTAATTTTTATTGCGATTTTTATAAATTTTGTGGGTTTGGTTTTTTTTTTTTTTTTAAATTTCCTGGGAGTTTCTATTGTATTCAAGGTGTGCAGCAGGGGCAAAGGAAATATGTGCTCTGGGAATCTCCCCAGCCTTCCCATCTTCTTGCAGACACTCCAAGAGATTAAACCATCCTGGCTGCCTTAGCATGGGACATTCCTGAGTTGCATTAACCAGGCTGGAAATCTCCTGTCAGAGCAGCAGCAAACTGGAAAAAAAGCACTTTATCTTCACCATAGCAGACAGAGGGCCATGTGCTGTGTGTAATTTCTGAGTGCCAGCGTCTGGAGGGTTTCTTTTCCTTCCCCTTTCTCCCTTCCTGATTCTTTTTTACAGTCTGTGTCTCTGTGATGGTGACTCCTCTCCTTTCCCGATTCTTGCCAGCAGCTCAAACCCAGGGGTGGGGAGAGAAATCACAGAATGGTTTGGGTTGGATCTTAAAGATGATCCAGTTTCAACACCCTGGCCATGGGCAGGGACACTTTCCACTAGACCAGCTTATTCAAAGCCCCGTCCAACCTGGCCTCGAACACTTTCAGGGATGGGGACTATATTTTCAAGGAAGTGGTTTTTTTTTTCCTTCGAATAAGATAGTTTTCCTCAGGAAAAATTGAGACTCAAACTCCTATTGTGACTGATGGGTCAAACCAGATGTGATTCCTCAACCCCATCATGTCTGAGGTGACACATGTGCATGGGGCTTGTCACCTGTCTCCAAGTGGGGCAGGACATGTCCCTGACCTCAAAAGTGCCTCTTTTCCTCCCATCCTTGAGAACAATATGTCTGTAGCAATTGACATGGTGAGGCCAAACCTCACAGAGCAGGACAGGGGAGATCCTTTCTCCAAACCACTTTAATCCTACTGCAAAAGTTCAGTTTGTATCTGCCCAGGATCAAAGCATTGCAACCTCTTGATCTCCAACTCAGAGAATTACAGGATCACAGGGTAGCTGAACCTGGCCAGTCTCATCCATCCCCTTCCCTCTCCCCTGGCCTGGCTGCCCATTCTGCAGAGGGCAAAGCAGGGTTTCTCTCCCTAGAGTGTCCAGGAAGGCAGGAGCTGGACGTGGTGCCCAAGGACAGTGGTGACATTTGGCTGGACCAGTTACAGCAGTGGTGGTGTTGGCTGGGGACCTCTGTGTGGGGTGAGATCCACAGGCCTCGTGCTTCCTCCCCAGTTAAACTGATTAAACCTGGGGATGGTAGTACCCCCATCCCCACACAGGAGTGAACACCTCTTGGACCTAGTGCTAGTTATCCTTAAAGTGTCAAGAGCGAAACTGAGGCACTTAAATGGGGACTCAGGGTAGCATCGGTGGCGAGAAATTGGTCCTGCTGGGGAAATGGGTCTCCCAACCCACTTCAGATGATCTTTCCCCAAAATCCTCCACCAGCCAAAAGACACTGGAGAATCCCAGGCCAAGGAGGCAGGAAAAGAGCTGAGGAGATACTGCACATCATGGGGGCAATGAAGCATCATCTGCAGTGGGAATCATGGTGGGGGTGACACACTACCTGTAACCCCTCTATCAGCCCTACCTACACCCTTCCCCTCCCAAAATCCCCGCTTTCCAAACCTTGTAGGAGACCCACTGGGTCTAGTAAATGTCTCACATGCTTCACTGGGGTGGGCACAACAGCTCCTGAAACCCCAGCTGATGCTCTACCGAGCAGTTTCACTGGCATTCTTTGTTTGCAGCATCACATTGCAAGAATTATTGGAGAGGGGGAGCAAAGAAAGGCCATGAGGGGAATGAGATGGGAGCCTCCAGCTGTGCTGCTTGCAACAATAATGGCCAGGATTGTATTTATTATCTCCTCAGTGGAGGGTCTGCAGCTGCATGCTGAGAGCCACAGACAGCAAAGGGGCCCGGAGACTATTGTGCATGGGAAAAAAACCAACCACAAAAATAAATAAAAAGCCCACAAAGAATCCCTGGGCCAGCTGGAGCAGTGCCAAGGGGCACCCAGCCTAACTCTCAGTCTCCTCGTTTTGCCCTTCCTCACTGAAGCCAGCAGCCCTGCAGGGCTGTTAGGAGAAGGGAGATTGGCAGCTGCTGCCTTTCAGAGAGCTAAAGCTGCATGGGGTCCTCTTAAAGTCCTTCTGCCAGGGCTGAAGGTGTTGCCCAGCTGGTTGAATTTCTTTTCCTGCTGCTTTCTCATGACTTTTTCCAGTGCTGGCTGCACTGTGACGAAGGCATGCTGTTGGAAGCAGTACTTGGACCTGATCTGCAGCCACTCCTGTTGTAATGGATTAGATTCTCTTAGAGGTATTTTCCAGCCTTAATGATTCTATGATTCAAGGAGAAAGAGCTGGAAAGCCATTAGAGATGCAAGATGATTGGGCTGTGATGAGTTGTTTGCTCTTGGTGGGATGTGTCTCACCAGGAAGAGGAGAGGCATCATCCTGGGATGGATCACCTTCTCCTCCCTCCTCTCTTGTTTCCTTCTCCCTGCCTAGCTCATCTTCTCTGGGGGAACCCATCCACGTCTACCCAAGCAACATGGTCTCTCTGCAGCTCAGGCCAGCCCCCTGTGGTGACTGGAAGCAATCCAGATCAGGGATGTGGGACACACCCATAGGCATCATGCCTTTCCCTCATTGACCAGAGAGCTGCTGGTGTGTCCTTGCAACCTGCACTTCCCTGGCACGGAACATCATACATGCCATCCCAGGGACGTGCATGGCATGTGGCATTTCCCAGCTGGGCACAGTGACATGGCTGATCAGCTCTTCTAACAGCTAAAACCAAGAAGTATCCATTGTGGGTGAGAGGTTTTCCTCTCCCCGTGCTGCACCTCTTCGCGCTCCTCGCCGGCATGTGGTGTGCATCCTGGAGTGCATTCCTCTGGAATTATATCATGTCTCTGGGAGCTGGAGAGCAGCAAAAAAGTATCATCATAGCAGGAGCCAGGGCAGGAACTGTCTGGGGTTGCCTGTCAGGTGTGCATCACCAAGGGCTGAGGCTCCCAGAGGAGCTTGCTGGGATTATTTTCACTTTCAGTAGTTGACTGGTTAGGGAAGAAGGAGAGTTTAATCCTCTGAAGGTTACTGCTGTGATTTGGGTAAAGCCTGGGTACTCACAGGCTCCCTTTGTGCCTCACAGTGGGTTTTGGGCACTGGAGCTGATGGGGCAGGTAGCTTCACCAGGTCCTTCTACAGCAAAATGCACTAGGACTGGAATAAAACTGTGTAAACCTCTCCTTTGGTCACAAAGCACCACGTTGAAGGGCTGGCCTGTTCCCAAGTTTGTCCCAAAATAAGAGAGACCTCCCATTCTGGGACATGTCACTATGATAAAAATTCTATTCAGGCTGAGTTTGAGATGGTTAAGAAAATATTTGTGTTCCTGGCAGAGATGAAGTCTCTCTTCTACTCAGTGAGTGCCAGGATAGTGAGGCCTCCTGCTCCTGGAAATGCTCACAGTTAATAAGCAGAGCAAGGACGACGAGAAATAGGAGTTGTCAGGGGTAAAAGAATTCAGGGTGGTCATGCTGGAAGTGATTCTAGAGCAGGAGAAAGTCCTGAGCTCTTACATCCCATGTTACACCCGTTTGACTGATTCCATGCATCCCAGGCTGCTGGGAACCAGTTGAGGCTGCCTAAGCTCCCAGTTTGAGTAGTTCTGCAGCTGGAATAGCCAGGAGGCAATGGTGGGGCTGGGATGCTCACATCCTGGCTGCTCCCAGAAAACCCTGGGAATCCCCCCCGGTGCTACACCACTGCAACGTCTGCCTTCCCCTGCCCCCAGCCACTCAGGAGGCCTGGCAAACAATTTCCTTTTGGGAATGCCCCCTCTGGGCACAAGCACAGCTTGACTTGAGGCTGGAGAGCAAAATTGCTTTCAAAAGCCACAGGAGACTAATTCCTCCACCTGGAAATAAACTGCTATTAAGCTGACAGCTTTCTGGGCTGAGAAGTGGGAATTTTGTGCAAATCTCGATGCCACAGTGATTTAATTCCAAATTTTCCTGTGCTGGATGTGGCACCAACATTTTCTCACTTGAGGAAAAATTCCCTGGAGTTGGACTGCTCTTCCCTCACAAAATGCATTTTTTCAAGGTGCAAAGCTTTTAGTGTGGCAGAAATTGTATTTCAGCCACGGATGTAAATGAGCTGGAAGTTACTGTATGGGCTGGCCGACCTGCCTGCACATGTTTTCCTTTTGTCAGATCCCAAAATACACCACCCTGCACCTTGATTTCCTCCTCCAGGGGGAATGAGGGATGCCTGAGGGGGAAGATTGCACAAGTGGAATAAACTGCTAGCTGTTTAAGCACTAGGATGATAAATTATCTGTGGTCTCTTGCAAAGCAGATGGGAATTGTGACACTGAGAGTTGTAACAAAGTTTATTTTAATAGGTCTTTCCATTTCTTTATTAAATAGAGGATTTTCTTTTCACATTAAAAAAAAATAAAAAAATAAAAAAAGACAGAGCAGAGACTTTCAGCCAAGCAAGCATTTCAGTGTCTTTTCCCAAGTAACAAGGAATAGGATGAGAGGAAACAGCTTCAAGTTGCACTAGGGGATGTTTATATTGAAAATTAGGAAAAATTCTTCACCAAAAGGGTTGTCAAGCCTTGGAACAGGCTGCCCAAAGAAGTGTTTGAGTCACCATCCCTGGAGATATTTAAAAGATGTGCAGATGTGGCACCTGGGGACATGGTTTAGTGGTGGGTTTGGCAGTGCTGGGTTAACAGGGGGATTCAATGATATTCAAGGTCTTTCCCAACCTAAAAGATTCTCTATTTGAAAACAGATCCATAGTATGGAGCTGTAGGATTTGGAGGAGCTGGGTTCCCCCTAGATCAATCCCACGGGTCTTCTATGCAGCCCATGTAGTAGGTTGAGAGGCTGCTTGGCTTTGTCTTTGGGGTTGTGAAATGCTTTTGATGTTTTTGATGCTTAATTTAGCTTTGCCTTTGCTAACCTTATCTATCCCATCCCCTGTAACATATACAAAAATCTCCCTAAAGGATTGAGAACATGGTTGGATGCTGGAAAGTCATTGCAGTTTTGGCTCAGCAATTTCTGTCCAGAGAGGAGAAAAGCAAATGGAAATAACCAAGATGGAAAAATGTGGAATGGTATCTTGTTTTTTGTTCTTTGCCCCTTCTGGCTGTCTACAACCTTTATTCCGTAGAGTTTGGTGAGATTCAAGTCTTGCAAAGACAGACCTAATGCAGAGCAGTGGGGTTCTTGTCCAGATCAGGAAGTAGCATCTTGTCTCTGTTTATGCAGTTTCTCCACTCCTCACTGGTTTCCACTTCAACATCAAGCTGTTGACTTTAACTCACTGACTGTGACCATCCAGCCAATTCCTTATCCACTGAGTCATCCAACCATCAAACCCATGTTTCTCCGTAGACATTAAGATGTTGTGGATCAGTGTCAAATGCTTTGCATAAGTCCAGGTAGATAATGTCAGCTGCTCTTCCCTCATCCCCCAACATTGTAACTGTGTCATAGAAAGCCATGAAATTTGTCCAGCAGGATGTGCCCTTAGTGAAGTCATGTTGGCCATCACCAACCTCCTCCTTATTTTCCATGTGCCTTAGCAAAGTTTCCATGAGGATCTGCTCCATGATCTTGCCAGGCAAAATAATTAAAGCATAAAGGAATTCATAGCGAAAACTTTTCTTTTTTTCTTTTTGCATTCCTTGCATTTCATTCTGATTTTTCCCAGGGAGCAGGAGCATGGAGTAAAGTGTTCAGTCACCTGCAGGATGCCCTTTTACTCCTGCTCAAGCCCTTGGTGTCTCTTTACATTAAACCATAAGGGCTAAAGTCATCACCCCAGTGGCTGAGCTTCCCCTCACCCTAACACTTGGTGAGGGAAATAGGGTTGCAAATCCATGTCTTTATATCCTATTGGAAAACTGGGGATAGCTCTGCTGTTCTAAGCAGCTTTGCCAGTCCCACAGATAAAACCATCAGTGTGAAGTGAAGGATGATAACAAATTCCCTAGAAATGACTTGTGCAATGTCACCTGATGGAGACCTCCATGAAATCAAGTGCAATTTGGAAGAGCCAAGGGACTAATTCTCATCCTGCTGTCACTGACACCCAGAGTATCTCCACTGAACTCTCTCAGACCCATCTAACAAATGCAGGATCAAACATAAAAACCAGATACTTCTGGTTCTCCTCTCCCTAAACCCCAGAAGCCCCAAACTCTGAGTACAAAACCAGGACTGCTTGCAAAGTATTTCCCACCCAAACCAGCAAACAACAAAATGTAACAGGCGGGTCAGAAAACATTGTTCCCATTGACACCAACCTTTTTTTTTGAGGTTTAATAATATTTATTGAGAGCTCTTTGCAGCATTTGTGTGGGGAGCCCTTCTGCAGGAAGAGCCGGTCTGAAGCAGACGAAGCAAAAGCCTGAATGACCTTTACTTTCAATAGATTCACACACAAAAAAACCTACGACGAAAAAAGAGTAACCTTGTCAGCAGCAGTCTCTTTATTATGGGAGGGGTGTGTGTCTGCAGCAAGGGTTTAATGGTCTCTGGCTGTAGGCTGGTTTGAGCTGGTTTTGCTGCCTGCTCAAATTGGCATATGGGATCTGGAGACCCGACCGCGATTGCATCTGTGGCGTCATTTGGGCTCAGCCGGGAGAGTCCACGCTGGAAAAGTGTAGCTGCTGTTAGTGCTGCACTTTAGTCGGTAATTATTCTAATTTTACAGAATAATTAATGGGTGGAGAAGGGGGGGAAAGGTCTCTTATGCAATTTTGTTGTCGAGAAGCAGCTCTGGAGCATTCTGGTGCTCTGGAGCTGCTGTCCCAGCTGCCACTTAACCTCCAAGATATTTAAAAAGAGAAAGAGCCAGAGCCAACTTTTTTTTTTTTCCCCCTTCAGTCTGGAGGATTTATGGCCTCTATCATAACCTATGCACTTGTTTCACTTTCCAATAACGTTCCTTTTCCCTTGACCCCAATTAGTGCTGGCAGCCAAGTGGGCCTGGTGAGCTTTGCTATAAAGACTTTGTTTATTTCTTTACTTGGCTGATACAAGAGACAGAAGACAATCCCAAAATTTTCCTCCTGAAATATTGTTGCTAATGTAACTCTTCTGTCCTTTGCTAGAACAACAACTCTATTCGGGACAGGTGGACTTCAGCTCTTCCTTTTTGCCTTTTTCCTTTGAAATTTGCTCTATTTGCTGCTAATCCAGAATTAATATTGTCAAGAAACATGGAAATTACCAGGATCTGTCCACTGTGCCTTACAGATTCATTCATATCTGATCAGGTCTAGTTGTGGGCTGCTGTGGGAAAGACACATTCTGTTTTCCCCACTCCTGCGTGAGAGCTGGTAACCCTGTGGATGGTCACCTGAATTTGCTGGAAAACTGGCCCAGGAAAGGGGAGAGACGAAGATCAGAGGGGTTTTTGTTGGATCAGTGAGCCAAAATGGTTTATCCAAGTGCACCTGGTTATTGGGAGGGACTAGGGTTTGGAATATGCAGCCAAGAATGGGGTGGGAAGTAATAACAAGGGAGACTGGGCATCCTACTCCATCATGGACAAGGGAGAGAGGGACATCTCCAGGGATGTGTATGGTCTTAGGTTGGTTTCATCCCCTTCTGTAGTAATTTCTTTCTCTTCACCTCACTGTAGAGACAACCTGGTGTTTTGGGGGTTTTTTTTGCACTTCTTCCCCACGTACCTTGAGCTTCATGGGATGAATTTAGCCCCAGCTGCATTTCAGATAATGCTTTGTTCAGAGGCATGTTGAGGGAGGCTGAGGGAACGAAGAATGGGGCAGCTGTTTCCTGACTCCATCAAACAGCAAACTTTAAAACACCTCCCCTTGTATTATTTCTTTAGTTAGTCATTGATTTTTTGCTATGGGGAATTCCAGCTTGGTGGTTGCCAGGGCAACTGGAGGCAGCCTAGGTAGCATCCTCTTAATATCCACATTCCCAGAGGGGGACCAGTCCCCAGGCAATAGGCTTTCACCCAGGGAGGGATGTGTCAGCTGATCTCCCTAATGAGAAAAGTCTTTAAGGGAGAGGAAAAGGATCAAGTGCAGTGAGAAGCGTGAATTTGCAACAACACCATAACACAGCTTTCCTCTCTCCCACCTCACTCCCTGACCATCATCTGAGGCCTGGCATTCCTCTGCAATCTGCTCTTAATGTTGGGGGCTTTTTGGCTGGGAAGCCTCAGTGTGAGTTTTCTGTGCGAGCCCTGCCACACAGCACTGCAATGGATGAGCACGGCATGGAGAAGGCGTAAGGGCATCCACAGGCTAAAGGAGAGATGTGGGATCTGAGGAGAAGGCTGGCACCCTCCTAGGAGCCTGGTCCAACACTGGCTCCATTAACCACCACAGCCTCTCCTTAGGGTTATCTCAGAATATTTGTCCTGCAGAAAGGATGAGCAAGATACAAAGACCAGAGGCCTGAAGTCACTATAGGCACCTGAAATGTGGGAGAAGATACTGCACCCCCAGCAGCTCCTATTGCAATCAAGGGGTATGAAAAGAGCCCCTAGAGCTGCCAGATAGCCAAAACTTATCACTGGGATCTCTCCATACCTCAGCAGCCATAGAAATGAAGAGGACTTGGCTAAACCAGCCCCAGGGTGGGCTGCTTTCTCCCCTCACTATCCTAGATGATGGTGCCAGCGGTTTCTTGTCTGTGGTGTTTCCCCAGGTGAAAATCCCCAGTGCTGCAAGAGTATAACTCCTCTTCCTTTTATGAGGGGATACCTTGGCTTCCTGCCTTTATCAACAAAGCAGCTTGTGGGCAGCAATCCAAAGGCATTTTGGTGCAGTTTCAAATACACACTGTACACAGAACTGTAAATGCCTGTGGTGTGTTTCTTTCCCCATTTCAAAGAGAGCTGTTGATTGTTCAACACAATGGTAAAACATGCCTGTACCTGACTAAGCTCTTTGCTGATTATCTGGCAAGGCAGGAGTCTCTTTCTTGGACTGGATGATGACCAGTAACTTTATTTCTCCCATTTTTTATCAGAGCTGTTAACCAAGTGGCATGTTAGCCCATGGATGCTCCAGGCTGCTCCATAAGGGAGTTTCTAACTGGTACTAATGGATTGTATCCCATCTACAAAGCAATTGCAGAGACAGTAAGGGAGAATTTGTGGCAGTGCTGTGAGGAGGGAAGAGGCAATAGATGCTGTGTAAATACTTCAGCTGAGCTTTGTGTACTGCATTTCAGCAGTGGGATGTTTTGTCTCTACTGCTGGCTGAAGTGATGGATGTTGCTGTGAGAGTCACTGTATCTGCCCACTTCTGGAAATTATTTTTGAGGTTGATCAGGAGGGAAATTCCCATGTCAAAAGGGTTTGAGCAGCTGCATATCAAAGCCTGGCTTTCAATCTGTCAATTCATAGAATCATAAAATAGCTTGGGTTGGAATAGACCCTCTAAAGGCCACCCAGTTAAATTCCCCACAATAATCAGGAATATCTTCAACTAGTCCAGATTGCCCAGAGCCCCATCCATCCTGGACTTGAATGTCTCCAGGGATGGGGCATCTACCACTTCCCTGGGCAACCTGTGCCAGTGTTTTACCACCTTCATCATAGAAGAATTGTTCCTTACATCTAGTCTGAATCACCCCTGTTTTAGTTTAAAACCATTACCCCTTGTCTGTCCTACCATTACAGGCCCTATTAAAAGTCTGTTCCCAGTTAAATTAGGGCTTTGGATTTTGTCCTCTTACTTTTGTTCAGATGCCCCAGAAGGAGCCAATGAAGGTTTTAGCAGTGCTCAGAAAGTAAAATATCACACTGATGTGTCTTTGGACTTCCTGGTGTATGATCCAGCTTCCACCAGAACTAAAACAATTCTATGAGGAAACAAGCTGCACTTTTGAAGGAGAAGTTGGGAGGTTCTTTCTATATGGAGGCATCAAATGGGAATAGCCACTGGGTAGAATTTGGGAGAAGAAATACCATTAGACTCGGCTGATACCAATGTAGGTACTTCCCTGAACATGACACATTTAACATTTCAGGTTTTGCAGTTTTTGTTTACAAGGAGCTCCCCACTGTTGGTAATAAAAGATATCAGTGCAATCCAAATGCAGCTTCATGAAAAAATAAAAATAGTAGTATTTATTTTAGGAGGGAATGCAGAGGGCAGCAAGCTATGTCTGTCTGCATAGAACCAGAGGGGATCAGCCTTGATGTCATTAGGAAAGGGATATCTGGAAAAGTGTCTGCAGAGAAGAGCCCAACCCACTCTGTCCCCTCTGCACACATATGTGTTTTCTCAAGAAACAGTTGTCATGGGCTGAGGCTGGGCTCAACTTACCAACTTTCTGTTGTTTCTATAGAATACTGGACCTCAAAGGATTACAAGCCAGCCTTTAGCAATGGTTAACTTGCAGGCAACTTGGCCAGTGTCCCAGTCTCTGCTCTCTGTTTGCAGGAGGTCTGGGAGACACTGCATACAACTTGCATCAGTGATCAGGACAGTGTTTTTGCAGCATTTTCCCCCCCTCTGCACCTTTTTTGCACACTGGCAAGTAGTCCCCAGTCAGTCCTGGGAAAGAAAGCAGGACCAAGAAGACCATGCTGAAAAGTGAGAGAAACTGATGACAAAGGGTGGGTGAGGGGAGATGAAGTGTGAATTTCTAGGAAATGGTCTTGGGAAGGAGCAAGGGCTGTGAGGAAGGAATCTCAGTCAGATCAAAGGGTGTGTGGGAAAGATGATACTGCAAGGAAGTTAATGAAGTACTTTTAAACAGTGGTGGGAAAGGTAAGAGACCAGGGAGGGTGAGGTGGGGATGGGAACATACATTTAAAGGGGTTTCTTTTACTTTTTTTCTTGTTAAGTGAGCAGTTGGCAAGTGAGTGTCTGCTCATGGCCAGCAGCATAGCCAAAGACCAGTGCTGAAGGATCTGCTTCTCTAGTTTGGTGAGATTTTTTTGTTTCCAGACTTCTGGAGACCTTTGTAAGGCATAAGGAGCCATCACCCATGACTGCAATTGGAACCAGTGAGGACAGTCCTTGCTGCCTCTGCTGAGGTGCAGGATGCTGACATACTCCTGTGTACCCTGTGTACTCCTGTGTACAGAGCTAAAGGTTCTTTTGGGTTTCTCTTGAAATCGTGCAGCTGTTGTTGCCCACTGTTGTGTGGATGAGTTGTTAGCATGTCATCTGAAGAGGTTCAGCAAAGCTGGAGGGTGCAGATCAGCTCTCTGCCTCTTGTGTGAGATGATGGTGAGAGAAATGTCTGGGAGGGAGAAGGGTCAAAACCAAAGCAGTAGAGAGAACTCCTTGCTTACTGGCCTTGTTAATCAGAGAGAATACTTAATGCAATTAGCAGAGGCTCCCCAACGACTCTATATGAAGCAAATTGTCTCTCTCCACTGTGCAGGGGGCTGGGCCCACCACATAAAAGGCTAGGTTAGACTGAACAAGCCTTGGTTCCTCTGCTCTGGTAGGAGCTGCCACCAGGCCAAGGAGGGTTGTTTTTAGCCACCTGATACAAATCCAAACTTGTAAAACTTGCATCTGAAGTCTAAGGAAGGGAGATGTGATGCCCATTTGGGCAGTAAGGAGCTGGCCTTTTCAGCTGTTAATCCTGGACGTTGTTTTGAGGATGCTGTTGCCTGTAGGAAATCTGAATGGAATTTTGGTTTCTTGTCTCCCAATAAGGCCTTTAGACATCTAAGGTTCCCACAGCCTTAATGATTTCTCCAACCTGTCAGTGCAGGGTCTTGAAGTCAGTGCTCCTAAATCTCACAGGGATGCAGGATGTCCTCCTGACATGAAGGACCTCTGTGTGCTGAAGTTTGCCAGGTTGTAAAATGACTCAGTGTTTGAGCTGTCACTTAGCTTCTTCCATGGTCCAGTCAAAAGCACAAACGTTTGACAGATCATGCTTTAAGGCAGCCTTCTGCTCTTACAGCTCATTTCCAACTTTGTCTTAATTTGGTTATGTGTGTAAAGATTGCTGACCCATTTATTTTTTTGCCATTAAGTTCCCACTGGGGTTCATAACATGAGAGGAAAGTCTTTAGGATACCCATGCTATTTAAGGGTATGCTTAATCTCTTCCTTTGTAAAGAGAAAGGACAAGACTGCCTATGTCAAGCAGTTACACTTCTTTCATAAAGTAATTTCTACATCAATTAAATCTGCTTTTGTATTGTCTTGTTTTCCAGGAGAACAATGCATTCCCTGGCCTGGTTCAATTTGCTGCTTCTCCTTCCTTGTTTTGGTACCACAAAAACCTGCTTCCCTGGCTGCCACTGTGAAGTGGAAACCTTTGGTCTCTTTGACAGCTTTAGCTTGACCAAGGTGGACTGCAGTGGAATAGGCTCACACATTGTTCCTGTCCCAATCCCTCTGGATACCTCCTACTTGGATCTATCATCCAACAAACTGGAAGCAATAAATGAATCAATGCTTACTGGTCCTGGATACACCACTCTGGTGAGTCTCGACCTGAGCTACAACAAAATTGCCAAGATTTCCTCCACAACATTCTCCAGGCTTCGGTACCTGGAGTCCTTGGATATGAGTCATAACTCTCTGGAAGTCCTTCCAGAAGACTGTTTCTCCAGTTCTCCTCTAAGTGACATAGATTTGAGCAATAACAAACTTTTGGATATAGCTATGGACATTTTTGCTTCAAAAGGTCATGGCAAATCCCTGAATGTGGATCTATCCAATAATATGCTCAGCACAATTACAAGAAACCACGAAAAGAGCATTCCCAACATCCAGAACTTAAATCTTTCTGGGAACAGGCTCACATTTGTGCCAAACCTTCAAGGCATCCCTCTCCGATATTTAAATCTTGATGGAAACCCTTTGGTTAAGGTTGAGAAAGGAGATTTCACGGGGCTGAAAGACTTGATTCATTTATCCCTCAGTGGCCTGCATGGCTTTAGAGAGTTATCTCCTCATAGCTTCAAGGAACTCCAAGCCCTCCAGGTTCTGGATTTATCCAACAATCCTGACTTGAAGTCACTGACTGCCGAAGTTATCTTCGGTCTGAACTCCCTACAAGAGCTCAATCTCTCTGGGACAGGCATATCATCCTTGCCAAAGACTTTGCTGAAATACCTGCCTTCCATCAAAAGCCTCACCTTAGGGAAGGACATACAGTGTCTTAAGACCATCAAAGAAGGACAGTACCACCGGCAAATCGGGCTGACCAAGAAAGAAGTCCTCAGTTGCCATGACAGCCATGGATCCGTAGCTGCAGCACCTTATGTTTCATGATGAAAGCTGGGGAGAAGAAGGGGTGGGGCAGGGAGGGTGAGGGGCCACAGGACTTGTACAGGTGTTGGACTGAGACGGCTCGCAGTGTGCCTTTTGTAAAACTGTCAATAATTTATATATTTGTATTTGCCAATAGTTGGTTGTTTGTGGATTTTATAAACTCTCAAATCTCAGCCCGCATTATCTGCAGGCTCCAGATTTCACCCGGTGCATTGAGGTCCTCACTCATCCCGTTGGCTCAAGAGCAGGGATGCTGCATGATGCGGGGACAAGTCGCTCTGCAGGTCCCAGGGCAGAACAGTCAGTCTGGAGCAAACCCTTCATGCTTCAGACACGTTTGTAGGAGCAAAGCTACATCTCTGGAGAGCACGCACCAAAATGTACCAGCTCTGTAGCTGCTTGCTTACAAACCCATGCATCATCCTTCTTTTAATTATTCCCCCCAAAATGTGCCTTCTGGATGTTGCCTTCATTAGCAGCACCCTGTTCTCTGTCATGCACTTTCAGTCTTGAAGAAACATTTCCAGACAAACCTGAATACAGGGTGCACCTAATGTGCTGGGTTTTACATGTTATTTGCATAGGTGTGCAACAAACACCGAGTAAGTCGAGATATTTTCCCACCAATTTCTCCTTGTTTTCCCACCTTGATCCTCTTCATGTCTAATTAATTTAGGTCCAGCTTTGGCAACCTCCTGTCTTTTTCACCTCAGTGAGGCATTGGTCAGGGATGATGTGCAGCAGAGGAAGGGAAACAGAGGGGTCTGCTAACAGCCACATCCCACCCAGGAACTAGCCTTCAATGAAGGAGGTTGCAAGGAGAAGAGACCATGTAGCCTAGCTCCGAAAAAAAAAATAAATAAATACAATGGAAAAGAATCCCTCCTCCCTTTCTGGGTAAGCTTGGAAGGAAACTTTGGCAGGGATTCTTTCTTGATGACCTTATCAAACCAAGACGCAGTCCTAGACAATATGAGAGTAAGTCGTTTCCAGACTGACATTCCCCATCCCGAACACAACATCTGCAGCTCATCTGGGAATATGTGAGGCAACTTGCAGTGCCAAAACACTTCTGAGAACGTGCCAGGGGAAGAATTAACACTGATGCCTGTGGCCCTGGAGCACTTTGCTTATCGGAGAAAAGATCTTTGGTTTTTTTCCAGAGTTGTGGCTTTTCTTCCTCTCACACAGCTCCTTCGTTGCCAAGTGAATTGGATAAACTGAAATCTGATGAAAAGCCTAGTCCTCAAGGTTTTAGTCTTTTTTTTTTCTCCCCTCTACTGCTGAAATGCTGGCAAAGGGGAACCACTCTGCAGCCTCTTTTTCTCCAGTCTAGGAGGAAGTGGGAGAAGGCAGCACAACATGACTCAGTGCCATGTGTGAAGCCTTCAACTTGCTTATAGGAGCAGTGAAGGTGACTGCTGAGGTCTGGTCCACATCTGGCCTGCTCTGTTTGGGGGGATGGGATGGGGGTCCTGCCCAAGCTGATCTGCAGTTTGGTCTCTAAACACAGCCCTGCATCAGGGCCACTTTCAATGTCCGATTTAGGGAGATCCATGTAAAGGTGATGCAGATATAAACTCATCTCACAACTGTTCTTGGGAGTGTTGGAAGAAGCTCATGTTTTGTCCTCATACCCCCAGAAGTCTTGGAAAGTGGAAACCCTGTTGCCCAAACCCACTGACTCCATAAAAGTCAGAGTCAATACCTAACCTTGGATACTGAATTTTGGTACTGAAATACTCCCACATTTCCATCTACCTCCATTTCAATAATTTGTTTGGGTAGCTTAGGGTGGGATTTTTACCCCTTCTTTCAGTTTGGGGGATTTTTCCCCTCTACTGAGCCTTTGCAATGACCAGCCTTCACAACCACAGGAAACACGTTGATTTTCTTAAAAAGGCAATGGGGCAGAGATCTGGAGGGGAACAGAAACAAACTGCTGTGCAAGACAGGGGCAGTTTGTGAGGAAAGATGTGGGGGTTTTTACTGGAGTTTGCCTTTTTAAGAGAATTATTTTCTGCTGGCAGAAAATGTATTATTTTTTAAAGAAAGCTGTTTACTTTTTTTAAGCCTGTACATAGATGAAACATTACGGTTATCACCTACTGTCAAAGTTACTGTCTTTGCAGCACTGTGGTAAATTTAAAACCCAATGTGACAATCCAATTGAAGACTGCAAGATTTCCTTGTGTAATCTCATGCTAGCTGCTAGCTAAACTAGTCTTAGCAAAAGCTGGCAAATACTGTCGCTGTGTTAGTCTGTTTTTTTAAAGAACCTCTGCAGCATTGTAAGGCTTTGTGATTACTCACAATATAATAAAGTGATTTGGAGGAGAATAAACCCAGACCCCCCAGATTTATTGCTTTAGTGCTGAGCAGATGGCAGCTGTCGCTGGGTCTGAAGGGCAGCACAGCTTCTCCCTTTGCTCTGCTGATCCCCACTGCCCTCATGGGTGCTGCATCTCCAAACTGGGGGCAGGATTCATCCCACAGTGCTTGGCTCACTGTGCTCTTCAGAGATGGAAAGGCTTGAGAGCTTCTCTGGCTGACTTGAAGGAAATTAGGAACACATGGCTGTGAAGCAGCAGAGAGCTTGTGGTGCAAATTCCCTGCTCAGGACCTGCTCCAAAGCTTGTGGAGCAAGTGGAGATCTCTTCATGGATTTGACCAACTTGGGTCAGGTGTTGGACTGAGACGGCTCGCAGTGTGCCTTTTGTAAAACTGTCAATAATTTTTGTTTTGTAAAACAGTCTTACAGTTTTGTAAAACTGTCTGATAGTGTGGCTAGACTGGATCTGCAGCAGGTGGGGTGGTGTGAGGAGACACCACAAGACCATGGAAATGTTCAAGAACATGTAGATGTGGTGCTTAGGATTTAAGGGTGGACTTGGCAGTGCTGGGTTAAGGGTTGAACCTGATGATCTGAGAGGCCTTTTCCATCTAAGGATGGAAAGGATTCCATTAAGGATTCTATGATTCTGTGGGGGTGGAAGGGAGCAAAGGAGTGCAGAAGTGATGCCACAGCACAGCAAGCTGAACACTGCCAGACCACAGAGCTCCTGGCAGTGAGACACACATAATCCAGTCTCAGCAGCCACCTCTGCAGAGCTGGGGCTGCTGCACAGAGGGCTAACACCATGCAGAGCCATTGCACCTAAAGAATAAATAGAAACCTCTCTGGAGGGGTCTTCCTGCTCTTAAATAGCAAATCTAATTTTAAAGCCTTCTTGGTACTGTTTATAAATGTGGTGCAGAGACCCACTGAGGAAACTGGCTATGGGAAGTTGCAATGTTCCTGTTCTCCCAAGCCTGAAGGAAGAACTGCATCTTCCACCCAGGCAGGCAGACTTGCAGGCTGCCTGGGAGAGGCTGTTGGTTCTTTATCATTTCCCCAGAATGCCCCATCCTTCAGGGTGATGTACAAGGTATTCAGACAATAGCCTGGAGTGTGACACCACCAGGGAAGGCCAGATCTTGCTCACAGAGCTGTTATGGACTGTAGGGGAAAAGCCACCACCACCAACCTTTAGACATGACTGCTCTTCTTTGATCTTGTCCCTCCCAGTATTCCTTTGCCCCCTTGCCTTAACATCTTGTTTTGCAACTGATTTTTATTCATTATTTAATTAATGACTTAATTTATTATTTCAATTATTGTTAATTAAAATATTGTTCCAATTATTATCTCATTTAAATAGCCTCTCCAAAGTCCTCTGAATGGGAAGAAACAGGCAAGCCTCTACTAGCAACATGAGCCCCCACATTGCCCATGTGTGTCCCCTCTGCACCAGCAGGGCACCAACACCTGAAACATCACTGATGTCCCCACAGAGGAGGCAGGGCACACTGGGGCTTCAGGCTTGGATGAGTTGAGGAGCTCTCATTCAAGCTTCCTGTCAGCTTGGTAACACCTGATGGACACCTGGTGTCAGGCACCAACAGCCACCCACGGCAGGAAAGCCACCCATGCCAGAAAATCCATCCGTGCCAGGAAAACCATCCACGCCAGGAAGGCCAGCCAGGCTGGTTAGCTGCAAGCTTTGGCTGTCTCCACAACCAGCTCAGCTCTGCAGCCAGACATGTTTGCCCTGGCAAGCAAGATGGGTGTTTTAATTACAGGCACAATATTTTTAGAAGCAGGAAAACCTCAGCAGAGGCTCGGCAATAAGGCCAGGCTGGGTAAGGGAGGAGGAAGAAGTGACTGAGCTTGCATTTGCTTGTGGTGTTCTGTCTGCTGGAGAGTTATCAGCATCTCGTCCCTCCTTTCCAGCACGTGGGGAAAGACAGTGAGGGTCACTTCCTCCCATCTGCTTTGTGCCCAGCGCAGCACAGGACAGAAATTCTTCTCTTTATTAGAGAACATGCACCTCTCAGTACCCAGAAACTCACTTTTTTTTTTTTCTCATCAGTCTGCTGGAACCATTTCTCCTGGCAGTCAGCTGTCAGCCCACAGAAGTCCCTTGTTGACTGATTATGTGGCTGACTTCATAACAGCAGTAGATGCTGTCTGTCCCTTTTAAAAATAGCTGCTCTTCTGTACATTTTCCATTTTGCAGAAGGTTTTTATTTCCAGCACGTTTGTTTCACACAACCCTGGCCTGGTCAGGCAGGAAAGCATGGATGCACTCTTGCCATGCCAGAAAATAATGCTGCANACTTTTTTTTTTTTCTCATCAGTCTGCTGGAACCATTTCTCCTGGCAGTCAGCTGTCAGCCCACAGAAGTCCCTTGTTGACTGATTATGTGGCTGACTTCATAACAGCAGTAGATGCTGTCTGTCCCTTTTAAAAATAGCTGCTCTTCTGTACATTTTCCATTTTTGCAGAAGGATTTTATTTCCAGCACGTTTGTTTCACACAACCCTGGCCTGGTCAGGCAGGAAAGCATGGATGCACTCTTGCCATGCCAGAAAAATAATGCTGCATGGCTGGGCATAATCCCTCTGCCTGTCCTGGGATCTACCTCCTAGGGAAGTTTTGGGGCAGTGAAACCCTCTGACCCATGCATGTTTACAGAGTATTATTCCTGCTTCATCACCATGAGATTTCCTCTTCCTTCCCCTTTTGAGCGCACAAGGAGACCCGGGAACCTGATTAAAAGGTGGAAAATTGGAGCTGAAACTAGGCCATCAGATAAATCCTTTCCTGTAATAAGCAGGGAGCTGGAGTATGGGCCCTTAATCACAGCCTTTGTCTCCCAGCATTTGCATGCCTGTGTGCACCCATCCTCACCGCCAAAACAAACCCACCCCCTCCTGCCCCATCCCCACCCCTGCACTCACCGCCTTTCATTAACGGGATTGAAATAAAAGTGGTTCGTGTTGCCACAGAGGAACACCCTGCAGAAAGCCGCAGCCCGCTGTGCGTCCCCCGAAAAAGCCCTGCCAGACGCAAAGGGGTTTGGGCAGGGCCATGTGCTGCCGCTCCGCCCGTTCCACTGGTATGGCCCCTACTCTGGGTGCACCGCAGAAGGGTTAATCTGCCTGAAAAAAAAAATCCTGGTAACTTTCCCACCAGCCTGGTGATGTCCTTTAACCCCAGCTGCTGCCTGTCTGGACCTCTGCGCCACATGCGCCCCTCCCTCCTCTTCCTCATCAGTAGTAGAAGTGTCACAGCACTTGCTGATAATTGACTGGGGTCGTGCTGGGCATTTGAACCTACATTTCAAAGAGATGGTTAACCTCTTTTTCCAGCTCTTTGAACTGCTTTGCTTTATTGTAGGTTTAAGGAAACACACAGCTTCTTCCTCCCAGAGCCTCTTTTGCTGGGAGCTTGGCATGTCAGAGCTGGTGGGTTTTTACCAGCAATGATGGTGGCAGCATGGTCCTGCTAAGTGGCATGTGATGATGCATTCTGGGGCAGTCAAGCTGCCCCTTGAATTCAGAGGGGATTAAACACAAAGAAATGGTCCAGAGGTGGGCAAGGGACTGGCAGAAGTATGTGACATCACTGTCCTGACATGACATGAAAGAGTTCAGCCAATGGAGAATGTAGGAAGGGCTACAGGTTGTGGGTTGCTCATCCAGAAACTATGTTCAAACCCTTCTACCATGCTGGACTTTCTGGATAGGTGTGGATACACAAATGACAATTTTTATGAGGCGTGTTTGAATGGGTGGTTTTAGTTACCCTGTGACTGCAGGGCAGTACAAAGAGGTTGTCCTGACCTTCCTCTACATTTCACAAAAGCTGGAATTTGTGTAGCCCTTCAAAATATCAAAAAAAAAGATCAAAGACCACCATTTTTCAGGCAGATCAGTGAGCTAAAACATCCCTTCAGGCCATCCAGTCACTAAAAAAATACACAGCTAGAAGAGGATGGTTGCCTGCAAAATGGGCATCCTTCCCTCTTCCCAATAGTAACTGGACTCCAAGAGTGATGACTGCATCCATTTTAGGTTCAAAATAGGTGCTCTGAAGGCTCCCAAGTGCCTCCCAGCATCTTGCCTACTTATAACCTAAAACTTGGCCCTGGCTGGTCTGCTGTGAAGCTAAATGTATGTAGGATTGTGAGCTGTAGGACTACTAGGTTAGGCAGTGTCCTGAAGGACAAGCTCTACATCACCAGACTTGTTACCTGCTTTGGTAGCTCTCCACTGACCACAGGGGTTGTCCTTAGGCCTGTGGTAATTCTCAGACCTGTTAATCTGCTCTCTGCATCAAAGGTAAGAAACTTTTGAAATGGGCATAGCTTTTCCTCTGAGATTCACTGTGGGAAACAGCTTCTGGTTTGGTCCTTACCTGCAGCCTCCTTTACAGGAACACAAGGGGCAAGGTTTTCCCCTACTTTGCTCCTAACCTTAATCACCAGTGTCAAAATTCTTCATTTTCCCCAGAAGTATTAATTAATGGAATTTTTCTCATTTAAATTTTTAATGAAATGATTGTTTGTTTGCCTTCAAAACCCCCCCTCCCAACAGCTGCCTGTTTGTGGGAGTGCCCTCTGGGACCTGCATTCCAGCGACTGTGGAGGTGAAAATCCCCTTGAATAAACAGGAAAGGGGGAGGGCATGGAACATATACCTATGATATCCCATGAGAAATGCCTGGATAAGCCATGATGGCAATCATGTCACAATGCTATTTTTACCACAGTTTGTTAAATGTCCTGTGGCAGTATCCTCAACCTCCCAAGGCAAATGCTACACCATGTCTAAATTGGAAAGGATCCCGCCCCAGGGATCTTGCAAACAATATCCAAAAATGATATCGTCACAGAAAATATGAAACTATTAATAATGTGTTTCAGTTAGATTTCCCCAACACTCATCACAGTGTTGTACTTTTCCCCTGGTCATTTTAGGAACCCACAATGATTCTATCAGGTCCGTATCTACTTGCCTTAAGACTGCCCTAATGGTGTGCCAAGCCTTTTGACAAGTGCAGTGGGCTTCTGCCTTTGGAATTTATTTCCCAAATTCCCCAGTGAGACACCTTTTCAGCCTAAAACATTCCCCATAAGAATATTCCTGTCTCTACTTCTCTTCCTCAGCTCCTCAGCACGTAGAAATCTACATTCACACACAAATCCCTGCTCCACAGAAAAAGTGCAGACACTTGGTGATGCCAGGAACAGAGATCTGGGAAAGAACACTACCAGGCTCACAATGGGTTTGGGGTTCATTGTTTTGTGGGAGAAAATAGTGCTTTTCTGAGGTGACTCTGCAAGTACAATTTGCTGGGTTTCAGCACCCAAGAAAAGCAGTGGTAGAGCCATGAAATCGTAGAATGGTTAGAGTTGGAAGGGACCTTAAAGATCAACTAATTCCAACTCCCCTGCCATGGACAGGGACAACTTCCATTAGACCAGGGTGCTCAGAGCCCCATCCAGCCTGGTTTTGAACATTCCAAGAGATGTCCACAACTTCTCAGGGCAACATGTGCCAGTGCCTCACACCCTTATGTGTTCCCCCTTCCTGAAGCTGAAAGTCAGAGCTATAAAGTATGTATTTTTCCAGAATCCCAAAGCAGAGTGGAAGCCCCACAGCTGGCAGGGATCCCATCCTAGTGTCACCAAAGGGGTATTGAAATTACTGTAACAGCCCCAGCAGCATAATGGAAATGAGGTGGCAATTTCTTTCTTTTCTGTCTGCAAGCCACAGCACAGGTGAAAGTCCCCAGGACACAATCCTTGTGTCCTTGTGTCCATTTCAGTGCCACAGAGCCCTGTATTATCTGCTTCAGAGAAGAAGTTAGTAGCCCAGTCTGAAGCAGCAGTTTCACATGGCAGAGCAGCTATGCAGTTTCCAGCAGAGCTCTGGAGCCAGCCAAGCACCATTAGCCTAGTTTTTCAGCCAAGCAAGGAAGTCCTGGCTCCTGGCAGGCTTATTAGCTTTGGCACTGAGCTCCTCTGACACCCAGCCAAGGCATTCTGGCTGCAGCTGGACCCGCCTGGCTTCTGTCCCACAAGCTTGGGTCTCTCCTCATCACACCTCCCTACATTCTTGGTTCAGCTTGGGAAGTGCAAGAGTGTGTGTCTGAGCACCTGAGCAGTGGGGATGGCTACAGGAATTAGAGGGGCTGGTCACACTCCAAACATCTCGTATATCCAAAGATCCCTGAGGTTCAAACACTTCAGAGCAAAATACTTGCTTTTCCAAGAACAGAGATTTTCCTTCCATCTTACAAAGGTGGTGCTGGGCATAAGCAGGGATGAATTTGTTATATTTGCTGTTATCACTTATCTTCCCTCCTTCAAATTCTCAAGATATGTAACCTAAATAAAAGCTGCATGGCTCTTCCCAGGGTTTGATCTAATCTCAGAAGCATTTAATTGGAAGAAAGGACAAAATCCCTGAAACTGACACATGCTCCATATGACTGGAGATCCAGTACATACTAGATCTTCCCTGATGATCGTGAAACTCCACACTCAAAACTGAATCATAGAATCATAGAAGGGTAGATAGAATGATAGAATTGCAATAGACTTTAGAGATCATCTAGTTCCAACCCCCCTACCATGGGCAGGGACACCTTCCACTAGACCAGGTTGCTCAGAGCCCCATTGAGCCTGACCTTGAGCATTGCCAGGGATGGGCATCCACAGCTTCTCTGGGCACCTTGTGCTACTGCATCGACATCCTTATAACAAAAAAAAGTTTCTTTATGTCTAAGCTAAATCTACTGCCCAGCCTCTAATCTGAATCTTCCCCAGCCTCAGCCTGAGCAGGCGACTCCTCATCTTTACCCCTGCAGCTGTGGTAATGAGGTCATGAAATCAATGACTGACAAGGAAGGATGCTGAGTTTCAGCTATGTGTGAACTGCTGAGCCCCTGCTGAAGGCTGGTTCCCTCATTAACCACCTTCCAGCCCCAGGCACAGCCTGGGATGCAGCAGATAGCGTTTTTATCAGCTTTGCAGGAATTAACTGGGGGATCTGCTCTTCTCCCAGGCACCTGCCACATGCTGCAGGTAAAACAGGGAGTAGCAGACAGCATGCACAGAAAACAAAGGCCATGCTCTGTTGGGAAGAGATAAGAACAGAAATTGCCCCATTGTGGTGACCTTTGTCACAAGTTGCCCCATCACCAGGTAAATAGTGCTGGCAAGAGACAGAGCTTCTGCTCATCTCCCTGTACCAGGATAGGCAGAAGTGAGATTCTGGAGGCAATTAAGGTCTGGTTAGGGTGGCAGCCTCTGGATCTGTTCCCTTCACAGCAGAAGTGGTGCTGCCACACAATGAAGAGGGACATCAGGGTGACACAGGTTGTCACTGCTTGTTCAGAAGTTGCATGCATTCAAGGGGGGAAAGAAATTACTAGATATCACTTCTTTTCATAAACAGTGAGGCTTCTTCTGTCCTTGAGATGACTTTGCAAGGGAGCCATGACACTGCACCTCCTCATGGCAGTGGGTGCCACTTTGCTGCCAGGAGGAGGGTGCAATGTTAGCATCATCAGGGATGCAAGTCATTGCAAAATACAAAGCATGGCAACTCTCTGGGCATTCCCAAAGAAAAAGCCTAGAGATCCCATATGAGTGTTTGCATATTACTTGGTCAGGCAATGCCTGTCAATTTCCTGTAATATCTATATTGACATGAGTCAGCCAGACCTCCAGACAAGTAGCACAGCCACCAAATTCATCCATGCAAAGATATGGCACTGCACCAGAGAAGAACACATCTATCAGAGCTAAAGGGAATGGCACTGGGAAATGAAAGGGATCATCCACATTCTTTCCACCCCAACGACAGGCAAAAGCCCTTTCCTTCTGATCTACCTTGTCCAAGAAGGACTGATTTTGCTGGGGACAGGGAATGAGTTGCAATGAAGATTCAGCCTTTGCCTCAGGTTAACTTCTTTCTGGCAGAAAAGTTTAGGTGAGCATGGGTGTAAATTGCTTTAAAACCAAGCTCATTCATTCAGTAGATCCTTGATGGGACAAGGCTGTCTGTCTCAGGCTCTGGAAGCTCCAGGCCTGAGATTCAGAGGCATCTTTTTAAACATTTCATACATACAAAAGGGACCATAAGGCCAGGATTAGGCTGATCACTGGATGTGCTCAGCAGGATCACAGACAGACACTCAGAAATCCCTGACAGACATCTCTAGACTGTTTGGAAGAAGGCAACATGACAAGGTGGATGGAGGTGAGAGCTAACAATCTGCAGCAAGGGGGAAGTGTCTGCTGTAATGTCAGAACAACAGGCCTGGATAACTCACTGCCAGGAGCCATCAAGAGATGTCCCAAAGAGCCATCAACGTGAAATCTAACAAGCATTGGGGAACCTCAGGTAAAAGGAACGGGCTGGCACAGGGCTTAGGTCATGCCAACATGGGCAGAGTAGAAGGGGACAACCAGAAGGGTGAGCACCATCAGTTCTTAGCAAAACAACAGCGTGGTTAGTTTGGGATTTCATCAAGGAGCTTGCAGCCTGGACACATGTCTATGAACAGTCAGATGGCAGAGTGGGAAACCTTCATCAGCATTCATCACACTTCAGCCCCTGAGCCTCTGCTGATAAAGGCAGCTGTGGCAATGTCATACCTTGCTGTTCCTCCAAGGTATTCTGTTTTTTTCTTCTAAACTGCATTAGATAAGATTAACAAAACATGCATTAAATGGTGTCAGAACCGGCCCCTTGACAGATCTTGAAACGCCACTAGATGCCAGGGATGGGCATCCACTTTTCTTAACAGAGAAGGCTGAATGTGGACAGCCATGGAGAAGCAGACAGAAGCAGATCCAGGCATGGAGGATTAAAGGGCTCAAAGTCCACAGGCAGGCTCAGGAAGATGGGCTGGGAAGGAGGCACTGAAAATAGGTGCAGGACTTGGACTTAGGGGACTGAGAAGCAGAAGGGGTTTGTAGGAGCAGTTCAAAGGTCTGTGGGATGGGAAATGTACTGGGCTAATATATAGGTACGTCCAGGGAAGGAGAGAGAGTCAAAGGAGTGTCAACCTGGAAGACAAATACCCTGACAGAAGCTATTTCACCCCTAAAAGTGAGAAGCTGCCTTGAACTGCAGCGAGTTGGGGATGGATGAGTGCCAGCCAAGCTGATGTGGCAGAAGATGCTGACAAAGATCTTGGGGCATCCAAAACAAAGGAAGGTCTCACAGAAAGGACTCCTTCTTGTCTTAGTAGATAGCAGGCGAGGGCTGCTGGGAGGTGAAGGGTCAATTCTGCTGGCCACACACCAGGAGCTGGGGAAGTCACAGAGGGCCAGAGATTAGCTGCACACATGTCAACATAAAGGTTTAGGAACATAACTTTATTCATCAAAGAGAAGGCTGAAAGGGATGACTACACATGGGTATTTACTTAGGGAAAAGCTGTCTGATAGTGAGGCACAGAAGGGGAGGTTCTTCAGCAGTGCTGATAATGTGAACAAGACATGATAAGTAGAAGATAGAACTAGATTAATTAGTCTTTGAAGTGGACACCAACTCACTGCTATGGAGGTAATTAAATATTGGAAAAGCTTATCAGGAGGCTGCCAAGTCACCAGGGCTTCCTATGTTGAAATAAAGATTAGATATCTACAAAAGGAGATGCTCTAATCCAGTTTCTGGGAAAAGTCTATTTTCTATATACATAAGGTCAGATAAGATGATCCTTGTGGTGCCTTCTGACTGTGCAGTCTGTGAATTCAGGAAGCATAAATTCCCCTGTGTCAGGAGCCATCTTCATCTGGTACATGACGTGTCAGGCCAGTCAAGGGGAAATACATAACACAGGCTGAGATCCCAGCTCATAAAGCCAAGAGCATACAGCCAATGCTGGGAAGAGAGCTCAGAAATTCCTGGCTCTTCTCCCATTATCCTACTGGAAGACAGATAAGCCTCCACATTTCTTCAAATCTCATATAAATTGAACAACTACTTAGAAGGGGATGGTTTTGCCTGGTATATATATTGCAACAGCAACAAAGAGATGCAGTCTGATTGTGCTGAATTGATAAAGGCTGGAAAGGGTCCTCTGCCTCAACAAAATTTAAAATCTTGCTGAGGAAATGAGCAAGAAAGCACTCACCTGCTACCTGGGAGGGACAGCATCCAAATATAGTCCTCCAACAACTCAGTGGCAAAATATGGCAGAGGAAGCAACTCTTGAAAGTGTGCATGTTTGTTCTGGCTAACTTTGAAGGGAGTCAGGGGTGGTTGCCACACAGGGCGAAATTAATATGTGAGATGTTGAAAGTCAGGTGACATGAACTCCAAAGAGCCAGAGGAGGCCCAGACTGAAGCAGTCACAGAAGACAGACATTTTTTCTAAGGCAAAGAAAATTTCAGAGAGAGTGAAGCTGCTTGCAAAACCAGGTTTCTGTGTGGTCATCTACACTGTCTGACTGGAGAGGATGCTAAAAATCCCCAAGTCAGTTAAGTCACAGATGAAGTGTGGTAGCCAGAAGTGCAGACTGGTGTTTCTCACCCCCTCTTTTCTTTTTTTGTTTCTTTTAATGATATATTTCAGAGAGGAAAATA
>VYXD01004335.1:468358-562380 GCA_013397195.1 Hylia prasina | reverse complement strand
GGAGGGGGGGAGGGAAGTAAAGATAAAACATGCTAAACAATGCAAATTAAAGCCAAAATGTTTGATTATGGACAGAAAGTGAATACCAAGCATTAAGCCGCAATGAAGTAATTTTCAGTGGTTTCTATTATTTGGTAGATTTTTTTACTCATATCACCGAAACCCCCTTGGAAGACCCCTCTTGCTTCAAACAAAAGGGATTTTTTTTTTTTTTTTTTTTTTAAATATCAGCCAGTGAAGCACAAAATCCAATTTCAGTTCAGGTCTCTCAGACAGCCCTGGGCACTGGTGGTGCAGAGGCCCCTCTTCACCAGACAGCCCCGTGCAAGCTGGAGCAGGTGTGCAAGGGTCAAATCAGGCAGGGTTTCAACCTTTTCCTCCTCTTCTGCTGCCTCAGTTCCCTGCTCCCAATGGGAATAGGATTCTTTTAACCCTGTCCTGCATGATTCCATGAAGATCTTTCTCCCATGGGCTGAACCGACTGCAAGGTGACCCTGCTGACAGCAGGGCCTGATCCAGCTCTGCAGTAACAGGACAGAAGGGATTGTCAAGGGCTGACCATGACAGATTCCCAGGGGTGGGAGCAAAGGACAAATAAGAACATGTATTGACCAGATCAAAAGGCCCCCCTGCCGACCTGGAAATGCCCAAGAAGAGGGTAAGTGCTGTTTCCCAGAGTGATTTCCTCAACTCCAGACACACTCCTGGATTCTCAAGAAGCTCCTAAACTGGGGGTAGTTTCTAACTAGACCCTAGTGCATTTAACTTCATGAAGCTGACCAGCTTCCCAGGGAATTTATGTGACTTTGGCACATTGCCATGGTCCTTCAGCAGGGAATTACTCACTGCATTAAGAACCACCTGTGTATGAGAGAGAAATAATGAAGAGACAGGAGAGAAAGCGAGAAAGGAAAGGGGAAGGGGGGAAAGGGAAAGGGAAAGGGAAAGGGAAAGGGAAAGGGAAAGGGAAAGGAAAAGGAAAAGGAAAAGGAAAAGGAAAAGGAAAAGGAAAAGGAAAAGGAAAAGGAAAANGAAAGGGAAAGGGAAAGGAAAAGGGAGAAAGGAAGGAGAAAAAGGAGAAAAAGGAGAAAGGAGAAAAAGGAGGAAGGAGAAAGGAAGAGCCCCTGTCACTCACTCTGTCTGTCCAGGGCTTCCTGCCACAGCAGAGATGGAATTACAGAGCTGGAGGAAACTCAATGAAATAATGATTACCCTTTGGATTTAATTAGCACAGAGCTGAGGCGGTGTTGAACAAGCATGTCTGTACATCAAAACATTCCTCGTGGCGCCGGGGAGCTCAGACCCAAACCACTCATGCCTGCCAGGCTCAGACCAGGAACACAGGGCAGAGACCTCTGGCTGTTTGTTCCCTGCCCATGGTGCCAAGCCAAGCCAGGGCACATGCCTCACCAAGGACATGGGGTCGGGGATGGCCCTTCAGCCATCAGGTGGGTCTGTGGCTGGAGGACCACGGCTGATCCTCCAGGACTACTTTCTCATGCTGTGCACTGCACAAACTCACCAGGGGTGCCACCCCTGCTCCCAAAGGACTGGGTGGTGCTGAAGGGAAGACCACCTCATCATGGGGCTTCATGTCCCCTGTCCTCCAGGGTACAGCTCCCGCGGAGACATAAACTCCACCCCCTCCGGCCAAAATGCCACCTGTAATTGACACCTCACAGGGAATTAGTAAGCATGGAAGTATTTCCATGCCTGAGACATGGGAGGACCATCTCTGAAACATCCAACCTTCTCCAGCAACAGGGTGGGGAAAGGACAGAGGGACTGGGAGGGCTGGGAGAAAGCCTCAGAAATGGAGCGGGGCTGTAATGGAGGCTCAGGAGGTGATTACAAACTCACCTCCTGTCTGAACATCCTTCTGTGATTTGATTCCAAGAAAAGCTGATTTCCCTCTTCTTTTGGCCACAGGTTTTGTTTCTGGTGCAGGACAAGAGCTCAAGTGAAGAGTGCTAAGGGAGGCTGAGAAAACCCAGGGAAATGACCAGGGAGTTCACAAAAGCTGTTATCCCCAGGTACTTGATATCCCATGTTTTCCAAAGCCAGTATCTTCCTTTTCTCACTGGGGAAACTAAGGCAAAAAGCACAGAGCTAGGATCATCATGCACCCATCAGACTTCCCACTACACCAACAGCAGCAGGAGTAAGATCCTGCCTGTTCATGCACAATGGACACCTTGCAAGACCAACCCTGTAATTATAAGGGCCAGTAATGGGAAGATGTTGGAGGTGAGTAAATGAAGGCAGGGTTGATTCACTTGCAGACAGAACACAAACACTCAGAGGGAATGGCAGATCTTGGGTTTCCCAGAAAGGTTGCTGAGACCAAGAAGAGAAACAGAGCTCTTTTAATTTTAATGAACTCTTTTCATTTTAAAAGATTTCATTCTAATAGCTTCTGCTCAACCACAGCCAGGGAGACTTTAGAAATTGCTGCTTTCATACCTGTGGAACAGGAGCTCAGCAGTGATGTGTGAGCAGCACCTAACCATTTCTATCCTGATTTCCTGTCCAGTCCCTGTATCACAGAATCATAGAATGGTTTGGGTTGGAAGGGGGCTTAAAGGTCATCTAGTTCCAACTCATCTGCCATGCACAGGGACACCTTCCACTGGACCAGGTCACTCAGAGCCTCATTCAGCCTGGCCTTGAACACTTCCAGGGATGGGGCTTCCACAGTTTCTCTGGGCACCTCCCTCTTCCTTTTTATTACAGCTACATTTTCCCTGGATGTGTTTGGCTTTTATCCCACAGGTATTTGTGATGATTTGGGCAGCAGTGTGTGAGCACCACACCTACATCCAAAAGTTCCCTGCTCTTCCTTCCATCACCTGCACATATTTATTGACAGCTTGGCAAGGTAATCACAATATAAATTATGCTGTTTAGCTACATGCGCAGCCCTGGAGATCCTCACACCGTGATTACACCACACAAAATCCACAGGATGCTGAAGCACTTCTTCATCCTTCTTACCACAAGGATACACAGAAAAGGAATTTGGTGTTTCCCACAGCTGGCTACCAGGGGGTTTACAGTAACAAGATGCACACTCTGTTAGGTCTAAATGAATAACGTTGGCTACAGGGTCTGCTGAGCACTTGACAGCTGATCTCAGATGGTGTGTAGCTGTTGTCTTAGGAAAGACCATTAAGAAAGTGTGAAAAAAAATTCAACTAATTGCATTGTCACAACTGCATTGCTGTAGTTTCCAAACACATAAAACTAAAGGCTATTGTCACTTCTGGCAGCATCCAACATCATCTGACAGGGCTGAAATTTCAAATTTTCCTGTTTAATGGGGCTCTATGGAGTGTTTTTCACAGCCTGGCCAAGCATGACTCTTCTGCTGGCTTGAAATATCCAGGGGCCAAGTGTGATTTCTTGGTTTTTGTTGCCAGGGAAGATATTCAGCCTTACCAAAAGGAAGACAGCCACACTCAGCTCCAGGGAGATTAAATGAACAAAAGTACTTTTGGTGGGTGGGAAATTAACAGATTAAGGAACCCACTCCATTGTCCTCTTACCTTCGTGTCCAAGAGTCGAGCCAGTCTATTAAACCCTTCTCTATACAGATGATTTTTGCTCTGTCCCATGGTCTGTAAGCAGAGGAGTTGGAGCTGGAGCTGTTCCTCTTCTTTCAGCCAAGAGAAAGATTTTATTCCTTTAAAACAAACAGCTGTCTGCCTTATTTTCCAGCTTGCCATGCTTCCCCTTCTAGAATAAATAGGATTCCACCCTTGTCCAGGATGGATCTCAATATGCCACTCCTAATCAGAAATGTGTTCAAGAGAAAAGAAGAGACATTAACTTCCTCATCAATCATTTGCAATGAAAGGGGTGGTGAGGCTAACAATTTTAAATGGATACTTTGGCTATTCCTTTAATGAGAAGGAGGAGGTAATTATGTTGACCTTGAAGATCACATTATTCTCCTTGAGCCACAGGAAAGAAGATATGAAGGATTGCCTCAGTTCTTGCTAAGCAAGGGATGAAGTAACTGACCACTGACATGGTCAATAGCTAAATAGGTATTTAATAATAGGTATTATCTAAATGAGGCATTTGCTGTGTTACCTGACTCATTTGCTACCACCTAAGTGAAACAGAATCACAGAGTAAGCTGAGTTGGAAGGCACCCACAAGGGTCATCAAGTCCAACTCCTGGCCCTGCACAGGATCACCCCAAGAATCACACCATGTGCCTGGGAGCATTGTTCAAACACTTCTTGAACTCTGGCAGGAAAGTGTTTGTTCTTGTGCCTGGCTCTCCTTGTCTTTTATTTTATGGATAGGTTAGGGCCCTTGGGTTTGATTGCCATTCCTTCATGTGAAGGCAAATGCAATGGATTGGAGGTAGGGATCTGGACTGTCTTGGCACATAGAATTTTATCCAGAAGCCAGTGGGCCTTGGTGAGAGCTGCACAGTGCAGAGCCACAGGAGTTATGCCCTCAAACCAAGATAGTCCTAGAAAGCAACCATCTGTATTTTCCCAATGGAGCAAAGTAAGGTTCACCTCTGAGCCTGCTCCAAGGCCTCATGTAATCCCAAAACTGAGTTACACTGAGCAGAAATGTTGCTGATTTAAAGCCATTCTGAGTTATCTGAGAAGACATCCTGCTATGACTGTTGAGGGTCTCTATATCATGAGAGGTTGGATCAAAAATAGACACAGCTCAGGAGCTGGGACAAGAAGCAATGGCAGAAGGCAGGGATTTGTTTTATCCCTTGTAGGTATCCCCATTCAAGCTGGCAGCCCAGACTCAAGGGAGGGGAGTGATGTGTGTATTAGTTCATCCAGGGCTGAAGATCTGAAGAGGGAGGGTCATGCCAGAGAATTATTTTTTTCCCTTCACTGACTATTAAGAAAAGCCATGGTGACCAGTTCCATAATGGTCCAGAGAGATGAATCAAGTCCCACCATGCGGCTGTTCAGAGAAACTCTTTCTTTCAGAGCAAGTGCAACAAGAAATTACTCTCATTGTCCTTCTGATTCCTCATAGTTTCCAGACTTTTTACTGTCCTACCTGGTTTTCCCTTTGGAGAAAAGGCACAGGCACATATGGAAATGGGAATAAAGCTATGAACAAAGCCAATTCTCTCCCTAATTGGTCTCTTTGCCAACAGCTACCAAAGGAAGCAGACTGGAGAAAGAACAGTTTAAGAATTGAAGGGAAACTGTGCAGAATCTCACTGTATGATTGACTGTTTCAGAGACTGATGCTCTGGGCAGGTGCTGTCAGACGTGTCTTAAAGGATAGGACTGAAATTCTCCTCTAGAAGAGCTGATTTGCAACTTGTCACACTGAGTTCTGCTCTTTCCCCTATCACCTGGAAAAGGAGACACACATCAGCATCATCTGTTGCCTCTGCTCGTGAAAATAGCATCCAAATGAGCTGGAATAGTTAGGTAACAGTGAGGTCACATGGTAAAAGGCTGAAGCTCTGATGGAAACACTATCTGCTACAGGACCATACAGCAGGGTCACACACAAGCTTGAATGCCAGATACACTTGAGCTGTAAGAAAGTCTGCTGTTAAAGGTATGTGAGAAGAAGTAGATTCTTGCTCTTCTGCCGTTTATTTTCTCCCAGGTTGCCCCATTTATGCCAGAAACTTCCTAGAGAAAAATCCAGTTCAGTCAGGTACAGACAGATGCTATGATGGTCCACCAAACATTTGAGCTTTTTTTTGAGTCTAAATTTGCCTGCTGACCCCTCATATCTCCATCCAAACAAATTAATTCCTTGCTTCACAACATCCCAGTGGGAACCACTGCTTGGTATAAATAAAGCCCAAAGGAAGTTGTTTAAGAACTGGAAAGGGAGGGTTAAACAAAACTATGGCATTTGAAGCTTGTGAAGGAGATTGTGGGTTTGATGGGATAAGGAGCTGCTGTTCTGCAGTGTAGGTGGGAGAGAAGACTTGGCTCTGTGGGAATGTGAGCTTGCCACTTTTCTCTTTTTCATTCACACCAACCGAAGCTCAGAGATCTTGCTGTGGGAAGATCCCCACATCCAGCTGTCAAAATATTGAACACTGAAGATCCAGCAAGACTGTGCTCAGGTCTTTGTTCAAAATATGATCTCTGAGAAGTCTACAGAAGAAAGAGGGGGCAGAAAAACTGTGATTAGCTAAAGTGTAGGAGCCTGAAGCAAAGAGAACTGTAAGCACACAGCCAGCTCATTCATACTGTACAGTTTCCTTCCTTCTGGGCTGGACATACTCTAAAGAATGGCTTTGCTGAACCTGGCCATAGTCCAAGGTAATTTAACTGACTGTTAACACAAGTGCAACTGATAGCAGAAGGCATTTTTTGGTCTCCCCTGAAGGTCCTATGGCTCTCACCCATCTTCACCTACCTACCACTGCATCTGGGTGGTCACACCAGCCTGAAGCCCCGCTCCAGAGGTCTCTTGCAGCAGAGCTTGCAACAAGGGAAATTTCCCCATAAACCTCCTTGTTTGCGAATGTTTTGTTGATCAGACTTTGTGCTAACAGGAAAAGAGCCCAAATACATGATGGAGTCAAACTGGGGGGGAAGGCTGTGAGCAACAGAACTGAGCAAGGCTGAAGGGTTGCAAGAGAGGAGCAGAAATAGGGTGTGCAAAGGTGTGATTTGTGTATCATAGGTGGGAAAGGTGTATGTGGGAGAGAACAGTGAGAGCAAACACACAGCTCTGGGAGGGAACAGCACTGAAGCATGTGCTTGAAGGAAAGCAATCCCCAAATCCCATCCCAATTTGTTTCACACAAATTTCTCCCCACACTTGTTAGAAGGGATCTGCCCTCCAGCGGGCAGTGGCAACCAGCCACTTACACTGAATGTGTTCAGCAAGCCACCAAACAACTCCCCCAGGGAGGACAATCATTGTGGATCTAATTAAAGCTTGTCACGCTGCTCTGCTCTGCTGACCAGCCTCTGTGTGAATGAGATGACCTCCATTAATTTTATCTGACAATGATCATTGCATCAGGGCCAAGTCCCTACGTGGGACTTGACACCCGCCAAGAGATGGACAAAAGAGCCAGAGCTCTGGAGGTGCAGGAGGGAAGAGGGACATGGAAACCCAGTTAAGCACTGGATGGGTCTGGCTGTCTCCTGGCCCAATGGGCAGAGGACACTTCCTGATGCCACACTGGTGAGACAGCAGGCTGCCAGAGCAGAGCAGGGAGAAATGTCTGGAAAACTGGGTCTCCTCTACGCAAAAGCATCATCAGCCCAATTCTAGGAACACGGGACCAGCTCACACTGTCATTCACCTCCACCAGAGCAGTCTTTCAGAGAGTAGGTGGTTATTATTAAATGATAAATCTAGTTAGATGTGGAACAAAAATCTAAAGGTATTACCTACGCTTTGTTAATAACCATTGGGCAGTTTCTATCTCCCCACCAGCTTTGGGAAAGGATTTTGAGGCAGATCCTCTCCATCCACAGTCCAGGGCCTCAAGGAGTACAGCTGTGTTACTGTGCCTATCCCCTGCAGAGAGTTGTGTCAGTTTTTAGTGCTGTGCTAACCATGTCCTGGTGACAGCTTGGAGCACCAGGAAAACAGCAAAAGGCTGGCCTAGGAAGAGCTGTGCAACATGACAGAGAGATAAAGAGACACTGTGCTGCAGCCCCTGCATCTCTGCTTGTGCTCCCTGATGGTCAGCAGATGGGGGGGTTGAATATCACTGCCCTCATATGCCTATTGGGAATGGTTCCTGCCCCACGTTATCCCTTGAAACCTGCTCAGGAACTGAGCAGAGATGTGTGCTAAGCCACAGCCCAATCTGGTAACAGAACAACAGATCATTTAATGGTGCCCCAGGCCTCAGAGAAAGCCCTGGCACTCATTAATTGATTAACAAAAGGGAAAAATGGGAGCAGATCTTTGATCAAATTGTCCTTCATAAGATCTCTGAAGGAATGAGGATTGTGAGAATGAGAGAGGAATCTCATTAACCAATGTCATTTATTAGTAGCATTTAAATAATCCTTCTGAAGACACATAGACCCCTTAGGAACATTAAAGAACTGGGAAATTGTTGTGCATCTTCAGGTGGCAAACATGGGTCTGGGAGACCTCTGGGAATTTGATAGTTCTGTAATGCATCTAAGGTTGAATCAGTGTGATTGAGTTAAAACTGCTGTAAATTCACAGGTAAATAACTAGGAACACACACACTCACCAAACCACACACATTGCTCTGTGTGGCAGCAAGACCAGAACTGTACCTCTAAGAGCACCTGACAACATGAGATCTTGCCTTGTTATTCTGTTGTCAGAATCTAATTCCCTTTTTAATATAAAAAGTTATTTAAATTATTTAAAATAATTTAAATTTTTAAATTATTTAATATAATTTTCATGTAGTCACAATGTGAAGCCCATGTAACTCTCTCAGGATCATCCTCCACACCAGAATCTACAACTCTCTCCAATCAAAACAAAATCTGATTAGCATGAGCAGTCAATCACTTATGTCCCTTTGATTAATTTATCAAATGTCTGTTGTAAAACAAACATTCCACCTGCTCTGATTCCTCTCTGCTTGCAAGGCCCTGTTTGTGGAGGGACTGGGCACAAGGGGCATGAGCTGCTCTCCTGGCTCACAGTCTGCATCTCCAAGCCATCCTGCCAGGTGGGCACTCAGGTGATTTGTGTGACATCCTTGGCCTGGTGATTTACAGCACAGCTTTGAGTGTGAGAAACTGCAGCTGAAGCTTGATTAAATTTGCTTGTTTCTTCTCTGCGTCCATCCCTGCTCTCATCACTGAGGGAAACAGTTTGATGCTACAGCATATGGGGTCATTACAGGTGTCTAGTCTTGGAATCCAGAATCTGTGGAGAAAATGTGGGGGCTTTTCCTTTTCTTTTGAGCAGATACTCAGAGCAATTTGGTATTGTAATCCAGGTTTCATCTGGTGAAGCAGCAACTGATCTCATCAAGACATCAGCATCAAACTGTGGGGTCCCACCCATCTAGGATGTGAGTGGGTGATTCCTTGAGCTCATTTAAAGTGGTAGAGAAGATGAGAGCTGTGGGGATCTTTCAGGAATTACCTGAAGACTGGAATTATGTGACTAAGACCTTGGAAAACCACTAGGTGGGAAGCACTGTTCGGTTGCTCAATTCAGTCAAAGTCACTTGACTATAGCAAGAGTTTCCTGACTCGTGGTAGTCTGAGAGTGAAATAATGAAATATTTTAGAGTCAACCAGTCTGAGATGATCCTTATGCAGCCATACAAATCCAGGTATTTGTGAGGCAGAAAACAATGATTAGTGGGTGCTTTGATGCTTCTGAAAGATGTTTTAAGAAGACATGAAAAACCTGTTATTGAAGAAGGTTTTCCTGAGGAGCCAGCTTCCAAGAAGGTAGGCTTAAAGCTCACTCCTTGCTGATGGTGATAACCAAGACATAAGATGCCCAAGCTGAGTGTTTGAGATGAAAACAAGTAAACAATAATCAAAGAAAGAATTTGTGAGAGGCAGAGGGTTGTTTTGTCTCTTTCAGGCTGCTGACTGGGAGCTGGTCTCAGGCAGGAGATTCAGTGTTGCCACATTTTTAGTGTAAAGACTGACTCTGTTCAGTACCACCTTTTCTAGTAGCACCACTGCAAAACTGCTTGTCTCCCTGAGGTCCCTGAGGAATCTGGTTGGTTTTTCTTGGGCTACCTTTTTTTTTTTTTTTCCTCCAGAACCCCTGCAATGTTTATTGCACTAATTGTCTCCTGTGTCAGGCAATTTGGTTCTAACACTGATGATGTGCTGCATCACCTCAAGATAATTTTATGACAACAGTGGGCTAGATTCTTTGTTTAATGAGAGCGAGAGCCCAGTTAAACCAATAGCTGTAACTTTTACCTTAGTGGTAAATCAACCAACTTACCCCATCTGCAGATCCAGCCATATAATGCTACATGAGGCACCAAGCCACAATACAGCAATGGAAAATCAAGGCCACTTAATACTGTCAGGTTTTATTACAGAAAAAAAATGTTCCTTTGAGTTGGAATTACAACAAAGATATTTGTGTTCTGATCTGACTCCTCCAGCTCAATGTATTATCTCTGCAAGATAGAAAGATAATAACTCTATGTGTAAAGAATGACTGGCAAACTGCCAGGGGATTTTTTGGATTGTTTTTTATTTTCCTTTTAATTACTGGAAAGTAAGACGGGGAACTGGCTCCCTACCTAAGAAATGGAGCTGAAAGCATTTCATGATGAGAAATAACCTAAGCAAACGTCCTTCCCCTATCTCTCACAGTTCCTTTAGGCTTGTTTTGATTTATTTTTTTTTCTTAAGACCAAATTCTGTATAGTTAATAAGCAGAGTGATAAAAAGAAAGCAATGCTCTGTATCCAAACTGATATACTTCTGCTCTGAGCACAATTTTACTAGCTTATCTCTTAGGGTCTCTCTCAACTTCTTCCTCTTTTTTTATTTCCTTTGGTGGTTGCACATCAAATAAAAAGGAGAAAAAAGAAAATCAGGCTGAAAGATGGGATGTCAGATGTGAAGATGTAGAGAAGGAAAGGTACATGGTATGGTCCCTGTAGACAGGCTGAGGGAGAGGCAGCAGTGATCTGAACTGGCTTTGGTTTGACAGTGTAAGAATTTCACAGCCACTGCATTTACCTCCCATCCAAGTCCTGTCCCAGTGTTTAAGGTCTCAACCTGCCATGACTCTGCCCGTGGGGTGTTTTATACCATTACTGCTGCTATTGATTGAGCCCTGCACATTTTGAGTTCCTCAGTCTTATCAGTGCTTGCATGAATTATACTTCCCCTAGGAACAGTAAAAGTGCCCAGGCATAAAGGGATGAGCTCCTACATGATGTGAGGAGATCACCCCAGTTTGCTGCTGTATCTGTCTACCATGAAGGTTCCCGCAAAGTAGTTAATGGTCTCAGAGCACCTGAGCTAGGACCCTCTGCATGAGGACCTAGCCTCCTTCTTTGCTTTACCTGTCAACACCCAAATAAGCAGCCACAGATGTCATGTTCCTAATGCCTGAGGACTCCAGCACAAGGTCACATTACACTGTCTTGAGATGCTGCTCATCAGCAGCCTGCAGATAATGAGGAATAATCTAGTTTAGGCTCATCCTCTCCACTTGTGAGCTGAGACCAGTAATAGTGCTTTTGCTGGCAATAAGTTTACATCCAAAAAATTGCTGTGGCTCAGCTGGTTTGTTGTAATCTGCTCATGCAACAAGCACTGACTCTTTCCAAGGCTGCTGTAACAGCTTGCTCCAAGGACAGCAGTTACAGCTTGGCAGTGAGACCATTTAGCTTTAAAGCAAAGGCTCCTCGAAGAGCACCACTGCCTTTAGGGCTGGAAGCAATAGGCTCTTGACCTCCATTTGGTTCAACAGCTATTGCTGAGAAGACATAGGATTCCTCAGCAGGGATGTTTACAAAGCAGGGGGTAACACGTGGAAATGTCACCCCTAGTTTAATTCAGACCATAAAACCAGCAGATTCCGGCTTGCATTTTCATGAGCAAGCATTCCTGAGTCAAGTGAATTAATGAGTTTCATCTTGTTCTCCTACATATTTGATATTCCACTGTCCTAGGGCATTTAAAGGAACTAGGTTGGGTGGTTGTTTTTTTGCAATCTATTATATTTTCTTTCTCTTTCTTTATCTTAGATTTCACCAAAGGTTTCCATTTGTTCAGCCTATTAAACCCACCAAAGGGAAACATTTGAAAACACTGTTGTGCCATGCAGAGCTCAGTTGCAATGGATTTCACAGGCCACACTGCCCTTATAAAAGAGGAACGGGATATGGTCTCACAAGACCTTGCTGAAATACATCCATTTAATTACGGAATATTTTGCAAGGGTGGAAAATAATTACTCTGCATACAAAGTGGAAATGACCAAAACTTGCCTCATTAATGTGGATTCACCGTAGCCAGCACACAGTGAGTAGAGACTGGCCCTCCCTGATGAATGGCTCTCCGTTCACGCCAACATACTCTGCATCCATAATGGCTGAGCAAAGCTCATTTTATGGGAGCAGTAATGTGGAGAGGAGGCAGGACCATGGGCACACGACCTGTATACAGACCAAGACCTGTGCAACCCCAGAGGCTGGAGCTTTAGTCATCCCTGAAGGGATGGTGCTTCCTACTCGCTGCCCCCAAGCCCTTCCTGGATTCTGCTCTGGGAATCAGGCAAGAATGGCAAAAGGAAGGGAAAAATTTGAGATTAAAATTGGGAATCGTCTTCAGTGAGGTCTTGGCTGTCCTTTTATTGCCACTGGTCTCAGAGCTTTTCCCTAGATCAGGTCTAAACGTTCACACTGAGAGTCCTGGCCCCTGGTTCAGGAGTGGCACATGATCCATGGCACCTGTCAGCAGCAGACACAGGTCACAAGGGAAAAACACAACCCCACCCCACACACGCTTCTCCCAGATGGACAAATCAGTGTGTCATTGGTATACACCTGCAATGACAGGGAGAACCAACACCATGGAATCTGAATCCTTAGGAGGACAGGGTTTTCTGTCATCGGCTGACTTTGATATATATGTCAGGACAGCCCAGAAGAGGACACCTCTGACAGAGGTGTTCAACCTGTACCAGACAAATTCCTTCATGGAGCTACAGACTTGTGTACAACAACTGAGATGGCTAGGCCTGCTGTTTCTAGTCTCCAGTAGCCCTTTGGGGAGGTCCCACAGACTCACAAACAGCAGTAGACCAGATGATTAAATTGCTCTTCTTGTATATCACACAGGGTTGTGACCTGCAGAGAGAACCAAAACACTGCCCAGCACCTCTGGGGCTAAACTGATTTTTGTCTACATTCTTAAATACTTGGGAGAAAATCTTCTTGCTGCTTCAGCACATGAAGCTTGGTGAAGTTTTGGTGGGGCTGTATCTCAGTCCTTTATAGCGGGCATAGGCAATCCAAGTCAGCAAGAGGTTGTCTCATTTTATTTAGAGCCACGATACATTATCTGATTTATCCTAAGGCAGGCACCTGAAATGGGTTGGGAAATTACATTAGCAGTGGCCATTTCTTTTCTGTGACTAAAAATGGGAGCTGAGGGTGGCTCAATCAAATGGAGGGGAGATGTTTGCACTTAGATGTGTGAAGGAAAATGAAGTTATTCCCACCCAGTGATGGATGTGGCTTGCATATAGCTGCACAAGGATGCAGGAAATGTATTGTATGTACATGTCACAAAAAAAGATGGAGACTGCGTTAAGAAAGCAGAGGAAGAAGCAAGAAAGAAAAAAGGAGCAAAGTCCATGCTCTAGGTGACCCAGTTAAGCCAATGGATAATTTTTGGAGCCCTTTGCATTCAAATCATTGCATCTGAAATTCAGTCTTAACAACAACCAGGGCATGTTTATGACCCTTAATCAGTGGTTGCTCCTTTGTTCTATGAAATTGTGTCACATTCTGCTGCAGCATAGAAGGAAACGTCTCCATTGCAAACTGGTTTACTGGGTACCAGTTTTTTTTCTTCTTTCTCCTGAATTTAATTCAGCAAGAGACATCCCAAATAAAGACCTGCACAAGCCTTAGGGACAACTGAAATAAGCAGTGAACTGTACTCTCCTCTCAGTACCAAAGTTCATCCTACTCAGAAAAAGCAAAACTGGAGGCCCATTTCTTCCCAGGGAATGAGTGTGATCTGAAAGACCGGATCCTTCACAAACCCAAGGGTTAGTAAATGCCAGTCCATTTGGACAAAGAAATCTTTAGTAGTAAAATAAAATCTTCCCTGAGCAAAATGTTCCCTATCGAAGGAGAGAACCACCCATTTTCAATCTAGTGGTACCTTTTTTTTTTTTTGGCGGGGGGGGGGGGGAGGGTGGTTACATGTAATGGCAAAGAAGAATAAAAATAGGGAGAGCTTGGTGGTTGCACTTACAGTGAGAAGTTTCTGATCAGCTCTCGATCTGATGGCCCCTTCAGAAGGATATGCCCTTTTGGAAAGAGCTACTTTTTCACTTAACTCCAAGGAAGTAATAAGAACAGAAACTCCACTTTAAATCAAGTTATTTCTAAGTTCTTTCCTCTGGAGAGAAGGAAACCAAATTCTTTGTGTAGGCAGTGATTTATATACACAGACATCTAAAGCAGCAAACAATAACCTGAGCATCTCTAGTTTTCAGGCTCCACATATCACAGTCATATGTTCAAAGGTATCCATAAAAAAGGACAATTTTCCATCTTAGAAAGGAGCTTTCTTTCTGACCTGTTGGGAAACACGTGATGCTGGCAGGCCAGCAAGGCCCTTTTCATCTCAAACATCTACGTTTCCATTGCTTTGCACATGTAATTTTGCACCTCATTGCTCCTAATTGAGTGGTTTTGAAAACCCACCCTGTAGAGCTATAATTCTCTGCCATGGCCACATAGGCGGAGAAAATAAGCTCTCAGACACTTCTGTCTATAAATAATTCTGCTGCCATGGGGTTATCCACAGGGAGTGTTGACGACTATCTCATTACTAGTATATTTCTCCCTTTTCAATCAAATTGCTTGTTTCTTCCCCCAGCCTCTTCCCAAAAGCAAAGGTGCAGGATTGCAGGGCTTCCTAAACACCATTTTCAGCATCTTCTTCCTCCCACAATGGACACCACAGCTGTCACGGGAGCTGTCCTCTCCAGGATGGGACTCAGGAATGAGACTAATGTTAACCTGAAATCTTTCACAGCAATTTTCTGGGGTGAAAGGACATCAGCTCTAGGTCTAGTCACAAAGCCAAACTCCAGCTCCGGTAATTGTATCCTGCTAACCTGAAGTCCCTCTTACAGTTTCACCAAGATGATGAGTCTTCTTGCTAATACTCTGCTGTGGTTTATCTCAGAGACAGATGCATTTTGGTGGGGAAGGTAATTTCTGTAGATCTGGCCATTAGAAGCAATTGTGAGTTTTGGCACAAACACCATAATATCTGCTTTTCTCAGGTGAGCGTCAACAGCCTAGTTTCCAGCAAGGAAGAGCTGTTACTGAAATGGGAGCTTGGAGCAACAAATAATTCAGGCATTCATAGTAACTACTGAAGAGGAAGCTGAAAGTGGGTAGATTTGGATTGGATATTAGGAAGAAATTGTTTACTGTGAGGGTGGTGAGGCACTGGCACAGGTTTCCCAGAGAAGTTTGTGGACGCTCCATCTGTGGGAGTGTTCAAGGTCAGGTTGAATAGGACATGGTGGTCTAGTTGGCAGGATGGTGTCTCTACTGAAGGCAGGGGGGTTGAAACTAGATGATATTTAAGGTCCCTTCCACACCAAACCACTCTATGAATCTATGATTCTAAGCTTCAAGGTCACAATATTTACTGTCTGACCCAAGCAACCATGCCCCAGGCACTGCGGGCAAACCGTCACCTCTTGCTGTCACTTCCCCACAAACCATCACCATGAAGCAATTAGTGCAGCACAGATGTAGAGGTTCTACACTGCTTCTGTGCCAAGTACTTGCATGCTCTGGTTTCTACCACCTTTATATATAGTCCATAATTAGACAAGCAAGGGACATAAATAGCTGACAGCTTAAAAGCACCATCTTACACTCTTTCCCTTGCTTTGTAAACACAGACCTGACTTCTCACATAAACTACAGAGCACAGCCATAACTCACTCTCCCCAGCACTGCTGGTTTTTGCCTGAGTCCAAGGTATATTGTAATCAGCTGAAATGCCTTTTTTTTTCCGCCTTTTTTTTTTTTTTTTCTCCTTGAAATATGTCTTTTTAAGTCAAAGAAAGTGACTTTGCCCATCCTGAGGATTGCTGGGTGCATGTCTGAGCTGGAACAGAGTCTTATCAAAGCACTGTGCTCAGGTCAAGGCAGTACAAGAATTTTTATTCCATATGTGGAATATGGAACAAAAATGATGTGAGCCACAGTTTTCTATGAAGTTAAAGGAAAGAACTAGCTGACCTTCTCCAGAACAGATCAGCTCTGTTGAAAGAAGTTAATATGTCTGTCTTAGCTTGGACATCCCCCTCTGCCAAGGAAAAATTCTGCTGATACAAAAGTCCCAGGAGGATGGAGGGCTGGATGGAACTGAAAGATGTCAAAGTGCACATCTCACTTTGAAACTTTGTCTTGAGCATTTAGCTCTACAGAAGATTTAAGGTGCAGTGCCTAGAGTGGGAAAGTCCTGACTAAGTAGGTGCTTGTGCCAAGGTGCCCCTGCCCTGAGATATAGGGCAGAAAAGCAAAATTTGGGGTCTTTGAGCACCATCTGCTGGCACATTCCCCAAGAGGGAGCTGGGGCGGGACCGCAGGTTTCACCATGGCCAGGTCTGGGAGCAGAAAAATGCTGCTGAAGGAATGCCAAGGTCTCCTTTCAGTCTCCATGGGGGAATGGAACAAGAAATTCCAGAATTTAGATATCTAAATTAGGTGCCTACACGTGCTTGTTGGCCTTTAGGTGCTTCATAGCAGCTCCTTCTCCATAAGACATTCTCAGTCATTACCTCAACCATCTTTTTCCTCCTTTGTTGCCTTTCCATGAACCTTTCATCTGTATCCTATCTTTAAAATCACAACCCCACAGGCCATAGTGGCCTTGAACAGCAGCTTGGCCCTTAAGTCCTGAAATAATCTCATTTGGAGCAGATCAGATAGGAGAGATCTGTAGAGGGGATTCTTGCCTGCTGGATCCCATCTTGTCCCCAGTTGTGGATCTCAACTGTTCCATCACACCTCCAGCACAGAGGTCCTGCAACCCTTTACAGCTGAGCTGTACAGTCAAAATTTGGTTCTCTGTAAGGTCATAGAATCAGAGAATCATGGAATATCCTGAGTTGAAAGGAAACCACAAGGATCATCAAGTCAAACTCTTGTCCCTATACAGGACAACCCCAAGATCACAGCATATGCCTGAGAGCATTAACCAAGTGCTTCTCAAACTCTATCAGGCTTGGTGCCGTGACCAGTTCCCTGAGGGAGCCTGTTCCAGTGCCCAACTACGCTCTGGATGAAGAACCTTTTCCTAATATCCAACCTAAACTTCCCCGACACAGCTTGATGCCATTCCCTCTGGTCCCATCATTGGTCACCAGAGAGAAGAGGTCTGTAGAAAGGATATCTTTGTCCATGGGGACAGTACTATCTTTTCTTTCATAAATCCTTTCTTTGCACCTATATTTAGATGGGGACAATGTTGGAGCACTTGTCATATTCATGCAGAAAATAGTGTTTTGCTGGAAGGAGGTAAACTATCTGCATATAATAGCAGAGCAGAAGTGACTGAGATGACAGTCAGAGATATGTAAGTGGCACATTGATTTTTACATGCTGCAAATAGCAAAAGACAAAAGGCTGTTGTCTCTTGATACACTTGGATTAACAAAGAGCAGCATTTGGCACTGGAAGTGTTGCTGCCACAAAGCAGAAGATGGGACCATAGTATCTCAGACTTAGGCACAAAGCAGGCTGAAGGAGTTAAATGCCTGCAGTCCCATGGAAAGCTGGCAGTGAGGCATTCATCAAATATGAGTCACCAAATCATCTTCTATTGAGCCTTTCACCATTTTCAGTTATCTCTGTGCTACCATGAATCTAACACTTTGAGAAGGTGAGGAAGCTGTGCTGGAATTGGGGTGAGTCCCAGCTCTTGGGATTGTTCAGTACAGGGAATTCTTAGTCTGAAGTTTTAACCACATTTCTAACTGTCTTAGCTTGGGGAAAAAAAAATATAAATTCAAGCACCTGAGATCTCACTTTCAGGGAAAAGAAAAAGGAAGAAAAGTCTCAAATACTTTATTTGCCCTAAATCGGAAAGGGATAATGAACAGCAGGACAAATGCAGGGTGGAAACCACAGCTTCATCAGAGGATCACAAAATCACAAAAAAATGGCTGGGGTTGGAAGGGATGTTTGTCCAATCTTGCTGCTGAAGCACCCAAGAAAAGAAAGCTCTAGAAATGCAGAAGACATCTCAGGATGTGAAAAATGCCCTGAGATGTAGAACATGCCAGGATTCAAAACCTGATGTCTGAGCTGAACTAGCCCTAGTCTAACCTATGCATGTTGCAGGATGCTCCTGCATTATGGATAGGACCCTTGGAGTTCCAGCATTGGAACAAAAGCCCCATACAATAGGAACGTATTTTCCCAGGTACCAAACAATAGGACATGAGGAAATGGTTTCAAGTTATGCCAGGAGAGGTTTAGATTTCATATCAGGAACAATTTCTTCAGTGAAAGGGTTGTCAAGCATTAGAATAGGCTGCCCAGGGATGTGGTGGAGTTAACATCCCTGGAGGGATTTAAAACTTATGTGGATGTGGCACTTGGACACATTGTTTAATGATGGGTTAACAGTTGGACTCGATGATCTTAGAGGTATTTTCCAACCTTAATGATTCTTTGGAAATAAAGATCCGCTGTGGCAGCTCCTTTTTAGCAACAGCACTTGCGGCAAAAGGAGGAAATCTCAGGGCATTGTTCTTAATTTTAGACACCCACACAGCACAGAACAGATTGTCCTAACTAAATTTTCAAGAACTTTGTGTAGGAACTAGTACCCCTACAAAGAAGCACAAAGACACAGGTGAGCAGATGGAATTGGCAGTGCTGGATTAGGAGCTGGAATTGGTGACCTTAAAAGTCCAAAATGAATGCAATCCTAAGACAGGTATGAAATAGAGGGGAGCCAGGTTGGGGTGTGATGCACAATGGTACCCCTTTGGTTTGTGCAGTGCTGTCCCACCTTTGAAAAAGAAGTAGGTCTGTTCATTTGGGGCTGTGAGCAGCCTGGTCTAATGGAAAGTGTTCCTATCCATGGCTGTGGGGTTGGAATAAGATGATCTTTAAGGTCAATTCCAAGTCAAACCATTCTGCCATTCTATGATTTAGGAGCACATTATCTTTTTAAAGGGACGATTGCAAACTGCAAGATAATCTATTTTCTTATCTTCCCAGAGCCCTTAGAGAATAAATCTTGCATCCCAGATTGCTGAAACAGGAGGTTTCCTACCTGCTAGCAGCAATCTCCTTCCTCCCTCCCTCTCTCTCACAGCCAGTCTCTCTGGGATAATAAGTCAGTCCCACTAAGAAAATCCCCAGACTTCTTCCTTGACTCCAACTTGGTCATGTAGACGAGCCCTAAGTCCCAACCCCCTCCTGCTCAGCTGAGGGCAACCCTACTGTCCCTGAGCTGAAGCAAAAATTAAAAGCAGATTTTATACCACGGTTTCGCCTTTCCCCTGCCTCCCTGTGCCCAAGGTTCCTCTCTGCACTTTCAAATTAGGAGGTATGTCAGGCTTGTGGAACCAAGCCCAAACTTTCCTGAGAAAACACACGAGAGTCAAAGGCATGTTTTGAAAATAAATAGCAAAGCTGGCAAGCAAGGGTGATGGAAGATGGAACCGACATTGTTAGAAGCAGCAGGAGTAAACTAAGAGGGGCTCTAAATGGCAGTTTCACACAGGACTCAGCCTCCTGCCAGCAATATCTGGGGAATATTGCTCAATGACCAAAAGAATGAGCACTGAGTCTTGGGAAGGGAAGAAATTAGAAGTGTCTCTTCTGGCCACTCCAATAACATGAGGAATAATAACAGAGTGGGGAAAATAAGTGTGGTGTGAGGGTTAAAAAAAATACAAGGAGAAACTAGGCAACAGAAAAGCACATCAGAGTTATAAAAAGAGACAGAGAAGGGAATTTTATTCATGAGCTTTCCAAACACATTTGCCATTATTGCAGGCATGAGAATATTATTCTGCTGCTGTCAGGGAGCATGTGATGGGGCTCCAGCCATCAGAAAATCACTGCCAGCTGTCAGAGGGCCAAGCCATTAGGGGCCATGGACCAGCACCAATCACACTGTCAAGAAATACACTTGCTTGTCAAGGGATTAGCAGTCTGGCCTCCAAAGCCTTCAGAGAGCCTTGGCTACAAAACTAGAGATGGTCATGTGAATAGCACAGTCCCTGACAATGGAAGCAGTAGGTAGAAATGCTCCTTTTAAGTACAGGAGTAAGGAATACAAGGAGGAAGGTGGTCAGCTGTTTCTCATTGGCTCTGGTACATAAGGGGCTCTGGGTAGTAAAGAGCATTTTTAATTTGACAGCATTAAAAAAGCCAGTTAGATTCATCCAGAAGCACTGCTTAGCCTCTGACCAAATGGGGTGATGCACAACAGTGACCTCTGAGTGCACTGTAGATTTCTTTGGGAAGACTGGCATGAGACACCAGCAAATCTGTGCTGGAGTCTCAGTGAAATTCCACTTTCATTCAAGCATCAGCACTGCACTAACCTATGATAGTTGCACCTCTTTGTGAACAGGGCACCTGGTCTGTGTAGCAAAACTGATGCAGACAACTCAGTCCCCACCCTTGTTCAGCAATGGTGCCAGAGAAAAGCCAGTCCTAGAACCAGCAGGGTTTATTCTGTGGGTGCTTTTCTTATTTTACAGGTGATGACACTAGACTTGGCTTTTGAAATCTAGCCTGCAAAGAAGTCACTGTATCTATTTACCTGAGACAGTCACACTCAAAGTTCTACCAGAAAGCTACAAAGGTATATTAATATAGATCACAGAAATCACAGTGTTCATGGAGGGTGTTCTATGGTTTGTGTTAAGCATATTGGGTCAAATTTAAACCATGCATAAGAGTTGCCTTTTAGGTCACACCTACTGTGGCATTTGAATTCAACCACTGAGTGATTCAGACTGTCCACAGCTGCCATGCTCAGCAGTCAGTGCAAGGAAGACTGAGGCAGGAATTCAGTGTTACATCATATTGACTTACCATTGTGGTCATAATGCTTGAACACAGGCAGAATTGAGTGTATGATTTGTGCCCATTATGTGACTTCATATGCTATAATCAGGTAATTCATATTGCAATTAAATAATGATGTCACACTTCTGGATGAAAATTTTCAGAAAAGTGTGTTGTGGTGGACCCACTCTCACCTGAAGTTTTGATGTGACACATCTATGAATTTTGGTGTGTTATAGAATCAAAAAATCATTTAGATTGGAAAAGACCTCCAAGATCATTGAGTCCAACCTTTGACCAAACATCATCATAGCCACTAAACCATAGTACTGTGTTCCACATCCTGTGGTTTCTTGAACACTCCCAGGGATGGTGACCCAACCACATTCCCTGGGCAGCCCATTCCAATATCTGACAATCCTTTCAGTGAAGAATTTCTTCCTGATGTCCAAAATGAACTTCCCCTGGCACAGCTTAAGTCTATGTCCTCTTGTCCTGTGGCTAGTTGCCTGGGAGCAGGGGCTGACCCCCACCTGGCTATAACCTCTTTCAGGTAGTTGTAGAGAGCATAAGGTCTTCCCTGAACCACCTTATCTCCAGACTAGACACTCCCAGCTCCCTCAGCCACTTCTCACATGACTCAGTCTCTAGATCAAAGGTTCATTTCCCTTCTCTGGACACATTCCAGCATCTCAATCTCTTGTCCCGAGGGGTTCAGGACTGAACACAGGATCTGAGGCATGCACAAGTTCAAGGGGACAATCACTGCCCTGGTCCTGCTGGCCACACTATTTCTGATACAGTCCAAGATGCCATTGGCCTTCTTGGCCACTCAGGACCATGGATGGCTCATGTTCAGCCAGCTGGTTGTCAAACAGCACCTGCAAGTCCTTTTTCACTGGGCAGTTTTTCAGCCACTCTGCCCCCAGGCTGTAGCACTGCCAGGGTTGTTGTGATGCAAGGGCAGGACCCAGCACTTGGCCTGAACCCATGGATCCAGATTGTCCAGATCCCTCTGCAGAGCCCTCCTGCCCTCCAGCAGATCAATGCTCTCACCCAACCTGGTGTCATCTGTGAATTTACTGAGGGTGCCCTTGATCCCCTCAGCCAGAACATCAACAAAGGTATTAAGCAGGAGCCTCCCCAACCCTTTCTCCTGGGTTGCTGGGCATCTGTTCTGCTCCCCACCCCTAACTACCAGGTGAGGGGGCCAGTTGTCCTAAATTTAATTGGCCTTACTGTTAAAGACTGAGATGAAGAAAGTATTAGGTACCTCAGTCTTATCCTCATTCTTGGTGACAATGTCCCCCTCTGCATCCAATCAAGAATGGACATTTTCTTTGGCCCTCCTTTTGTTGTCAATGTCAAAAACACTTCTTATTATCTTTCACAGCAGTGGCCAGATTGAATTCTAGCTGAACTTCTGCTTTTCTAATTTTCTTTCTACATGACCTAATGGCATTCTTGCACTCTTCCTGAGTAGCCTGCCCCTTATTCCAAAGGTCATAAACTCTCTTTTTTTCCTGGAGTTCCAGTGAAAGTTTCCTGTTCAGTCAGGCTGGTCTTCTTCCCCAGTTTAGATTGGATATCAGGAAAAATTTCTTCACCAAAATGATTGTCAAGCTTTGGAACAGGCTACCCTGTTCCATCACAGAGAAGTTATGGAGTCACCATCCCTGGAAGGATTTAAAAGACATATAGGTGTGGCACTTAGGGACACAGTTTATTGGTGGGCTTGACAGTACTGGGTTAGTGGTTGGGCTTGGTGACCTTAATAGGTCTTTTCCTTCCTAAATCATTCTGTGATTCTATTACTCACTTCTGTGACATCAGCTCCACTTCTTGATAGGTGATGCCACAATAGAGTCCTTGGTAGAAAAGCTCCATAAAATATCCTTCTTTCCCTGTCTAGTATGAACTGTCCTACTGAGGCAGCTCATCAACAATTAACTGTGGAAATGGAGGGACACAAGTCACCTCAGAAGAAGGTGGGAAGTGGATATGTATTATTGTATTTCTTTGTGTTTCCTTTCATCCCCCTTTGGTTCATAGGTCTGAAATATCCAAGCTATGCTAAAAAAGTAAATTTGAATTGTCTGAGAAGCCTCTTTTATTAATGACTTGTTAAAGGAAAGAGTTTGGCTGAGGTGTAGGTTGATTAGCTCACTGGTAATTAACCTATACCCAGAAAAGTAACAAAGCATTTTGTCAAGTAAATAATAACTTGATCTTTCCTTTCCTTCTCCTTCCTGCACTAAATGAAAGAAATATAACATTACATGAGCAGAATCCACTTCATTTCCAGGCTAAATATAAAAATTTGCATATGCTTGGGGTAAATATGCATTTTCCTAGAGATCAAGGAAAATAATAGCAGCTGCCTTCCCCACTGTTGGTGCAATGCAACTGAAGAGAATTCAATTTTTTAATTTTTTGTTTAACATTTGACATCTTAATATATGTGCATCTACTTACCACTGAGATTTTGCTTGTTCCTAAGTGGCCTTCTCCTTTTGTTCCAGCGATTTTTTTCAGAGTAGCAATATAAGGAATTGGTTTTGCTATCCATGAGACCAAGTGACAAGCAGTGCACAATTGGATAAACAGGGTTTATAAAGTATGATAAATCACCTTCCATGTTCAGACACTGATTAATTACACAAAATACAGGTGATGAATGGTTTATGGGTGCTTTCTTCCTTCAACTGAAACTTATAAGAAAAAGGGAAACACTGGCAATAGCTAATTATTCCAAATCCATTCCTACTGCTGTTTTAGGATAAAAAAACTTTCAGCCCTTCTCCCTCACAGACCAGATTAGCCTGTCTTCCAGCCAGTTTCTTGCTTCTTGACAATATTTTTCCTTCAAAATTTGCCTTATATCACCCTTATATCATTGGGACTTCCATTCCTGCAGTAGGTGGTCACTGAGCTGTCCTTGACCAATCTGCAGGTGATCACAAGACAGTTGGGCAGGGGCTTTTTACAGGGGCATGCAGTCATAGGACAAGGGGAGATGGTTTCAAACTGGAGGAAGGTAAGCTTAAATGGATAGTAAGAAGAAATTCTTTAATGCAAGGGTGGTGAGGCACTGGAAAGGGGTTTCTTCTCTGGAAGCTGTGGATGCCTCATCCCTGGAAGTGTCAGCATGGACCAGGCTTTGAGAAACCTGGTCAAGTGGAAGGTGACCTGTCTCCCTTGGCAGGGGTGTTGGAACCAGATGATCTTTAAGGTCCTTCCAACCGTAACCATTCTGTGGTTCTGTGATTACACATTCAAATTGGTATGACTGGGAAGGACAGATACACACAAGGAGTTCACACTTGAAATCAGTGATACCAGAAGCTTTAGCAGTATGAATGTGGATGGGAGAAGGTCTCAGCTTGAAGAGCCTTGGCAGGACATTAGGTTAGCAGACTGATGTTGACATCCCAAAGCTTCTGATGGCCACCTGCCTGCACCAGGAAATTCCTGCCTAATCCACCCAATGGCTTTGAACACTGTCAAGTCACATAAATCACGAACATTCCAAAATATTTCCTGCAGGGTTGAAAACCTGTTTGCTGGAAAACAACTCTTACCTCTGCGCCCCAGCAATATCATGATACTATGTATAGATTCTTACCTTAACTGCAAGCTGCCAGTGCCCTCCTTTCTCTTCCCCAAAAGGAGCTGATTGAAGAGAGAACTAGTGACGTGTTCTCCTCCATGCTCCTTCTTGTGTCCATTCATGACACAAGAAGGGAGTTAGGATAGGAACAAAAAGAGAGGAGTGCTGCTTCCATTCTCACCATCCAAAAAGTGCTACTGTTATTTTGCATCCCAAATGGACTCGGTGCTGTCTGTTCAAGCACTGTAGAGAGCCCATGTTTCGTGGCTCTCATCCTTCAGGATATTTATCCTCCCAGATTTCAAATAGGGAATTTATAATTTGTCCTAAAGACAGGTGACTCCTATGAATGGTATAATATATAGAAGCAACAGGCTGCCCAGGGAGTGGTGGAATCACCTTCTTTGGAAGGGTTAATAAACCTGTGGCTGTGGCACCAGGGGACAGAGTTTAGTGGTGAGCATCGTGGTGGTAGATTAACAGTTGCACTAAGTGATCTTAGAGGTTTTTTCCAGCCTTAATGATTCCATGATTCGATGATTCTAAGTGAGACTGCCTTCCTTAAATGCCTCAATTCCAGCCATCTGAGGCCAAAGCAAGTCCAAGAGTACAGAAAACCTAACACGAGCTTCACTGACCTCAAACCAGCGTTCTTTTTCAGAAGAGAGTAAGGACCTGGGATTCATGACCTCACCTAACCTCATCCAGCCAAAAAGCCAGACATCTAAGCTTAATTCAGTTTATAAAATCAAAGACATTTAGTGCCCTTGGAGAAAAAGCTCCTAAGCACCATATGGGATATGACACTGGATATAGACAAGGTCCAGTGATCTCAGGGCATCCTGCTTGGCCTTCAGCTGTCTGAAAGAATCTGAAAGAATCTCCAATGACACAAGATGCCAGCATTTAAGAAAGTGAACTGAGCCTGTAAAGCAGGATATAAACTGAAATTAACACACTTACTTAAATATTGTTACAAACTTTGTGTGAATCTCTTCATTTTGAGATCGGTGTATGTAAATTAGCAGGCAGGAAAAGACAGCTTGCTGGTTTTTTTCCTAAAGAGAAAGCTGTTTACAAGTGTAAACAATAAACTGTTGTGGCATTTGCTTTTACTATTTTAAAGTACTAGAAGAATTCCAAAGCACAAAGGCAAGCCAACTCTCAGACTCCTTTGAGAGTCAATGAGATTGAGGCACATGCCATTTGAAAAGTCTCCTTCCCTTGATAGATTTTCATTTGATGTTTCAGCTTAAACCAGTGTATATTTACCACAGACATTTTGCAGCTGGTAAGGACTCTGATTCACACATAAAGGTGAATTAAGCTCTGATAAGTGGAGAAGAGCTCTCCTTCCACAATTTTCCCTGTGTCAAGTGCTTCTCCCTTGGGAATGGATGAACAGCAGGTTTATCTCCTCCCTTAGCAATTTCAGCCCTGAAAATTAGTGCAAAGTGACATGAATTTTAGTTCATACTGGTACAATGGGTTGAAAGCTGCAGGTGCTTGGAGACACCTACGCAGTCTGTGTGCTTGCAGAGCAGTAACCACCAGGTGCAGAAAAGCTTCTGCTACAAGGAAGCAAACATCCTCATTTTGGTAAAATAGAGCCTGCTGTGGATGATATCACCTGCCCCAGCTTTTGATTTGAAAGGGTTTGGGGTACATCTTGATCAACCTGAGCAGACAGGCTTTTGCTGAAAAAGGGTGGAGAGGAGAAAATACCTTCCTAAAATCTGCTTTGAGGAGCAACTGTAGGACTGAACAATCCTCTGAGTGAAGGAATATTCTGTCTCTAGCAAGTTGCACCTCCTTCCCTAAATATCTGCACTCAGGAGCCCCTGTTTCCATCAATCCTTTATAACACTATTCAGGTGATTGTATTCATATCTGAGCCCATCAGTCTGGGTGCTCACAGCATCCACAGAGCTGTAATCCGTGATGCTGTCATTCACCACTGCAATCAGTTGCCAAAATGCAACAATAGCCTTGAAAATATGACTAAGAACAGCCACGTTACACTGGGGAAATTATGAATATTTATATGGGTCTAGGACATGAGTCCCCTTGATGATAATTTACAAATGCCTGACTCCATTTAACTCCAGCACTTGCATTTCTGCTTTACCTAGCAATGAGCAAGCAATCAGATCTCTTAAAGTCTATTACAGTTTCTTGGATCAGATCCTTCTTCACGTCAGGAAACAACTCCTTTTTCACTCATTCAGGTGCCAATAACTTACCAGGATATTACTGTAGGTATAATTATCATCATCTCGGCACCAGTGCTCATAAAGAGCCCTCAAACTTCAGGGCACATTACGGAGTCTGATTCAACCTCTTATAATCCTACTTTTAGCATCTTACTCATGATATTTGCATATAAATCAATGGGATAAATTACATGTTACACAGGATTGGGCTTGCAGAATCTAGAGGTGTTGATGCCCTTTTCCTGTAGCCGGTATGGACTAGACAATTCAGAAAGCTGCCAATAATGACATTTGCAGCTGCAGAATTTAGAAATCGACCTTATCATGGAAAGTAAGACTTTGAGCTGAGAGTCACGACTCAGGATTCCACATCTAAGATGGTGTAAATGCTATGACCCAATAAAAAAGGGCCTTAGAAGAGGGAGAAGTTCCTAAGATGCTTAGAGGGCTGGAGCACCTCTTCTGTGGACACAGGTTGATAGAGTTGGGATTGTTCAGGCTGGAGAAGGCTCCAGGGAGATTTTATTGCTCCTTTCAGTACTTAAAGGGGCTCCAGGAGAGCTGGAGAGGGATTTTGACAAAGGCATGGAGTTTCAGGAAAGGGTGAAATGGTTTTGAACTGGCAGAAGGCAGACTCAGATTAGATATTAGGAAGAAATTCTTTTATGTGAGGGTGGTGAGGCATTGGAACAGGTTGTCCAGTTAAATTGTGGATGTCCATCCCTGGAACTGTTTGAGGCTTAGAGCAACCTGGTCTTTTAAAAGGTAGGGGGGTTGGAACTAGAGGATCCTTAAGATCTCTTTCAAACCAAACCATTATGGGATAATTACCTGTAAAATTTGAGCAGGCAATATGTAGGACAAAATTCAGCTTTATTTTTGCGACTCTTATCTTTATTTTAATATTATGAGAACAAAGCAGTGAAAACATCTTCAAGATTTTATATCAATTTTATCTTCCCCTTTACACTCATACACTGAGGAGAGGGATTAAGTACAATCTTGCCCAACATATGTCTCCATAATGAGTTCTAAACAATCTGCTTATTGGGTCTCATTTTATGCACAAATAAAACAAGCAGCATCACAAGCCACAATAAAGTGTTTGCACAGAGCAGAGAGACATAAAAGTGTTCCTCAGGTGCCATTCCCTGAATTTACCTGATCACAAGGAGCTGAACACGTGCCATTCTTGAACAGCAGTTCTTTCCTGTTCCCAAGAAAACTACTACTGGATCCACACACTAAAGTGACAGGACATATCCCTCTAGTGGTGTAAACTGACATGATTCAATTACCCACTGATCAGTTAAGCCATAAGGTTTCAGGGCAACATTAAACTGTATGGAAAGAGGATCCTTTGCCACAGGTAACCTGAGGCCACAGGAAACTACTCCATTGGCATGACAAGCACATTTTTAGTAATACTGAAAATAAGCATTTCAGTAGCTCTGTTTGGTTTTTGCTATTTCAGAAACAAGACATTCCCTCCATAGGTTGTACAGATCAGACAAAGAAAACCCAACATCTGGACAGAGGTAGATTTGATTCTTTAATCAGACAGACCACATTTAGATGCAAAGAACTCCAGGCTGTCACATTATATCCAGTGCAGTAATGGACTGATCAAGGCATAGCTCAAGGTTACAGAGGAAAAGTACTGATTTAAATATGTATTCTTGTAACAGCTGAAGCAGTCAAAGTTGGTTTTGTGGAAGTCAAGTTTACCTCTACAAAACATTTTCATGGGGAAAAAAAGAGCATCTGTTATAACAGTTTGGGGCTGCCTCTTCAATACTAACCTTCTGAGCGCAGTGACTGAAAGTTTTGTCAGAGTTCAAAAGCAGAGAACCAAGCCACAGAACAAGTCAGAAGTAAATGCATATTGTGATGGAGAATACTCCAGAAACATGCCAAATAAATAAAAACTACCTAGTGATGGAAATTAAGGCCTAGGTGTGAATTTTTCTTGTATTTCTGCAGAAATCAGAATGGATGACAACCTACATTATCGGTATCTACCACATAAAACCCTTCATTAATTTATCTTCCCCAGTTTTACAGCTAGTTTCATGTCTGACTTCTTTTTCTAGTGTGGTGGCAAATCTTCTCATGGCCAGCATGGACATGATGAGAAAAGAAACAAGCACCACTATTTTTAATTATTTATTTAAAGCAAATCGTAATTCAATATTACAAAAATTGCCTACATTTTCCACAATTTTGCCATTTTTTCTCCTGGTGAGTAAATATTTATTATTTAATATTTAACTATTAGTTAATATTTAAAATATTTCATAGTTCTCTCCTTAATTTCTGAACATCTGCAATTTCAAATTTTTAATTATTTTTCTATCAAGAACTTCTAATATTAAAATGGTTTATCATGAAAACAAAAAACCAGAGCCCTACAAGCTTCCTTATTATATAAACTGAACCTTCAAAAGTCTGAAAAGCTAAAGTGCATCGAGCAGGCCAGAATCCTCATTGTTTACAGCCAGTTTTATGCATCTTGATCAGTCTGGTACTCTTCCAGACCCCAGTCTTGAAAGTCAAATCTCTGGAAGTAGTCTAGGTCTGAAAAAAATGTAGGAAGGTAGGTCTGCAGATAAAAATCCACAGGGATTTTGATGATGTTTTGACAATTTAGGTGTATTGTCACTGCCATCACTAAAATAATTTTTATTTTAGTGTTTTATAGCATGATGAGTGATATATGTTAAATACATCTCTACCTGATGCTGAAAGCAACTACATACAAACTGAACTTCAGAAGGCAAGCTAGTCTTCAAGATAGATGTATACATTCTGAAACAGCAGTATTTACAGTAGGAAAGGTCTGTGTTTAGACTGACATTTCTCAGCTTACAGAAGGAAAGGTGAGAAGAAATAAGATGTGGAAAAAGAAGTCTGTGGGTTTATATGCATGTATAATAAATTCTGTTGGCCAGCAGGGTGTAAGCACTGTGTACAGCCCCAAAGGTCTGCCTGAAGCTTCTCCTCAAGTCTTTGGATCACCTTCTGAAACACAAAACACACAGTATTATCAGGCCTTTACTGGTACACTTTATTCTTTTCCCTTGTGTCTCAAGTCTTTCCATTTTTAGATTGCACTTGCCTCTGGATACCAACTCTGCTTGAGAAGCACTTTGCATATTATGGGTGTAAGTATAGTACGCGTAGTAAGCACTGAGGAAACTAAATAAGGCATCAGAGGAGAGGAAAACCCCCGTTTATAGCAGTGCTATAAAAAAACCTCCTTCCTTCTCCCAGCCCACGAGTATGAGGAACACTTGCCTCTTCATTGCCTTCAGGAAGAAATTCTTCAGTGCGAAGTTTGTGAGGCACTGGCACAGGCTGCCCAGAGAAGCTGTGGATGTCCCATCCCTGGCAGTGTTAAAGGCCAGGTTGGATGGGGCTTTGAGCAACCAGGTGTCCCTGCCCAAGCCAGGGGGGTGGAACTGGATGGTCCTTAAGCTCCCTTCCAACCCAGATCATTCTGCGATGCCCTGAGGCTGCGTTTCAACAACATGACGGCAGCACGCCTTACAAACACTCCATGAAATCCATAAGGAAAACCAGAGTGGAAAGCTGAGGGAGGAAAGCCCCTCAGGGCCCCCAGACCGGTTTGAAAAGCGGGTGAGGAAAGCGCCGTGATGTTGCACGTCCCGCCTCATCCCCACAGCAGCACCGCGCGGGTTCCCTCAGAGCCAAGCACGCCCCACGCCGGTGTTTCCCCACAGACTTTCCCAACATCCACATTTTCCACCACAACGCGCTTTTTCGTCCCCACTTGCTCCGTCCGACAGGCCGCAGCCCGTCCCCATGGCGACTGCGGCTCCGCCCCGCCGGGCGGGCCCAGTGCCGGCCCCGCCCGCCCGCCGCCTCCGCGCTCCGGGCCCGGAGCCCTTCTCCCTCCGCTTCCCCAGTGCCCTGCCTTCGCTCTAGCCTGGAGCGGGCGCCGCAATGGCTCCGGCCGCCGACCGGGAGGGTTACTGGGGTCCGCCGACCTCCACCCTGGAGTGGTGCGAGGAGAACTACGCCGTCTCCTACTACATCGCCGAGTTCTGTGAGTGGCCGCTCCGGCCCCGGTTCCTGCCCCGGCCCCGGGGGCCGCGTCCCACCGCCGCCTCCTTCTCCCTCTCCGCAGCCCTTCGTGCTCTCTCCCCGCGGCGGGGGAATCCCTCCTCCTCCTTGGCCCCTCTTTCCTGCGGGGCGACGGTGCCGCTGCCCCTCAGCCAACCCTGGTGGGTGGAAAATGGGTGTTTTGTACCGTCTTCCCCCACAAATCCGTGTCGGAAGCACGGGGCGGTGTAGCCCCTCTCTCCCCAGCGTGTTGTTTGGGCCCCCATCCCAAGCGTGTCCCTTCGGCCTGTGTCCGTAGGGATGGCAGGGCTGGGGAGGGGGTGGCTGGGATGGGGTGGCCCGTGAGGTGGGTCCTGGGGAGCCGGGCTGGTCGTAGGGCACCGCAGGCACGGGTGAAGAGAGGGGTTTTCGCTAGAGCCGTGCTCGGGGCGCTGTGAAGCCACACGGGTCTGCTGCTGTGCTCCTCTTGAGGTGGAACCATCTGCCCAGCCTGGACGGTCAAACCAAGTGAAACTGCTCAGGGAGAGAAAAGGTATCTTCCTATGCAAGATACGTCTTCATCCAGGGGAGACACTTTCCCCCAGCTGTGGTGCCTCGTGATGACCGTCATCAATGCAGGTGGTGGGAGTTAAGCGAGGCTTGAAGGGTCGCTCTGTTTTCCGTGGTTGTCTTATAGGATAGCTCAGAGCACTGGCAAGAGAGCCTTTGCTTTGACCTCGAAACTCTGTTGTTCAGGAACAGTCAGGATTTAGCATGTTTTAGGGGAAGCAAGAAGGGGCTTCAACTACAGGGTCATCCATCAGGTGCTTGAGAAAGGAGTGTCTTGCAGAGGTGATAGAAGATCAAGCCCTATGTCACTGGGGTTTTGTTGAAAACCTAAATATTTTTGTATCCTGGGCAGTGACTTCAAAGCGTATAGTACTTATAATTATGTGCTGCTGCCTGGCAAACGCCCTGTACTACCAAAAACTTTCACACGTATAAGGTAGGTGGCTGCCTTTGAAGTGTTAGGGCTCTGGGTGCGAAAGTGACCAGGCTCACCTACCCTGAAGTGCTTGAAGTGGGCAGTCTGCAGAGGCCTTTCACATAGCTGGGATGCTTCTGCAGCTGTTTGGGAGAGCTTGGCATGCAGAAGATGGAGGGTTCTGGGTATCCATGCCAAGCTGTGACTCCTGGTTGCAAACACTGACATGGGTGAGGATCCAAAATGAATAATGGTGAAAGAGGCTTCAGAGTTTAGGAATAGGAAAGAGAACATGATCTGAAATGAACAACAGCAGCATAAGCAGCTTAGAAGCTCAGAGGAGAAAGGAAGTTGGTGTGTAGATTTATGGCTGAGAAGAGGCAGACTGGCTGAAAAAGAAACAAAATTAAATTCTCTTAAAAAGGGACAAACTTAGAAGTTTAAATAGAATGAGGCTTTTGCAGAGTGTGTATTTTTGTATCTTCCTCCTTGTCAAGCATAATTTGTGAGATAATTCTCATAGAGAAGAGGAAGTTCTGTTGTTTCACTAATGTAAAAATAAATTTGACTAGCATGTAAATTTTTTAAATAATCCCTGCATTGTTGTCCTCCTTAACTGATACTTTTTGTTTACTTTTGGATTAGTCAGGAGAAGGAAGAGGATGAGAGTAATGGGAGGCAGAAAGGCTTGTGTTCTGAAGAAAAAGAGAGTAATTATACAAGGTCTGGTCCCTCCTTACAGTTTTGGTGTTTGGGACCACGGTTTGTTCATCTGTCAGTTGCACTGAAAAAAACTGTATATAAGGGCTGTGCTGGAAGATAAAGCATTTAAATGGTCAAAGTTTAAAATGCAGAACAGTAAGTAAGCCTGCTGTGATGTAGGGTTAGCTTGACAGCAGCTAATTTCAGTCCAGATGCCAAGATGGGATTTTCTTCAGCTGTGGTTCTGTAACAGTGTTTTCAGGGTCTGAGGCAATAAATGGTGTGGGGATATTATTTGAAGTTTTACCTTACAGAAGAATGAAAATCAGTTTCTGACTTGGTACCACTCAGGTTAAGCTGATTGTATGTAAAAAAATTTGCATTAAGTGTTTGTTATTAATAATTTATAAGACACTTAGGAGGCCCAAAGATTAAAGAATACTGGCAGGTCCAAACCAAATAGGTTGCAGACTGAAGAACCAAACAGAAAGCTTGTTGTGCAAATTACATTCTTGTGCCATTTAGCAATTTGGTTTTAACATGCTACTTTTAGTACAAAATTGCTATGTTGTGTTCCCAAAGCCCACATGCAGTTCCTCACCATTCACTCCTTAAAGAACTAGTGTAAGTGATGGCAGCTTAGCAACTGCATGTAGTGAGAGATGTGGAAGTGAGGTGAGGTGGTGGTGTAGCACTTCATACTTGCATTCTCTTGGTGTATCCCAAACACAGTGACATGAATTCAAAGGTTCATTTTTTTTAAATAATGAAAAATGCTTTTTCTTGCCTTTCTGAGGCTGCACCTAGTCAGTTTTTCTTCCCTGTGGAGGTGGATGACTAACTGCTCTACATCTGTCTGTAGAATATTAAACCAATTGAAATGGAAAACCAGTTGAAAAGAATTGTTTTGTGAGCTTAACTCTGTTAAGCTTTAAAATGAGTCTTATGCCCCTAACTGATCAAACCTATTGTATGGTGTAGTAATTCCTTTTTCAGGGTTTCTCACTGGTTGACTCCTGTGAGCTGGAGGGCAAGCAGTAGACATGATTTCCCCCCCTCCCCTTCTTTAAAATGAAACCTTTGCAGGACCCAGTGCTTGAAAGATGAATTATCCAAACTTTTGTACACTCGATTAAGAAAAATAGTAAAGGATAAACCTACCATCCTCCCACTTAAGCAAATAGAAAAAGGGCAAATACAAGTTCTGGTTTTTAACACTTATCACTCAAATGTTACAGCTTACTCCTTATTTAGCAGGGTTGATGTTTCAGGCCAGTTTAGCCCATGTAACATTGAGTTTTGGAGGTCTGTTTTGATGTGAGTGTCTGTGACAGGAGCCTTACCCTTCTTGCATTCAGTCGTCCCTGAAAGGAGAGTTTCTCTTGTAGAATATGATGAGTGACTATAACTAATCTTCACATATTCCCTTTGCTGAAAGCATGTAGTGTAGTACCAATTCAGACAAATATTTTTAGATTCAAAGGAGCTGTGTGTGGTACATGAGGACTTACAATTCTCAGTCAGGAGAATGATGGGGGCGAATTTGTTGTTCTTATCAACAGAATGCTGTGTTCCAGTTTGGATCAAACTTGAGTCATGCTTCCAGTTATGTTGCTTTGAGCTATCCTTGTCCATGGGCAATATGCATCATCTATGACATGACTGGTTTAGAGATAGTATATCCTTATGCTGGCATTTACAGCAGCAAGCATCTAAAACATTGCTTCAGGCTTCTCAAGGAATTGGTGAAATTGTTTCTTGCTTGGCTTCTGGTCTTGTCTCAGCATGTTTTGATATCTTTGTATAAGAAAATATTATTTATTATTATTATTATCATTACCAGAGTTAAATCCATTAGTTTTTGTTTTCATGAGAGATCTGGTAAGCGACTTCTTGTAACTGGGGTTTCCTTATGGGACTCTTATTTAGGAAAAAAATCCACCCCTGTCATGAGAATCTGCCCATGTTTCCAGCTATTTTTGTTCCACTTCCTTAAAGCCTTCTGATTTTTGCCTCAGACAACAGATAGAGATTAGTGTTACTTGTGTTGTTCAATGTGAAATATCTCATTATCTCACATCTTGGATGGCATGGAGTGCAGTCCAAGCATTCTCTACATTGTGAACAGTGACACAAAAATACTGTTGTTTCTTTTTAGCCATTGCTCGAGAAGACAGCTGCCAAAGATGCACAGATCTCTGTTTTCCATGGGAATCACTTTAAACATAAAAACTTGCAAAATTTACTTCAACTTAGAATAATGTCATTAATGTTGAATTTGTACAGCCACGTATGGATTGTCACTTGTTCCTCATGGGTGTCCTGTTGCATTTTTTTGCCAGAGGCTTTGGAAAGCAGCCAGAGACTGTTGGGCTAGGTACTCTCTGTGACCGTAAGAAAGCTAAAATAAAGCCAACTGTTTGCCTTCAAGAACTCTGCCTGTTCTTTCAGTGATAAAGTGGCAGATGAAGGAAACATCATCAAGTTTAATTGGGTGTGTTCTACCCAACTGCCTGGCTGAGATGGAGCGATTTCAAGATGAGGTGACACAGATGAGTTCTAAAGAGTGGTTTAACAGGAGACAATGTCACAGGCCCGTAGACTTTAAGACTGAAAGGGATTTGAGTGTGTAAATTTAATGACCTGACTGGAGGAACCCACATCACATCTCTCCCTCTGGAAATTTATCCGGCTTCTTGAGGGAGCTTCCTCAACTGAGGGGATACTGCAAGCGAAAAGATAAAGGAAGCATTAAACTAATTGATGGTGAGTGTAAAGTCAAGTGGAGTGTGCAGAACAGTGCTCAGCTGTGCAGTGCATTTTAGGATGAAAACTTCTAGTTTGCTTTTTGTGCTGCAGACAAAAAGAAGTTGAAAGAGGGGTTGTTTTCTTCAAAGAATAATATAGCAGAAGCAAAATCGTAAGCCAGATGGTCTCTGCTGTCATTTTTTTAAAATTTCTTTCTATTTGATATTGAATCGGTGGCAAATACTGTTGCATAAATTTATTTCCTTTCCTGGGCTGTAAAAGTACATTCTTGGCTTAAGCCTAAAGATGGTCTTGTCACACTGTTTTGATGCATCTTGCCACCACTAATGATTTATATGTTATTTTTAATTCTTCCTTGCTTTTTATCTTTCATCCGTGATGCAGCTCTACCTTTTATCTCATGACAGCTTAATTTTCAGTTTTCCCACCAGCCTTTCTTGAAAGATGGGGTCAAAGGCTCTTGGAAAGTTGATTTCTCCAGTCATCAGTTCTTATTTGTCCATCATGTTATGGATATGCTTAAAACCTAGCAGATGCTGTGCTAATGGACCACATGTGTGTTTATCTACTAATATGTGTGTAGTTATTAAGTGACAATAAAAATCTTGAATATGGTTTAACAAAGCATTTGATTACTCTGTAATTAGTGCTTCATATTCAATACTTGTACAGCTGGCAGTTGGACATCTGCCACTCCAAATGGTAACAGAACAGTGACATTTGTACAATTTAAATTTTCTTATGTGCAAACTGAGGCACACAGGTTTATGAACTGCATGATATGAATTTGCAGAATATGTATTTGTAACTAGAAATAGGAAGATTAAGGATTATAAAGGAACACTGCTGACTTTTAAGTTACTTTTAATGAGCTTTTAGTCACAGATTAAAAACTTTTGTCATAATTGAAAGACAAAAAGTCTTCAGTCTGGGGTTTGTTGTGTCTTATTTGTGTGAAACTGCTATTTATGTAATGCATTTTCTGTATTTGCTGCTGCCTTTCACAGATAAGTGGGAAAGATTTTATTTTTTTTTAAGAAGAAAGATTTAATTATCGATGCAAAAATGTTCAAAGGAAGTCTGGGAATTGTCTCCAGTCCCAACAGCTCAGCAGTGTGTGGTTATTTTATCTTGCAACACGTGCAAGTGCTCACACACTTGGCTGTTTCTCTGACTACCCCAAGGGGATCATGGAAAGGTTCGTGGCTCATGAAAGGTTAATAAAATCCAAATAGTTCTTTTAATGCAAAATGTGTATCAAAACATGACATTATAATGCTAGAAGAGAACCCACTTGCAAGTGGTTATCAGGGCAAAGCTACCTACCTTAGATTGCCTGCTAGCTGGGGGGCTCTTTGCACCTGCCTCATTTATTACACTCATTCTTCCGTCCATTAGCAGAGAAGCTGAGCTGCTGCATAAATTAAAGGTGCTTGGTTATTCTGTCTCTGTGGAAGTACTACAAAGACCAGAAGAATGTGTCAGGAAGAGAGAGATTCTAGAGAAGGTTGCAGTAACAAAAACCCCAGAGCAACACTGCTTCAGTATCAATCATTTGCTATTAATTGATCTGAATATGCACATATAGGCAAGCTCAGGGTAGAGGCTCAGTGATTTTGCTGGGTACTGTTAAGATTTAAGGTACAGACTCTTCTTTGTACTTGAAAATGCAATTATGAATTTTCAGAGTTTTTGGGCTAGCTCAAAAAAATGGAGTGTTTAACCATGATATTTTTTCTGTTTCTAAAAATTAATTTCCTTGAAGAAATATGCTGCATGTGCACTGTGACCAGTGACTGCAAAACTGATATCTCTAAATGTTCATTGCAGTCAGCATCTCCAGGATCATTATCTCCTTTACAGTCAGGTCCATCATCCTCTGGCAGAGTATGTACTTTGGTGTTTGGGAGGCAGAAGTTGTTCTCTCTGTCAATTTGGAGAGATTGCACCCTTTGTGCTCCTTCCTCAGCCTTACAAGATTCCTCTTCAGTTCTTTGCCTCTCCACCAACTGGTGACTCGACCTGTCCTGCACATTGCAGTGCTTTCCTGAAGGAAATTCCAAACTTTATTTCAGATTTGAGATTAATGTCCAGCAGCATGTCTATTTCCCAGCTGTGTCCTGGGGCTTTAGTTTCTTATATTTGGTTTTGCATTGTTTCTTGGTTCCTTTGGACATGTTTTCTGAATGCAGTGTCCTTGGAGTGACCCTGGAATAGTATGTGCAGAGTGTGTGTGTCTCTTAAAGGATCTCTGGCTGGCTTTGTGAACAGGAAGGTATTTCCCTTTAGCCAAGTCCAGGCAATACTGCAATTCTCCTTTCTAACCAGAGGAACTGGAGAACGGGACAAGAGTGTGGCCTGATCAAGCTGGGCAAGGTTCAGGATGTTAGTTTGAGATTTGACTTTTGTATTTGAGACAGCAAAATTTAGACTTGTTCAGACCAAAAAGCAGACAAGCAGAATTAGGAAAAGTTGTAATGTGAACATCTGTATGTTTTGTATGAATTTGGTATGAATTTTATATGTATTCCAGCTAGTAGGATTTCAAGATATTAACTTAGTGGTTGTAAGACATGACAGTAGAAGCTCTTGATTTATACAATGCTTTAATGAGGTCATTATTTGCAGTAAACTCATGATGCCATTGCTCTGTAGGCTGGATTTTTAGTAATTGCTAATTCCAGTTGGATAAGGATTTTTATTTGAACAAGAATCAGCATCTGGGAAATAGGTACAGTATAGCTCAAAGAAGTCCTTTAGAGCACTGAGCATTAAAGTTAGTCTGGTGACTTTCAGTCTTAGGACAGAGATATTTCTGTGCTAACCTGATGAACAAATGACATCTCTTTCTTCATCTTGCCTGGTCATCACCATTTGTTTGTTCAGGCAAAGACCTGCTTCCTGACTGGAAAGCATGCTATTGTGATCCCTTCAAATGGGTATTTTAAACTTCATTGAGGAAACCTAGGGATAATTGAAAAATTACTTGTATATCTTTGAGAAGGAGGTTCTGCAGATCTGGCTTGCTCTGAAATCAAATGGGTCATCTGCAACAGGAAACTAAAATGACCAACAGAACTGGTGAACTGATTTTGTTGTCACAGAGAGGCATTTACATTTCTTCTAGGTAAAAAAAAGGGTATTTTTCTTTGACAATGACTTACCCTTTCTTGCGCAGCAAACCTTTTCATGTTTGTGTGAGTCTCATTACAGATTTGATCATTCTTGGAGGGAGTTTGTAGTGCTGCCCTCCTGCCAGAGATTTCCAGGTCTGGAGCTGACCCCAGATTGCAGCAGCCAAGCTGCTCTGGGGGTTATTGCATGCAGCTGCAGGGTGTATTTCCACTGATATTCCTGCATTCCTTCCACAGGCTACAGTTTTTTTTTTTTTTTACTTTAAATCTTACAGACTTAAGAAAAACCCCACAAATATATAAACTCAGAGTTGCTCTAATATTTTGTTCATGAATGAAAACTGATGTCTTTGGTTTTTTTCTTGTTTTCCAAATCTTTTTCACAGTTTTGAAAACGACCTGTATAAGCAGAAAGAATAAACTATACACAATGCGCTGACCCTGGTGTATGACGAAACTGCCGGCAAAATCAGAGAAACAAAACTCTTTGCTTTATTTTTTTTCAATTTAGTAGTAAAAATGTAGAAGAAATGTTGGCAATGCACTTCTGTTTGTACCAGTTTAATGCCATCTTTATAAGCTGCTGCTAGCAGCAGCAGTGTGGAAGTTCAGGGCTTTCTTTAGATGTAGCAGAGCAAAAACCAGAGGATCATTGCTGGTTTGTGCTACTGGTGAGCACAGTGTCTCTCTAAGAATCAGTTCAATTGAATTGTGTCAATGCCTTGGAAAGCAGCAGAGAAATGCACTGTGGTAGTGAAATCATACAGCAGATGTTGTTTTCATTCACTTAAACAAACTGCTATGCCTTTGTGATCTGTGGTACCACAGTTGCTTTTCACTCAGTTTTGGTGGCTGTTAAATCTTTCAAGGCCCAAGTTTTATAATCCTACATGGCTCCTCAGAATACATTCTTCTGCACAATGCATAACATCAGTGCAGTACTGAAATGCTGAAACTCTTGAGTCTATCCCAATTTAAATTTTCATGTCCTTTTTTTCCCCTCTGTTCTGGGCTGCAGAGAAATGTTGTAAAGCAATTTCCGTTTCTTAAACACACTTCCTTCCAAGCTCTGCCATGCTGATTCCCACTTGACTTTTGTATTTTTTTTTTTCTACAATTGTCTCAAGCATTTCCTCTAAAAGATTTCCTCTGCCAGCCTTTGGCCACCATTTGTGTTGGGAACATGGTTAATTTGTATATGGTTTTCAACTGTTTTGTATCTTATGCAGTAAAACAGAGTTCTGCCCAAATTCCTGCCCCCTACCTTATGAACTATCATTATGTAGGTACTATTTTAATTTATATTTATAACAAAAAAATAGCGCTTAAAACTTGAATATATTTTGTATCTCTTCCTTTATTTGGTTTAGACTGTGAGATACTTAAGATATGGACTTTGGTCTTACTGTCTGTGGAGAAGTTTAATTTTCCCTGCAGATAAATAGCTTTAGCCAAGGTTTGTGGATGATAGATGATTGCCAATCTTTTTCTTTTCATTTTTCAAACACGAACAAGAGGGTTGTCTTGAAATGAAAATTGGACAGTCACTAAAGAATACAGTTGGAGTTCGTTGTAGACTAGGAGCGACAACCTTTGAGTCCGGCATTATTGAATTAATTGGGTATTGTTGAAAGTTCTTGCTGGAGGTTGTTATATTAACTGGAAAAAGATATGAAGACTTTGGAGAAATGAAGTACCTACATAAAAGAGATAAAGTTAGATTATTTAGTAGTGAAGATGATGACTCTGGGTCATTTCTGTGATCAGTTGCTTGTCATCACATGTTCCAGGTAGCCTTAGGGTTTTTCATTTAAGGCAGCCCTGGGAAGAAAAAAAATAGTTATTTGTAGAAGGATTTTTTTTATTAATACTGATGATAAGAGGGTGATGGTCACCAATCAGTATTTGAGTGACTGCTGTGTGTCTGAATCAGGCTGTGGTTGCTGACCAATTTCATTATCCTCATGTGTTTCCCTTCAGTTGTCACGTAGTATCTCACCTTTAATTTCCTGCCATCCGAGTAGGGCAAAAGAATGGCATGAGTCATTAGTAGGAGAGGCTTTAATTGTTCTGGACACCCGGGGGAATCCATATTGATGGTAAGAAAGGGAAGAAAGCCGGAGGATTTGGATTTTGAAGATAGGCTATTCAAGCTAAAGCTCCAAATACCTGGATAGGAGCAGCGGCACACATTGTTCTCTGGTGCTCACCATGTCCTGTGAGCATGTTGGGCTCCCCTAAGGCTCAGCTCTCCTCTCTCACTGCACAGTGCCTGGGACAGTCCTACCAGAGCTTCCGTGCCTCAAGCTCCTTTCTCCGTTGTACTGAGGACTGACAGATCCTGGGCTGGATGGACTTGGGAGCTCAAAGCTGTCAGCTGCTAAAAGCTGTGCTTTCTGCTCTGGACAGACCCTTAGACTTAGAGGAGTTGGTGCAGACACTGAACAGGACGCCAGGATGCTGACACCAGCATAGGAGAAGAATGGCTGGAAGGAGTTAAGAATGATGAAAATTAAATGGATGATCAGTGTCATATATTGGTCACTGCTTAGTTTTAGCAGGGGCTGAACAGTAATCTCCGTGTCTGTTATTTCCTTCCAGTTTGACATCATCAGCCTGCCTTAAAATAGCATTTAAAATAGGTTTTACTTTGTTTCCCAGTAAAGGGTATAAAAGAAGCAAATCTGCCCTTCAGCAACAGCTTATTGCATGTAATATTCTAACTTTACATCATCTCAGCCTAATCTCTTTAGACTTTGATTGCATTTTCCAGATGTAAGCACTTGCTTTTAGCGAGCTTTCTAGATTGGTATTTCAAATGGTCTGCTTATGTCAACTGTTTTTACATTAAATTTGCTTTCAAAATCCTTCCAGGTGTATTTCAAAGTAATTGGTGTGCTTGCTATCATCTTAGATTCATGCTTATTAGGGAAATTATGCTTTATTTTCCATGTGGTTTCCCACATCCTAGGAAAGCAATATTAAAATATGACAGGATGACATAGCAGCTGACTGTAATGCAAGTTTATTCCTTGCAGTCTGGTTAATTGTGAATTTCTTGGATTGAGAATAAAATATCCCATAAAGGTGTGTACTATCATATTTGTCCAAGCTGCTTCCTGCAGTCTCAAAAAAATGGCCATGAATAGATTCTAGCATCTTTATTATTGCATTTCTAAATATTGTTCTTTTTCATGTAATGGTACGTTCAAAATGCAAAAACCATTTATTAATGTTCCACGATGCCCTGCACTTGTGACAGGCATTGGTATGATAAACATATAACTACAGTAAGACAATAGGCTTCAAAAGAGAGTCAGTACTTGGCTTTTTAATTTAGGTGTTGTAGCTATCTTTATTTTGGCCTATCACCTCAGAATATTTTCGTTGCAATTGCTTTCACAATTATCTGTTAAACTTCACAGCTGGTCCTCCCCATTTTTAATCTGCCCTTTTAATCTTCTTCTGGGGCAGACCAGTTCATGCTGATCTCAGACTTCACTCATGAAAGGTTTTGAGACAGATCCCTCTGAAAAAATCAGCAGTCACCCTTCCTCAAAAAAAAAAAAAAAATCAATACAAGTTCTGGGGCTTTAGACACTTTTTCTTCACTTGTGATAGCCTTTAAGAATTCCAGGAGAAGAAGTTCATTATGCTAAACATGAGAACTGGTTACAAAAACAATGCTTCTGGAAAGTATCCAGTTCTTACTGTGACTGTACTTTCTACTTTTAAGCTCTACTTATGAGAAGTGGTGCGGTGAGCTCATTCATTTTTATTAAGGATGGTCAAGTGGCTAGAGGAACACTTTGGTGTTTGAAAGTCCTGACTTCAGTTTTATGCAGGTTTCTTTGTGACTCAGGCAGCTTCATCCAGCCTGTCTTGCAGGGATATTGAGACAGAAGACTGGGGTTGCTTACACCCTGCAGTAAAGGAGACTAAATAGGTGACCAATGTGTTTTAGATTTGAGGTGAAAGAGCAAAAGTTTCTTTGGCCTGGCAATAAATGTTTCACTGTCTAAATTTAAATTTGCACTATAAAGACAAATGTATTTCTGGGATTGCAAGGGTGTCTTCAAGGGTATTGGTTTCTTACGAAGAGGCAAGTGGAGCTTTAAACTGTGAATTTGTTAAGTGTTAGCTTTCTCTCATTTATTTTTAGTATAATTTACATAAGAAGCAAGGTCAGTGTTAGTATAATCTTCTGTTAATTTCTAGTTTTTGGATGCTTTTACTATAGAGTAACAAAGCAGTTTGCAGTGATAAGGGTAAGGAAAAGGATAGCTTAGTTGTAACCTAGGGCAGTTCAGAAGCAGTTTATAATAAGGGCTTTTGTAGGATGTGCATACCAAAGAGGCTTGTGCATAAGAAAATACACCCACACTTTACAGGTTTGAACTGGGCTTACTTGTATGTGTTTTGTTAGTCAGCAGTGTCGAGAGCTTTCTCTCCTAAATACCTTTTGATTGTTTTGAAGAACACAAGTGTAACATGAAATTGTGTAATCAGACTAAAAACATAAAAAAATATTAGCTGGACTAGTATGATGAATGCCAAGGGAATGAATTCTGCAGCTGGAATATAAAGTATGTAAAACCATAAATCAGAATGTATCACTTGACACAGCATGTTGGAACCACTTAAAAATGTGCACTGGAAATAAAAATCAAATTGTATTGTTAATATACTTTTTTTTAATTGCCTCTTTACCCTTCTCCAGTCCAATATATCACTGAAATGGTTTACCTCTTCAGCAGGATATCAACTTACACATCCTGGAGAAATGGAGGCCCAGGAGGGGAGAAGCAGCCTAGAAGGTCTAGAAGTGCTGCCCAGCATGCTGACTTTAAACACTTAAACCTTCCAGCTGGCCACCAGCTCTGCAGCAGCAATGTTGCCTTCAGATTCTTGGCCTTGTCCCAGCACTTGGACTTACTGAAAGCAGCTCTGCTGCTGCTGGGCTGAGACACGTGTGGCTGGAACACGGTGTGCTCACACCAGTGGTATGCATCTGAGTTGGTGCTGGCCTTGGGAAGGAGCCTGTGTTTCTGCCTCATCTGTCACCTTTCTTCACCCATGGTGCATTGTTTGCTTCGTGTGTCATGCAGTGTGTTGTCCATCTTGGTTGAAACTCTTCCAGGATTCGTGGTTTCTTTTGGGAGATGTTGCTGCTGCCAAATGCTAGATTTCTAGATGTCCTACTGAAACTTCCCTTTTCCTTGTGTTAGTGCTCATCAGAATGCTCTTCTTTAGTAATGCAAATAATGGGTTTTTTTAATCCTTCCCCCATGTAAATCCTTTGGATTCCACGTGGCTTCTGCCTGGTTGAGATTTAGGCAGCTGTTCTTTCCCTTTCCAGGTCTTTCTTTTCCTGTGTAGTACTCCTAATTGTTGTATCTACTCCCTCCCTCTCATTTATGCCTTACAGTTTTTCTCATAATAGTATGACAGCTTCTATACAGAGCTAGATTAATGCAGCGTTCCTTTGTAATGAACTTCATTACATTTTTCTGTGCTGTTTTATCTGCCTTTTAATTTTATGATGCCTATGATCTATGTGAACTTGCTCTATAGATTTCTGATATTATTTTAAATTCCTAGGAAGATCTAGCAGTCTCAGTAAAGATCCATCGATTTGAGTTGTTATTTATGTGTACTCATTTTTAGAGTTCCTCAGGAAGGTTTCATACACAGCTTAGACAGTTCAGTAGTTCCTTCAGTATTTGTGTCCTTCAGTATTTTTCCTATTGTGTTATTAGAAGTGTGGTGGCCAATACAAGTTGCAGCTGAACTGCTGATGTTGTAACTTCAATTAATGTCCCAGTAAACAAAATCAAGGCTAGCTTAATATTTGGAAAGGAGAATTATACAATGTAAGAAATGGATCTTGTAGCTTAAAAACAAACACCCCACACTCCATTTTTTAATTTTTATTTTATAGTTTTATTTTTTAAGTCCTCATTGGTCCTGTGTTCCAGCCTGCAGTAACACTGTGTTGTATTTCACTGAGTGACAGGAAGTTTATATTGATCCTTCATGCACATTAGTAAGTAGGGAGTCCAGTAATTACATATTGGCAAAATTCCTGTTGGGATGACTTGGTTTTCTCCCCTTGAGGTCCTTCTGAAATATCAAATGGAAACAGGAGTTTTCATTTCCTCACACTCTGAAGTGCAGTTACTGTAGGCTTTGAAGTGGAATATATTAAAACTGGCTGGTGGAAGTGAAGATCTAATTGCTGCTCTGCCCTCCTGGTGATAAGCTGTAAGTGAAAACAGAGTGAGGTTGAAGTTAGTGGCCAAACCAGGTGATTCTGTGTGGCTGGTTCCTCTGAACAAGAAAACATACCTAATGGGAGATGGTTATGCTCTCAAATGTGCCTGAATTGCATTGCTTTGCAATTTCTTGAAACTTGGTAAACTCTCTAATAATGAGCTGTAGTTTGCACCAGAGCTGTGTGAGGTGATTCCAGAAACAAAACCATGAAAAAAACCCCTTTTATATCTGAAAGCAGATAGAAGGATGAATCAAATTCTGCATGATGCCATCTGACAGACTTTGGTCTTTATAATTATTTTTAATTTCTTCCTGCAGTGATGGAAAAAGATAAAGCTACATGATCCAAGAATTGACTGTGCAGAGCACCATGATATCCAGGCAATGAAATGGATGTTTTCAACCTCAAAACCTTGTTTGTTTGCTTGTGTGTTTTACTTAAAGGGATACTTTGACTCTATTGCAACTTAGGAAGGTGGCTCCTATTTTCTAAAATATATACCTTTCTCCTGTTTCACGGTGGGATGCAAAAATCTTACTATAGTGAAAAATCTTTCTGCTGAAAAATCTTACTGTGGTGAATGTTGCATTTCTTAGCCCTGATATTAAATGATCTCTTTATGTATAGTCAACTTTTTAAACAACAAATGTTTTATTCTTTCCTCTCTGAGGATAAAATTTATTTCTGTTGGGTTTGAGTGTTGTAAAACCATAAGAGAATGAAAAGTCTTCATTTATTTGACAGAGAGAGCAAGAACATTTTAAATTTGAAAATATTCTTGTGCTTGGTAAATCTTGCTGTCATTCTGTGTACTAACACGGAAGAAAGCATCTCTTAATACAGGGTAAATCACACTGATCACCTTGTCAAATGTTGAACATGATAATTTTTGCTTCTTTTTTATGATCGCACTTTTCCTCCCTCACCAAAAACAGCATCTTTATTCTAACTCCCTTATTTTTTCCTTATCTTTTTGCACCCTGTTTATTATTCCTTTATGTTATTTTACAACTTATTTACAACTTAATTTTTTTTTCCCTTTTGACTCTTCATCCAAATTTATTGTAGCAATTACTTTCTAGTCTGGAATTAACTACATATTTGGAAAAATGGGAATTTTATGAAAGGTACTTCAAATTTGTGTCCTTCCCAACTGTGTGTACAGTGTATGTGCAACAGTAAGCTGTATATTGTACCTGTGTTTGCCTATAGAAACTATTTCTCCTTTCAAGTTTTCTTTGTATTTGTGGTCAGTCTTTGTACAGATCTTTGTGTGTTAATGATAGTACATCTATTTTTTAGGGCGTGAAGATGACTGTAAATGTACATGCATTGGAAAAAGACTTGTCAGGTTTTGCTGCTGTATTTGTAGAATGGGAAGCAGATGTGGTTTAACACTCATATTGTTTTTCCTCCAGACAGAAGCTTGTTGAAAAGATGCTTTGCATAAATTTGATTTTATTCTGGTACCTTATGGCATTCTCTCTGTGAATAAAACATTACTTGGAAACAATGATTTGCCTTAAAACAGTCTTGAAAGACTTCTATGGAAATTTGTGCAGTCAGTCACATTATCATGATTGGACATTAATTTAGCCCTGTACCTAGTGCCATGTATAATCTCTGTGGATGTGGTCAGGCTTAGTACTCTGAGAGGCTACTGCCTCATGTAATCTGATTGTGGAACTTCCTGAGCTCCACCCTGAAAGCAGGCTCATCATGCTGCTCATTTCTGTTGGGAAGCAGTTGTAAATATTTCCTCTCTAATGGGAAGCTTTCCTCTTTTTTCTAGCCTGCCTTTATTTAGGGTTAGTTTATATCTATTTAATTGTTGTAAGTATTCTCCTTCAGTTGAAACAGTTCCCGTTTGTCTTTGGCCTTGACCCATGTTGTCTTTACAGAGCACAGTTTTATTCTTCAAGGCCACTGTTTTGTGCAGGGAGCTGAGCAATTTTTGTCCCTTCTGAAATTGTAGGCTCCCTTTCATCACTCCCATCTGAGTGGAGCTTCTCTGCATCTGATGAGCTTTCTCTTTTCTTTTATCAATAACTAGAGAACAGTGTATTCTACTGTTGACTTGCATGAAGACATAACTATTTTCACTGCCTCTGTTGGAACTTATTTAAGGGGTTTGGTGCGTACAGTGATGGTTTATGGTCAGTTACCATACAGTTTAAATTCATTTTTCTGCCTCTTCAAATAGATTAATTTTACATATGGAATAAGGATTCATATTCACATTGAAAGGAGTGTTCGTGGCCATGATATTTAATCCTGTTCTTGTCATTTCAGTCTGGAAGTTCATTCATTTCTCCCTCAGATAATATGGTTTGCCTTTCTGTTGATGGACGTGTTGAAGATAATGTTGAGAAGCAGTCTCTGGTCACTAAAGAAAAATTAAGTCACTCCCTGGACCAGTATTCAAGGAATCCAGTAGTGAAATATAAGAATGCTGTACAGAGTTAAGTCCAGGTCTATCTATGTGCATTCATCAAATTTCTGATGTACCCTATTTCTTATAGGCATAACCAATAATTTCTTCTTTAGTTATTTTACATATCTTCTACCTCGTGCCTTAGTTGCAATTTCTCCATTCTCTGGTTTTCCCATGGAGTTCTGCTGCAGTATGTTCCCCCCTATTTCAAAAAAAGGAAATGTAGTGAAAAAAAGATGAGATAATTTTTTTGACAGTTTGAACTGTTTTCCCATTTTCAACTTCCATTGATTTATTGTACCAACTTCCAGTGATTTATTTCCTTCAAAGCTTGTTTCACTTCCTTGTTTGTTAAATAACTTTGGGGTTACGGGTCTTCATTGTGTCACCTTTTTCTTCTTTCCTGGTATTCTTTCTAATCTTTGTGCATATCCCTCTGCCATTTTTTGATGGAATTAGTAAAAATCCCTTTTAATGAATTTATAAGCTATTCTGTGTGAGGATAATCCTGTAAAGACTAGCTAGATTTTTATGAAATATGCATTCCTGGGGACCTTGGGTTTGCAAGAGGCCTTGGAGTTTTTGTTCTTGTAAAAAGTAATTTTGCTAGCAGCATGCCAGAGGACTTTATTTTTCCCCTACTCCCATTTCCCCTTTTTAAAAAATGTACAGAACTGTCAATAAGTATGTTTGCAGATAGGCTTGCCTAATCCGTGCTGAAAATGTTCTTAATAATACAGGGCAAAAAGGGCAGAGAAGGAGTGGCAGGAATGTACAGCTACATTAGGTCTGTGGTATTTCCTCTGTCAGCAAGATGGTCCCAGATTAAATGCTCGTAAATTTTCAATAATTTAACGTAATTATAGCTTTACAGGAAGTGTTGAAACCTTCCCTTCCCTTTCCTACAGAAGAATCTGTTTTGTGCATTCTTACTCCCATCTGAAGTTTGTTATCCTGCTGCAACTCTCTTCCACAGTCATGTGCCTTCCCAATTGTGGATAAACAACATGGTATTTCTTTTGTTTGGCATTTTCATATTTGAATTTTTGCCAGGCTTTTGACAATTTCATAACTAAGTGACCTTGAACAGTGACATTTATATAATGTCTACTGACTTCTCTTGAAAATGGGCAGAGCTGAGCACTGCTTTAGAAAGCGGAAGTTCTGCTATCCAGACTTTGTAACCCTTATTCTACTTTCCAAGGCTCAGTGACATATTTGCATGATTTACAGGAGGACATGGCAATGGTCATCGTGTCACACAACAGCACTTGAGTGAATTTCTTCCAAACCTGGTCTCTGTTGAAAGTGAATCACTACCCATTGCAACACTGTGGGAATGTGGTAAAAGGGTAATGCTTCCATGAAGAATTTAAACATGAAAAAGGCCTTTTATGTCCTTGCAGGCAGTTTTTGTTTTCAGTTGGGCTTCTTTTACATGGCCTTCTTACTTCAGAGCTGACTAGAAGAGTGAGATCTCTAGCGCATCTGATTTGACTGTTATAACTTGGGGAAATTCGTGGCTAGGCAGGATATGATGTTAAATCAGTAAGGAAGTGATTTAAAAAAGTTCTGATAAAAATCAAATGAGATTTTTTAACTGGTTGAGAATACTGTCTCAAAGTGGGATTTGTATCTGCTTTGTGAGAATATAGAAGAGCTACCTTGTTCAAGGAAACTAGGTACACTTCTGCTACATGTGTTCTGAAATAACCTTTTTTCCATTTGAGTATGAATTTTCTTTAAAACTGTGAAGTATGGAGTGCTGCAATACCTTAGGGTTATATGAATGTAGTTTGGTATGTTTGTTTTTCTTTTGGATGGATCTTGGCAAGTAGGACTCCTGAAAAATAGCTACTTGAGTTAGGGATGTGATTCAGAAAGGACCTGCTCACTCTTGTTCTTTGTTCTAGAATGTGAAATGCTTCTTGTATTTTCTGCTGAATACAAAAAAAATAGAGAAATAGAGGGAGTTTTGGTGTCTTCATAGCCTCATAAATTGTATATTTCATTGGGATATTTGCAAATTAGATTTCAGTTTTATGTATATTTAGCTGATGGTGTGTGAAAATGTGCAGTTTATTTTATATACGCTTTTTTAACAGATTTGCTCATTTTCCCAAGTTGTATGGCATTTAATTCCCATAACATAACCTCTATTCTCAAAATTATGATTTGTGGTTAAGCTAAAAAGCTGAATCTGCATCCCTTCTGTTGAGAGATGCACCATTTCCTTTTGTTTCGCTTAAACTTTGCAGGATTTCATTGCACTTTTACTTAGGTCAGCACAGTTGGGAAAAGAAAAACAAACCAAATCTAAATCAGTGTACAAGAGCTGGGCTCTTGGCTTTTGTTGCTTTCTCTGGTCTCTGCAACACATGTCATTTCTTTGCATTGGGTAAAATGTAGGATAGAGTCCTGAAAAGTTTGGGTTGGAAGAGACCTTCAGGACCATCCAGTTCAGAGCCCCTTGCTGGGGACAGGGACATCTTCCACTAGACCAGGGATGGAGAGCAGTGGTGTCTTACTGAGTCACTTTCTGGATGAAAGCTGTTGAACCTATCTCTAATGAGTGAATGTAATTTTGTTAGATTTAGTTAAAGTGCACAGTACCCAATTCTAAATCTCTGCTTTGTGTTTCTGTCCTACAGGGAACACAGTGAGTAACCTGATTTTCATTCTACCTCCAATCTATGGTGCGATTCAGACCTATAAAGATGGCCTTGAAAAACGGTATTTAGCTGCATATTTGTGTCTTACAGGTATGTGTAAAACTTAATTTGCTCTTCCATTATAAAGAGGGCTCAGATATGCAATGGAAAATATACCTAGATATTAATAAACCCAGCAGTTAAATCCAAATACTGTGTGTGTGAAAAGTAGACCTTGATTTGCTACACTTGTTAATGTTTACAGAAAACTTTGTATCTGTTGGAGGAACATGAAATTAGATTCACTAAATAATTCAATCAGATTTTAAAGTGATCCTTTTCTGGCTTTGGGTCCTGCTCAGTGCATCTTAGCTTGCTCTGTACTTTTGTGATGATTTACAGAAGGTGTGCTGTGTGTTCTACTTATAAACAGTTTCACACTACATTAATTCTTTTGTGACATTTGTATGGGAGAGTAACATAAGAAGTGGCCAAGATGTAGAGGGAACTGGAAAGGCATTCCTTCATGACTTTGAAATTGTTTCTAGTTCCTCTTTGGCATATATCACCCAGCCATCATGTCTGGGAAGTTTTGCAAGAATGGAAGAACAACATGATATTCTTGTTTAGATCAACTCAAGGGAAGTCTGTCCATTCTAAAATAACAAAATTCAGGAAAGAGCCAACTTCCTTTTAAATGTTAATTGTGTGACTAGAAGTCTTGTTCCTTATGAGAAAAGACTTTTGAAGATGGTTCAGGTTTGGCAGTTGGGTCTCAAAACTACATTTCATAGAATTTCTTTGTTTCACAGGATTTCTGTGTTTGCTATAGCGCCTGTCTTTATGGGGATTTTTCCCAGTCTTTGGAGTGGTAAGGGATGGATAGCTGTTACTTTTGACATGTTGTGTATGTAGGCAGACATTTTTGAAAAACACATATCCATATGCTAAATGTATCCTTGATACCAGTTAGACTGTAACATATACAGGGTGCAAATTCACAAGTTTTCAGTTGTATCAGCTTTGCTGATCTATGTGAAAGGCAGCAACAATGCACAGCTTTGCATATTGTCTAAGCACTTTCTAATTAGCCATTTGTAGGCTTTCTGTGGTTTCAAGTAATTACTAATTTTTGTTTCAGTATGAAACAGAGAGAATTCTTAAAAGAAAAGGTTTACTTTTAAAAAGACATGATGAGAAATGGTGTGTAAACATTGGCTGAAGTTGACTTTGGGTGTTCTTGAATCAAAGTGTCCCATACTGCCATTCTTTTTAAACTATGAAAAGGAACCCCTTAAATTAAAACTCAGTTTGAAACTGTTCACTGTGATTTGTGGCTACCTCTGTAGTGACAGTATATGATGGACAGTGTGCTGCTATCTGACCAGAATGTCAGGCTGTCACACCAGATGGGAATTTCTCATATCCTGTTTAATGTTTTAAATATTTTTTAAAAAACCAAACAAACCTGTCTTTGATCACAGTAAATACCCTGGACTTCAGTTTTTCCTCTCTTCTGTGTTGCTGAAGGGGAGCTCAGCCTGCATTTAGACAGCAGTGCTGGAAGGCAGTTCTGAGTTCCATCTTGGCCCTGCTCATCTGTGACTGAGTTGGCTTTGATTCCTGTCTGAAATGATAAATGGCTTGATTTTTATCTCATATTTTGGAACTTAACATTAAAGGTCTCTCCCAAAAGCGTTTCCCTTCTGCATTGTGTCTGCCTCAGTATTTGTAACCCTGTTTTACAGCAATTGAAAGATGTAAAGAAATGTAGAAGACTTTATAGTTTCTCAGTGAAAAACAGGAACAAAATTATTTGGAATCACAAACCACTTAACATTTGCTCTGCTACAGAGTAAAAGCAGTGAATGAGAACATAAAAAGAATTTTAAATATGGTTTAAATGTGTCAGGAACACTGGCATTCTCTCTGTGCATGTAACTGAACAAGAAGCATACTGGAGCAGAGATAGAATAAGTGTACAGAAAATTCTTTTTGTAAGAAAGTATAAGACAGAATTCTTTCCATCATATGAATTTTATTTATTAACAGGTTTCACACTATTTATATAATTTATAACAAATATATGTAGACTTCTGTGAAAAGATAGTGGATTTAACACTAGCTTGTGATTTCACTTGAGGCAGCATGCTTCATTAAAGACCATGCAGCAGAGCTTCTAACTGAGGGTTGTTGTGTCAAAGTAGAAATTCTTTAACAATTCTGCTGTGAAGATGGGGGTGGAAGGGAAGGCACTTTAGTTAGGTTTTAACAATTTTGAATAGTTACTGAGATTTTACAAGATTCTAAAAGACAGCTGTCAAAGCCAACGTTAAAATTAAATCTGTTAGCATTTGAGAACATAAGAGGTGTTGTTTCTAGACATTATTTTGATCCAAATCAGCTGTTTCTTTTGCATGCTTCCAGACATTTAGCTGACTGTCAGTTCCTTTGTGTTTTACCATGTTCAGTGCTTGACTTTTATACCCACGTATTCTTTGGTTGACATTTATTTCTTTTTTGAAGTAAATGCATTTTGAATTATGGAAGCGCTGTTTGTTTCACATACATGGTAAGATCTTGGCAGCACAACAAGGGGTATTTCTAAATAATTGTTCAAATAAATTTCTTGTTCATAGTGGTGCCAAGACTGAGTTACACTTTTCTGCAAGGCCTTTGAGATACAGCCCACTGTTCTCAGCCCTTTTTTGTGCTGCCTTTCAGCATAAAGTGCGTGTTCTCAATTAACTCAGTAGGAACTGGATATGATTTTTAAGCTATAGAGAACCATTTAATCAACGTATAAATGATGAAGAATAATCTTAAGCCATTATTTCATTATGTTGTGTCACCTGAAGTAGGCAGAACAAATCATCAGACCATTACTACCTCAAGGAATAAGCAGTTGGTTTTGAGTAATTCCTTATGATGCTGAGGTATTGTATCAGGTTCCACACATGCCAGTTCCTCATGCATCCTGGGGAACTGTGATTCTGAAATGGTTCATCTTCTAGAAGGTTCATACTCTTGATTTCTAAAAAATTGCATGAGTGTGTGTATATATATGCATATAAAATACATAGGAAGAAGTGTAACTTCTGGACCTAAGGAAATAAGAAAGCATTCAGTGAAGTAATGTTTGGTAGCTACTTCACTTGAAATTTGGAAGGATTGTTCTGATTTATATTTCTTTGGCCTGTTTAATAGGACTCAGTCATTCAAGCAGTGCCAAAATGGAGGAAAGAAAGAGGTGCAAAATTTTTTCTGTATTAGGCATAGCCGTAGGAGCTCTTAAGCAACTTACTAATTTAATTTCCAGTGAAATTTAATTTCCAGTGAAACTCGGCATCTGTGAAAACAGTTGTCAGAACCTCTTGAGTCAGAGTTAATTCCCTTCCTCTTACCTAACACCTGTAGAGAAGCTCCCAGGGCTGTGTCAGTGTTGGTAAATCAGCTGTGGTTGGGAACATTCCTGGGTGCTGAAGGCAAGCAGTGTGGAACAGCCCACGTCTGTTCACCTTATCCTCCAAAGCAAGGTGACCACATACAGATCCCCTGCTGAGTGCAGGCCCCGGGCTCTGCCGGCTGCTGGGCTGTGCCTGGAAGCTGCTTGGGGAAAGTGCTCATTGGAGCAGGCCAGATTCATAGCACAGACTCCTCCAACAACTCACTAGTGCAGACACTTGTACTGCAGTGTCTGGGAATAGTACCAGCCAAGCTGGAGTTTAATTGTAGAGCTGTACCTCTGGAGTAACCAGTGTCTCTCCTGTCTCTTATGCTGTGGAGGGAAACCATTACAGCACAAAATAATCCAGTAAAGATAGATAATTTAATTCTACTTCTTCATCTTGTTTCATTCTTTACCTTCTAATGATGCAGTGTGTTGTTGTTTGTCTTTAATTAAGTTCTATCATTGTAAAAAAATAAAGTGGAATTCAGCTCCAAATTTAAACACCTAAACATATGTGTCTGCCTGTGCAGTCAGTAAAGCCAGGAGAATCATTTGACTTGTTCTAAAACACTTGTTTGGCCAGCTGCATTACTCTTAATAATGACATTCTCTAAGTGGAAGCTTTGATGCCTAGTTCATGTGTAGATACCTAAATAAAGGTGTTTGCATCTGTGAAATCCTAATAAACAGCTTCTTCTGTAGAGGATTTAGGCTCATAATGAAAATTTTAAGTGCTGGTGGATAGTTACATCAAACTGAATTATCACTGATTATGTGATTCTTCTGATGCTTCCTAAAACCATTGAAAAAAATCCTTTTAGGTTTCAAATCCTGAAGGTTTATAGGGTTCATATATAGAGCTGAATCTTTTGTATAATATTAGATTATTTCTAGCCATAGGTATTGCCCTTTAAGTTTTTTGACAGTATGTGTATCATGTAGATGCATTGTTTTTACATCATTGTAACACCACTGTTTCATCCACTGGCAGTAACCACACAAGGTGTTTGCTGCAGCACAGAAAAAGACCCTGTTAGTCTACATGGAGCAGCAACCCCAACTTTGCATTGCTAGTCTTCTGAAGGGCCATTTTGATAATACTGTGACTTAATGTGTATTCTGTGCTTAGTCCATAATTTATATATATATATATATCCCCTGTAACTTGGGAGGTTCATGGATGTAAAAATGCCAAGTGACTTGTAGTATTTATGAAAAGTGAGTTACAGTAGTTAGAGAGGAAATGGTACTTAATGCTTCAGATGGTGTTAAAGCTTCCCAACAAATATGCAGCTTTTAGTGAGTTAAGCTCCTTTGCAAAAGGAAACACCTAAAATATGAAAATGTCATCCCTGCTTACAAGGTAAGGAGAAAATTTATTGTTCAGTGTCTCAGTGGCTGTATGGGAGAGTTGTTTCTCTTGAAAACTTGTGTCATTGCAGTGATCATGATCACTCATATTTTGAAAAGTACAAAGCTGACAGAATGTCTCACTGAAGATTTTTTTGTGAAGTACATATTTTTTAGAAATGTCTCAAGCCTGGAACCATAAGATCTGTCCCTGTAAGCTTTTCTTCTTCCAGATATCTGTTTTATATAGATAGATACTATAGCTAAAACATTGTTCTACAATGCATAGTAAAATTTTGTAATCAGAGAAACTCCAGATGTGATTATTGCACAGAAGCAAGAGGGGTTCTATTCATTTTAACTGTAGAAATTAACTATAGTCATGGGATTAATGGGATTCAAACTCTAATATCTGCAGCATTCTTGATTTTTTCAAAGACTGAAGAAGAAAAATTAATCTAGAAATAATTGCTTCTTATTGTGTAGAAGGAAGGGAAAGAGTTCAGTTGCTGATTGTTGAGATTTATTAACCCAAATAACACTAACAAAAACAAACAAGAAAGCCCCTGCAACATATTTTGTTAATTTTAAATCTGTTGACATTTCTTATGCAATGATTTTCCCCTACTTGAAAATGACATTTGTTACAAATTGTAGGAGTTTGTGTTCTGTGACAGCCAGGATAATGGATGGCACTGATTTAATGATGATCTTAATGAGATTTTTTTCTCCAGAATGAGCAGTTGTTTTCATGTATTTTCATATATTCTGTATACATAGAAAAATGGCTATGAGAATTCTCATTAGAATCTCACTGAAGGCGAAAGCAGTTGTTGCTTATCATTTGGAAAGATTTTTCAAAAGCAAACCAATGTAATCAGAGTTTACAGAAGTGCATGTGTTGTTTATTTTCTGGTAGGAGCTGTGCTTAATTTTCCCAGAGAAATAATGACATTGAAGTGTTTGGTAATACATTTTGAAATGCTGCTGTATTACAGTTTTGCATTTCAGTAAAGCTACATGCTTAGGTATTTAATTTCATTGAGTAAGTATAATAATCACAGTTCTAGTTCATAACATCTAAGGAAGCATCTCCAGACATGTCTCTTGACTGTTTTGGCAATCCTTTACAGAGTGCACAGAGCTAGAATTCTTGTTTATGCATCAGTGAAACTTGACTGGTGTGCATAGGCAAGGGGATACTCTAACCACAAAATATGGCAGCACTACTCAGTGATCAAGGCTTGAGTGCAAATTACTTGGCTTTCTCTGAAGCTACAGTCTGAGATAAAACATAATTTCTTGCAGGAAGACAAGATATTGCATTGCTGTACTTGTTCTTGCAAAATAAAACTGAGCTGGTGCTTAATGAGAGTATTTTATTGATAATATTTCAAAGTAATGAATGATGCACTAAATACTGTACCAGCTTTGCTCGAAACAGTGAAATCCAACTTCCAAGAAGAATTGTTCACACCTTACTGGAAAAACTGTATAGGCAAAAAGTAAGAGAAGTAATTTCAGAAGTAAATTCAAAATGTGTAAAGAAAGTATTTCAAATAAACAGAAATCATTTCTTAGAAGCTCATCTTTCTATAGAGAAGGCCTGGAAATGGTGATCTCATTTCACAAAATGAATCCATCCTATGTGGGATTGGTTTGTTTACCTTGAATTTCTGGTACTGAGTTCTAGTAGCATTTCACTTCTGCTTTTGAATCACAGAATAGTCTCTTGAGTTGGAAGGGAGCCACAGGAATCATCAAGTCTAGCTCTTAGAGGAACAGCCCCTGTGGGTATCAAACCCCAGACCTTGGTGTTATTAGCACCATGTTTTATGGAGACAACAAAAATCTTTTGGTAAAATACATGTTTTAAAACTGGACAGTGAGCAGAAATACTGAGAGACTTCCAGGAGTACTAGTTATTGAACGATGCTTTGCCTTACAGAAGGGTTGGAACAGAGAAATTTTAATTTACTTTAAAATATATGAAGAAAAAGATAAATTGATATATAGTATTCCCTTCATTCTGGCTTCCCTCAGCTTCTCACTTCTTTGAGATTACACCTAGCTCACAGGATACAGTATTGAGAGGAGATAAAAAGGACACTCACATCCAAAGCCCCTAAATTCAGGGATTTCATTGGTGACTAATATATAAAGTAGAAGGCTGTGGAAAAATTGGAGTCTGTCCCTGCAGTGGAATGCTGATATTCTAATTTCTTTTTCACTGTTAAGCGTGCATTTCATGCATTTAAGTTACTGTACCTGAAAATTTTACCTGTGTGCTATTATGCTGATGATAGTTTTGATTTGTTTTCAGCTGTGGGATTGGGATCTTGGTGCTTCCATATGACCCTGAAGTATGAAATGCAGGTGAGTACTGATAAGTAGCTGTGAATCATTTTCTATGTGTATCTCGCTGTACAGTCTATTGCCATTTCTTGGCTAGATGAAACTTGTGTAAAATGAGTTAATCTACCATAAGTATCATTGTACATGACTCCTGCTCTCAACAAGGCAGTAATGCAGGACTTGTTTCAATAGGTATTTTCCACTGGTTATATACAGAAATATATACTTGCATCTAAAATAAGAGCTATCATCAATTGCTTACGTTGGTAGAGGACTCTTTATCCTTTAGGAAATCATGTTATATTTTTACACAATATGTTATTTTAAAATTCCCACAGCTTTGGCATAATAGCAAGCAATATAAAGTAGAGTTATTGCTATTTATTGTAACTTTTCTCATCTTTATGTTTCTACATTTTCTGTTTCTATGTTTTTATCTAGAAGTACCTGTAGCATTAATACTGAAATCAGTATCTTCTGAGTAGTGGTAACTGAGTCATCTTCCCTCTTATTTTCGAGTAGACAGCATTCTGTGACAAGTCACAGGACATAGGGATTGTCCTGGTATTTCCTGTTTTTTAAAGGGACACGGGAATTCTTGTCCTGTTGTCCTCTTTTAGGTCTGCAAAGATTAAGGGAATGCATCTTTGAATTAAAGTCAGGGTAAAGTGGGATTTTGTTCAAAATTAAGAAACCTGCATTTAAAAATCTGTGCTGGAAGTCTTTGTTCCCACCACAGTCAATGGAAACACAGTTAAATCAGTGAAGCGGGGAGAGGCAGTTGGCTGGGCTGAATCATTCTCCAGACTCCACTGGCAATCTTGGCTCAAAAAAGATTAATTTGTCTAAACAGAGATGTTTAGTGTTATTCTAGGCCCTGTGAGTGTTCTCTCAAGCCTCCAGCTTCCATCCCACAGAGGTGCAGGCTTCTTAGACTCCCATCACATCTGCCAGTCTCGGATGGGTGTATTGGAAGTGACAGAGCATCTCAGGTGGCATTAGGCAACTCTGCTGTGGCAGCTGAATCGAGTCCTGCATTTCTGCTGATCACAGTGGGACCTACATATTGCTGATTGCTTGATGTTTGCCTCCATAATGCTCTGGTTTGTATCTCTGGCATGTGGTGGAGACTGTCAGCTTCCACAGAGCATACTGTTGTCACCATGCAGGAATACTCTTGGTGCTTTTCTTGGCATGAAAAAGGTGGTTTGTAGAGCCATCTCACCACTCCATCCCAAATTAGGGTGCCATTTACCTGTATTAGGTAGTGAAACTGCCTTGAATTTCCACCTTTTTCACATTACTTCCCTCAGCTGCTTGTTCAGTATTTCAAATCCTTTCTCACACTGATGCAGAGGTGAGCAAGGGCACCCTGAAATCATGATCATTAAAATGATCCAGACTTAAAACCTTTTATGAAGGGGGAAGATTGTGGGTTTTTGTTTCAGGTGTGGGGGTGTTTGGGGGTTTTTTGGTTTTGGTTGGGGTTGTTTTTCAGTTGCTGTTGGAGGTTTTGTGTGTGTGTAGAGGCTTTATTTTAATCCAAGTCACTTTGCTGCTGCTTGCCCAATAGTTCTGGTGTTGCATCAGAACAACTAAGGGGCCTATGAACTGTGGTAAATAAAGTGGGGCAAAAGCAGATGAGAGGGAAGCAGGAATGTCTTGCATCATCTTGTCAACTGATGTAAGAGACTTCGTGTGAGGCAGAGAAAGTACATTTATTTTGGCAGCCAAGCGAAATCCACAAGTGGTCCATAATTATTCCAATTGTTTGCTTACTGATCACCATGGAGGAAACAGTTCAGCCAGTAAATAAACTTTTCTCATTCACTTTATCTCTTGTTATGTTCAAAAATCAGCATTACTCTTTCAAGGAGACTTTTTTTTTACATTTGTTTTACAGACTGAATACTGTAAATGATGGATTCAATTTGCTTAATTAAGAAAAACGTGAAAGCTTCTGTTTTTGAGAGCAGTTGTTTAGAATATTTGTGAGGAGATCACCCCTTTTTCTGTTATTTTTATGGGAATCTGCTTGGTTGAATTCTTGAAGAGTGCACAAAATGCTTATTTAGCCAGTGAAATCAGCTCCCTGAGTTCCCTTCTTTCCATGGTTCTTCATTGTCCAGGCATGCCCTTGATAGTACTCCTAGAAGCCTTAATTCCTTTGAATACAGAAGTCATTGTCTTCTGCATGCAAATTCTAGTTAAGATCTTTTGAGAGGCTCTTTGTTGCTAATGTAATATCCCTGAGATGCTGCCAGCATATGAACTTGAGTGTAATCACCCATCCAAATTTGAAAAAATTTCCTGTATTGTATTTCTTGTTCTTCCCACACCTTTTTCTTTTATGAGGTGTTGAATGAGTCACACTCTTTAACAGCCACATGAATTAATCCTGTAGCTAATTCCTATCAGACTTGGAAAAGCACATCTTTGAATTTGTAAAATACTATTACTATAAAGCTGAATTCAGCTATTGCTTCTATTCTGTTCCCTCTAAGGCATGACAGCAGAGAGAAACCGCTGTGATGCAAGGTGCCACTGAACATGCCTCTTAGCTTCAGCTGCCACCAATGTTCCTGATACTGTCTTTGTGCTGCCTGTTGTGGTCCCTGACCCTATAATGCACAGGTCCTGGGATTTAAACCTTGCTCTGCAAGGTTGTTTGTGTGCTGGCTCAGCACCTGGGCCTGGCTCCCTGTAAGTCAGACCTGTCTGATCTCTGCACTGCAGAGAACCAGTGGCAGTGTGGGGGAAGAAGCAACATCTGCCCTACCAGTGGCAGCTGGGCAGCAGAGCTGTTTGGCTCTCCTGTGAAACAGTTTCTGAGCTTTATATGACCAAAATCACAACAAGCTAATACTTCAAACTCAGGGTAATACACCTCTCTCCTTCTGTAAAGAATTAGATCTGCTTTTTTTTTCCCCCCCCCCACAATGGGAAATTTCAAAGCTAAAATTAAGTTTTTGACTGTGCAGTTAGAAAAGTATCCCAAACCAAGCAGAGTCAGGCTGGCTTTGTAAAAAGGTTTGAGTAAGCTGCTTACTGCTCTTAACAAGTCTCATTGTTTAGAATATTATGGTTATGAACTTGTTAAGTATCCTGTAGCATTAGTAGGAAAGCAATTTCTTTACAGGCACAGCCATCAAGAACTTTGAGTGGTGATGGAAAAAGGTCAAAATCTTTTTTGCATCTAGTTCTTATTTTTCTTAGAAGTCAAGTTCTCAAAGTTCTAAAAGCCCTTACTATTAATGTTTGCTTAACATATTAGAAATCAGGGGCTGTGGATCTTCATTGATCCATTTGTATCCTTTATCATTTCCATGATTTTCAGTCCTTCTTAAGAGGAGGTAAGTTTAACTGCATATTTATAAGCAGAAATTCATGAAAGTTCTTTGATGAGAAGTTTTACAAGAAAATGATGCTATGATTCTTTTTCCTGCTAATGTTAAATGGCTATTTTGAGTGTACCTGCTATTGAGAAATCAACTCTCTTGTGATTACAACTTTAATTCCATTCTATTAAGGTGGCAGGTTCCTGGAGAAGTAACTGTTTTAGCTGTAACACATCAGTCTTCTCCTAAAGTATAAAAATTACTTCAGACAATAAAACATTATATGCAGCTGTAATTTGTGGGGGAAAACCCCAACAAAACAGCCCACAAGAACCCCACATCAAACAAACAAAAAACCCTCTCTGAACTGAAACAATGTAAGAAATTTCTAAAATTAGGAAGTAAATATGCAAGCATATTGCCCATCCTAATAGACTAAAATTGTATTTTATGCTATGGAAAAATCAAGTTTCAGTTTCTCTGTCAAGTAAGAAGATACTACTGACTGTAAGGCCATAGATGGGATGGTCATCTTCAGCCTGTCTTTACAGAACTAATTCCTACAAATATTTTAAGAGGTATGAGCAGCAAAAATGTCAAGATTCCTTGAAGGTGTGGGCGTTTATGAAGCATAACATTCAAAAGGTTCAGAGGAATAAGCTTTTTAATGCAGCAGCTTTGGTAGGTGAACAGGGTTTGACAGTGCTACGTGTTAGAGTACAGTAAAGAAGATGGATATCCAAATGACTTAAAAGCTCCTGTTTACTTAAGACTTACCTCTCCTTAATTAACTTAGACAAGCTTGTGAGTTAAAAGTAGCTTTCATGTTTTGATGTCTTTGCTTTTTATAGCTGTTGGATGAACTGCCAATGATATACAGTTGTTGTGTGTTTGTCTACTGCCTGTAAGTATATGTTATTTTTTTTCCTTGAATATTTATGAAATGTTAACTTTGGAAATGTAGAGTCTCTGAAGCCAAATTTAGCATATATAGAGAAAAAGCTTCTACTCTTCTACTGCTTTCAGTGAGACCTTTGTTTTTGTACAGCATTATGGTATTAAAGTACCAGCGTGGCTTTAGTACTAGTTTTTGCTAATTTAGATATATTTTACCAGGTTTTTTTTTTTTAAGTAGGGAAAAAACCCCACTCATTAAAGACTTAGTATAGTACACAAGTACACAATCAAAGCTCAGTGCTACTTGTATAAAAACAGCAGACATAATAAAATCAACTTCAGCAATGCAGCAGACATAATAAAATCAACTTCAGCAATGCCTACAGAATTAGCAGCATTATAATTTATATGAGCTGGATTTCTATGACATAGTCTGGCTCAAAATGCAAATTTCAGGTTTCTGACTAAACCTGCTTTTCACTCATCTGGAAAATTAAAGGGATGAGATTTTATGAGGAGTTGAATGCATATTTGGGGAGAGTGTCTTAGAACATGCATGACAGCTTAATGTGATGCCAGGATGTGTTCTCCCATTTAATTTCAGGAGCAGTGTTGCATTTGACAACTGTAAAGATACCCTAAGTTGGCTTTTATTGCCTATTTCTGCAAGGTCTGGATTTAATATGATTTGTTCTGTCACTTGATAAATCCAAATGATAAATCAACTTGTTGCAGGCAAAAAGAGAAAAAAAATCATCTTTTTTTGCTTTTGAACATATCAAATATTCAGCTGTTGAAAATTGGGATGTCTTGGTGAAGATTACTGGTAGCTTGCAATGGAGATGGGATGCTTTAGGACTAAACTCCTGTCTGTGGAAATTGCCCTCAGTTTGTGACTCATACATTAGTGTGATTTGTACAAACTCAGGACCAGAATCATAATGCCTCTTTTAGCAGAAATATTTCCATTTTAGCTCCCTATCTCCTTGAAATTGCCATTGCATTTGTCTGATTTGAATGTGATTGGAAAAAAGGATGAGAAATGGCTATAAAAATCTATCTGAATTTTTTTTTTTTTAGTGCAGTGGTTACCTTATTATCTTCATAAGCACTGAAGTCTGTTACTGCATTTATAGCTACACTATGATTCTGTGTATGTATGTCTGGTAGCAATTAAAATGCTCAAAAAAATGAGCTAATGTGTAGTTTAGGAGGCCTTTAATAATTGTTTTGGTTTGCTTGAAGGTAGGTTGCAGGTGGTTGTGCACAGGACATTCCCTTATACATCATTCAGTCCTGCTGATTCTCAAGCTGTATAATTACTTCAGCAACCTATTTTGCAATGTAGCACATTGTGCTGCCTTTAGACTTGTTTCCCAAATGTGATTTGATTTTATTTCCTTTTATCAATTCATGATGGTGTCTCTTTCTCCAGGTTTATAAACAAAGGAACTAGACAGATGTAACTTGGAATTATATAGACAGCTTCCTCTAGCCCTGATGATAATGGGCTTCTCAAAATTCATTTTTGTTCAGTTTTTTTCCTGATGGAGATACATGTGTGTGTATTTCCATCACAACTGAGAACGAGGTGAAGTGTAGAGATTGTGAAGGTAATTTTAATTGGTTGTTTTACATACTGGGAGCAATCAGGTGGTTTTACCTTCCACTTCTACCAGTATCCAGTCTAGCAAATTTATGGCACTGCAACTGTAGTGAAGCCATAAACAATCTACATTTTAACAGATCTGAGTTCACTGTTTTGTAAGGCAGTCCTTTTCCTACACTTCTCTTTGCTCAGTAATGTTTTTGACAGCTGTGTTGCATTTTAAACTAATTTTTAATTTGCCATCCATTATTAACCTGTAAGCACCTTCTGAAAACACCTCTGCTTCACAAACTCTTTTCTTAGAGTGGGTTACTTCTTGGCATATGCTTGAGCTTATTGCTGTTAGGGATTATTTGCCTTGGATTTTTTAAAAAAAAGATTTATTGTTAAGAGTATAATTTTTTTTCTTAAAATAATGCGTCTTTATTGAAGGAGTTAGAATTTATTGAGGGTCCTAGACTAATTTGGATCAATTTTCTCACATTTTTTTTAATATTATACCTTGGAAATTGCATCCATTATAGGTAAGTGATGAATGTTATCTCTCTCTTTTATCCTCTCTTCCAGGTATGAATGTTTCAAGTACAAGAATACAGTCAATTATGCACTGCTTTTCTTGTTAATAACATACAGCGTCGTAGTCAGCATAGTAAGTAACTTTTCTAATATGGCATTTTCACCCTTAGGTTAGCAGTTTTTCTGACAGTGGAGGAATGTTATAGAGGCAACACTAAATCTCTGTCACTTCCAGTCAAGAAAGACAAATTATTCTTTTGTTGGGAAAATTATGTTGCTGGCCAGAGAAACCTGAAGCCTTTCTATCTAAACTACTGTATAGAATAAATAAGAAAGAAAAGCAATAATCCAGTTGCTAAAATAGGAATGTGAGAAAAACAGTTGCCATTGACTTGATGTGAGACCTTGGACAAGCTGTGTTCCTCACTGTCTCTCACTTTAATTCATCTGTAGAAATAAGAATCATTCTGTTTGCCTGCAGAAAAAGTGAACTGTGTTAACCAGAACTATGATAACACCAACAGGCTGGTGTTTTAAAACAGGCAGAATAAGAGAAGAACTTAGCTGTTAGTTAAAATGCTTCTAATTTTTTTGTGTCACAGTAACTTGACTCCCTTTGTCAGTGGAGTGTTCTTCCTTTATGAATAAATTCCGTTTCATGCTGGCTGTCAACCACAGATGGAATTTCCTATGTAATTTTTGTTGATGACCATTTCTTTAAAAATTAAAAGATTACTAAAAGTCATCTAAAGTTGCCAAAATGCTTGTCTCTTCCATTTTTCCTAAACATTTTTACACTTATGGCACATTATGCCTAAGGTATAGTGCCCTGCCCTCTTCAAGAACATAAATTAAATTAACTGTATTATGAATAGGGAGAACTACTACCTTTTGTAAAATGAATTGAAATGTTAAATTATTGTCAATAACAATAATAGCAAATCAAAGTTGAGTATGTTTTCTTCTTTCAAAGCATATCAAGCACATCTGGTAACTTCAGCATCTTAATTGGTTTTTTATGTGTTCAGCTCTACTAAATTAGAAGCCTTATGTTAGATGTTAATGTTTCTGTTTGTGCTTCTTAGTTTAAAATAATTCCACAGTTAAAACCTCAGGTTCTGCCAGAGGAAACTTCAAATGTTTGATCAACTTTAATGGTGCATGGATAGGCACTCATGGCTTGATTCTAACAGGAGAAACCTTGGCAATATTTAGATGAATAATATTATGATGGTTCTGTTGCAAATTATTTCTTTTCTAACCTTTCCAGGTTTACCTAGATTTGAAAGAGCCTGTATTCCATCAGGTAAATCTAGCTCTGTTCGAACAGCTAATTTTGGTTTTTAATTATGCTGTTTTAATGGAATGTGTTACAGTATTTTACTGCTAGAAGAAAGATGGAAGGGAAGCGCAATTTGCCATTTACCATCCTCTTACTTAGTGACTTGAAAACTAGAATGCGTCAATGTGTGTTGTGTTTTAGCTTCTGACCTAATATTTCCCATGGCTTTTATGAGTGGCAAGTGTATTGAGGTGACCCTAAAGGTGTGTGAGAGAGGAACAGCTAAATGAGTCTTTTTCTGCTGCTTTTCATGAGCAGCTGCTTTGAAACTGTGACCCTACATCATAAGATGGCTTGATTGACTTAGCACCATGTTTTTCTCTCTGCTTGGGTTTTTTAACTACTCAGTTTTACTTTGTGGAAATTCAAGGTGACTTTAAGCACAGAATGCCTTCTTAGGGTTATGCAGCAGACTGCCTTGTACAGGCTTAATGGCATATTTGGTACAAGCTCCTTTTGTAGCAGCCCAAGAATATTAATATGCATCCCCTGCCTGTGGGGATAGGACTTGCATCGCTTACCTCTTCACAGGAGGTTAGGAATAATACTCATTTCTGTATGCCATGGGTAGTTTTGTCTCATTTATGATTTTTTTGATTAGGGATAACAGCTGAAAAATTGCCAAGCAAAAAGCACTGAGCTCTTTGTAGGATAGAGCTTTAAAGCCTTAATTTTTGAAATTGGTAGCGCCACTGCTTGTCAAAATGTGCCTGCTGCATCAGCAGTTATAAAAATGATATGTGGATCCTGTTGGTGGATTACTGAAGTGCTGATCAAGAGAATAAATCTTCAGCTGCTCCAAATAATCTCCCCTAGAAACAGGAATTGTTACCCTACCTGTACATAAAAGAGAAAATTGCAGTGTGGAGGTTTTTTGTCATATTAATTAAATCCTTTCTTTTTTTCCCCTACTTATATTTCCAGCCGAAAGATCTGGCTGGGATGAAAGTGACAATTTCTGGTGCTTTTACTGAACTCATCGTAGCTGGTTTTGAATGAAGTGATTTAGAGTAGTTTTGTTATCAACAGTGGAAAAATTTACTATTTATAATCAACTTTTATCTCTTTAATCAATTATTTGTCCAAGCTGCATTTGTTGGAATAAATACATCACAGCTTCACTATAGTGCAGTTTGATGCATTGGCATAGGTATTGCCCCATGTCACAAAAACTAAAATAGATATTATAACTTCTTTGGAAAGAGGGAAATAGGGAAACCTTAAACTGTTGTCCCAGACCTTTAATTTTCCGCATCTGGTTTCTCTGAGGTTCAGAATATGAATTCCCTGTTATGATTTATACATGAGGAATCAATGTAGAAAATATTTGGATCCCATAAAAGTGGTGGACTTTTTACAACAATTCTTTGCAAATTGATTTTTATGGAGAACATAGTTATGGCCAGATTCCAAATGTTCAAGTACTGTACTCATTTTTTCACAGTCTTTGCCAAATATGTTGTAAATCCTGAGGAAGTATTTCTCTGACTGCACAACTAAGCAAGGTTATTTTCTTAATACTTGTACATTATTTTAGAGTGCATTAAAAAAAGTTAAATAATTTTTGTAAGCATTTTCAAACTGAATTGGTCACTTAGACTTGAACTAAAATTAAATATGTTCATGCAATCATAGTTTAAATCACAATCTTTCTAATTGGATTAGAAAGCAGCATCAGGAGATAAAGCAGCATTTGGTTCCTCTAGGTGTTTGTGATCATTTTAAGTTGTCAGCCTTGCAAAAAGAGGAAGAACTACAAGGATAACTTTTTATTATTCATTGTTTCAGTATGGGTTGTGGGTTTTTTCCTGTGGAAGGAGGCCAGTAAGAATGGAAGAAAGGGTCCTATTATATTTAGCAACCAGGATCCAAGCCTCATTTTTCCCCAGATTACTTTCTATTTGTCTTTCCAATTTAGGCTCATAAATTGCCAGCTGCCAGCAGGGCAAAAAGGTGATTTCAGTTTGTTATCCATGGCACAGTGGCAACAGAGACCAACTTCTTTTTCTGCATCCACATATTAAGGGAGATCTTTAAAGGTTTTAGTGCTTCAACGGTAGGAGGGATGAGGTGCATGTTTTGGGCAGTTGGAGGCAGCACATCATTAGAAGGAGAAAAACAATTCCTACTTGACAACTGGTCTAGTATTTTTTGTCACCTCATCAATTAAATGAAATATATTAATGGTCTTTACAGGCATATATTGTCTTGTTTATGTTCAAATGTCTCAGGCTAGAGCACTATTAGTCCTAATTTTGAAGGTGTTAAACAACTCTATGTCCCAGCTGCCTGGTTGTTTTTAAGCTGGCATCATTGTCACAGAAAACAGCTGTGCCTCTCCCCTCTCTTCCATCTGGCACACAAATTTATTTTCTGATGTGAATTTGATTGGGGAACACAACAGGTTGAAACTCTCCTCGGAATTAATTTTAAATCAGATTAGTTGTTCATCCCTGTTTACCCCATGTGTACAAGGAAAGGAGAGGGGAAGAATGGCTGCCAGTGTGAAGTGATCCACAGATGGAGACAGCCCTGGAAGTAGAAGTAGTTACTCTGGAAGTTAAACTTTGACCTCATGTCTTACAAGTAGCCTTTTTCCTATATGATGAGGCCTAGGCAGCTGTCACATACAAAGCAACACGTTCCATCCTGATTTGTCTGCTTGTTGCACACCATATCTGATCACTTGTAGTGATCAAAAACCTCATTCAGCTAGTGGGCCGAGTTGTGTGAATAGTGAAATAGTTTTAAAAACCTGTTTTATTTGCATAGTCATATGCTGTGACAGTTTGAGGCAAATTTTAGCAAACAAATATTTAAAAGGTTAATGGAAAAATTAGATTAAATAGCTGTTTCTTCTACATTAGGAAATGTGATGTGAAAAATAGGCATTCTAGAATGTTCTTGTGGTGTCCAATGAGAAACCAAGCCAGCTGGAGAAGTGGACAGTTAGGAGAGTTGCAAATAGGTAAAGTAGTGACTAGTGAAAAATTACTATAGGAGATTATGAAAAAGCCTGAATTTTCTTGGAATCAGTAGTGGGGCTGTTTAGTTTGGTTTGTTTCCTTTTTAACAATCTGTAGCAGGACAAAGAAGAATGTTCTTCTGGTATTTGTGATGATACAAAGTTCAGAGTTATTACTGAGTATTGGGGAGGAAATGAAGAGATAACTGGGAGACCCTGAGGACAAGTATGAGGACTGATTCAAAATGGAAGAGATGGCTGATGGACAAATACAAACTGTTCTTGTTCTAAACTGTTCACAGATCACCAAAGGAGGGGAGGGAGTGCCTAGATGTGTTTACTGTTTACAGCATAACATGACCAGGGATTGATTTATTTATTTAATTATTTATTTTTACTTTTGATAGATGTAAAATATAAGTATTGGATTTACTTCTTCAGGTTACTTTGAGTAAGAGGAAGAAAGTAAGGATGGCAGGAAAAGGTATTTAATTTGCCTTAATAAAAAAATTAATAGATTTTTTTTCTCTAGGGGTGTTTTAAATATACAAGTGCAAAGAAGAAACTGAAATTAAGATGAAGTGTGTATATATAGAAGTATGTAAGGGAGCCTGAAACTGCATGAAGAATATTTTATGTCCAGGCACAACCTGTTCAAACTTGCAGGATTCACCATTTTGGGGGATCCATGTGGACCCACTGGATGTCTTAGAGCTCTCCAGAATCCCTCCTGCTGCTAAGGCAATAGTTAATTGTAGGCTTGTGGGTAATACATTGTGCCTTTTAATGGAATATGTTCTTACTTTCTGTATGTTCAGGTTCCCTAGTATTCTGTTCAAAATGACCTTTTCAAGCATGTCTTCACCACGGAGCTTTTTCTGTTCTGTCATTGTCCTGCTGATGAGCATGTATAAAACTAACTTGAGTGACATTTCACTCTTACACAGCTCACTGGAGGATGTCTTCCCAAGCTGGTACAGCTTTCATTCTGACTGGTGCTTCTACCTGCGCAGTAGCTTAGGGAATGAGGAAGGGTATTCTGACTCTCCAAAGGTTTGGCTCTACAAGTCCTTGGCGAGGAAGCTTGACCTTCTGTGGCAGACAGTGTCCCAGAACCTCTACAGCAGCAGTGACTTGTTTGTCATTTTGCCATCACATACATGCATCTAAACAGGACCAAACCCAGTGAATCTGAATTAGTTCATTCAGGAGCTGTCAAGGCAGCCTGTGGTACTACACAGCTGTAACTGTGCCCAGTTACTTGGTGTTTCAGTGTCATCTAGGGGTTGTCCTTCCTTTTTCTCTCAGCTCAGATTTCTTCGCCAGAAATCCAAACCCATGTAGAACTCAGTTTTCTTGTTGCAAATTGCAAATACAGTTTCCACATTCAAATACTTAAGTAACTATCTTTTGATGGCTGGTTGGGGTATAAGAGAAGCTGGTTGCCAAGAGCCCAAAATCTCTGAGCGTGTGCCCAGAGTGTATACTAATATTTGAGGCTGATAAATTGACTTTATTACCCAAGGATGGGTAGAAGGCCAAGAGCAGGGGAAACAGAAGTGGAAATAGCAGGCTATTGCTGCTTTCTGTACTAGAAAAGTAGATGAAGAACCAGTTTTATATGCTGCCCCTCTCAGTGTGGAGTACCAACCTCTGACTTACATAAGTGAATTTATATATTATTTGCTTAATTGCCTCCACATTAAAAATGCTGCTAGACATTGAGCCCTGGAGTGCTTGCTTCCCATTTTTGAATTAGGCCTTCTTAGGAGGTAATCCACTGTGTATTCATCAGACTTTGGGTTTTTCCCTCAATTGCAAAGATACCTTCAAAGCTGAAACATGCACAACTTTATTTGCATCTGAAACAGCAAAGAAGGATCTGTCTAGTGGTAACAGAAGATTGAGATTGTGATCTTTCCTTTTGTTTCAACTGCAGTACAGTGATGTTCTTTGGCTTACAATTTAATGGCAGCGTGAGACAAAATAGGAGAAAACTTGCTCGGCTTGTCATCTTCACTTAAATTATGTGTTAGTTAAAGAAAAGGAGGAAAAAGGAATGGAAAAATTTGAGTTAACTTGAATAAGGCAGATTCTTCTTTTTTAATATAATACTGGACTTTGCACTTCTTTGGCTAGATGGGTAATACCTAATAAAGTTTTACCATGATAAAAATAGTAAAGCCAAAGATGGTAAAAGAGATGAAGTAAGCACTGCTGCTTGACATCTGAACTAAGTTGTGCAGCTTGGTGTGTAGCCCTCTAGTAAGAAACAGCTGAGGGAGGCATGCAACTGCAGTCTCTGTATATCACAGCAGCACCTCCTGGGTGCTCACCTTCAGCGAGGAGGATTGGAGCATGCAGAGCAGAACAGTTTGTTGTTCCAGTCGTTCACAGGCTTTTAAACACAAATGTATTTTACTGCTAACAACCCGTTTGGGTGGAGAAGCGGAAAAGGCAAGAAATTGAAGTGTCAACTATGGACATATTTTTCTTCAGTCACTGCAAAGTTCTTTTTTTTTTTTCTTCCTCCCTCCATTGATACTGTCCTCTTCTGCAAGCCATTAATTCACTTGGAAATACCAAGCCAAAAATTCTGCAGAGAAAGCTTTTCTTAGCTTTTGCTCTTTCCTGCTTTTAGCAACTGCTGAAAAAGGTAGCATTTTACCTGGGCTTTGGGCTGCCTGTGAGATCTGTTTCTCTAGGCATAGTCTGACACTACTGAACTCCTGCACAAAGAATCCAAAAGTAGTTTGGGTACAAATATAAGGGTGGTCACATCCCCTAATGTGTATGACAGATGTTGCTCTTAATGGGTAGGTTTTTTCCCATGTCTCTACTGCAAAGGAGTATTTTAGTGATGGAAATTTTGAGAAGCAGATAAGCGAAGAAAGAGAGATCAGCAAATCAAACTGTAATTTGGATTCTGGAGGAGTGTTTTGATGAGTATCTTCCTCTGTACCATCCATCTCTTAGAATGACTTGCTGGATTTGATTAGAAAAAAAATGAAAAGGACTGTTTTAAGTGAGGCTGATAATGTATTTATGTGGTGGGATCTTTTTAGGCGAAATGTCAGCAATGAAGAATTGTACCAGCAGGCAGCACCTAGCACACCTGAGCACTTCCCTTCCTACCATTAGCTTGGGACTGATAAGCACTTGATACTCAGACTGTGTCTGGCAAGTTTCATTGGTTTTCTTTCTTTTTTTTTGGTTTACCTGCTCTACCCCAACAAGGGGACTGGAATTAACTAACAGCTTTGTGTAAGTTACAAGCCAGAGCCAATTAGCCTTTCAAATAGTTTTGTTTTGTTTAGCTCTACAGAGCAGAACACACAGTAGTAGTAGTTTATTTACTGAAGTTCTTTAATCTTGTTCTGAATGCAAATGAAGAACTGCTGTGCTGACTTTGAATAGTCAGTATTGGAGCTTGCTTTTACCTGTTGTCAAACATAAGGGCTCTGTTGTCTGTCTTGTTCTGTATACAGGCACTGATAATACACTGTGTGCTACTAACCTCATGCTTAAAGCTAAAAGGAGTTCACAAATTTGCCTTTATGGATTTTGGAAGGCAGGTTTCACTTTGCATTATTACAGTAACCTATTTTATGTGAGATGACCAGACATCCTTACAGGACAGTAGGATCTGAATGCCCCGGTTACAGCAGAGTGAGAGGCAGTCCCTGTCTGAAAGACAGTCTAAAAGAACGAGGGGTATGAGGAGGTCAATAAAACATGGTAAGGACACTGGTTTGTAAGCACACTTCTTTGTGTGAGGTTTAGCAGCTTTTAAAAATAGGCAGCAAAGGTTTATAATTTTTCTGTTTCATGTAAAACAAAGGCAGAATTAGATAGTAGCTAACTAGAAGCAAGATGAGAAAGTCAGTGAACAAGGAAGAAAAAAATACTGGGAGGCTTGTGGGCCAAAAAGAGCAAGGCACAGCTGCTTGAAACAAACTGGCTTTTGGCAGGAGGAAACCAATGTTCAGAATAAAAAACATAGAAAATAATTGAATGTCGCCAGTGTCTAAAATTCCCCCCTGCTGCAGTGGCTTCTGCATCACACTCAGGCATGACTGGCCACATTTTTTCTCTTCTTTAATTTGTACGTCTTGGAGGTGGTGTTACATGGATTTTAAGTTTGTGAATAAAAAGCAGAGTGATTTAAAGATCACGAGGCAAAAAATAAATGATTGCTGTGACTTTTTATAAGTCAGGTGATTGCATTCTAATTCATCAAGCCTACAGTGAGTCAGATTTTGCTCATGGGTCTTTTCAGAGTGTGCAGCCTTCTCACTATGTAATTAGATTGAATCCAAACAATCTGTGATAGTTGTTTGAAATGTTTCCTGGAAAGTTTTTCCCCATAATGATGCTCAGTGTGGGAATAGCACATAGTCTATTCAGGTGTTTGCTTTCAGGAAAACATATTAATCAATGATCAATGAAAGAAGTAGAGCTGTAGAGCTTTCAAAAAGTTTTAGCTGATGCTTGTACAATTCTGGGCTAAAATGCACAGAGAAAGAAGAGGTAATAGGAGGTAGTTACTGTTTTTGATTTCAGCATGCTTTCCGAGTGCCATCTAGTGTTTGCTTTCCAATTCAGGACAGTGTAACAGTTGGTTTTACACGACTGACTTTTCCTGTAATTGTATAAAGGACATGCATTATAATCATACTTTTATTTGAAACTTTAACAGAAGGTTTTCTGGAGATGAAGTTAGAAGGAATGCTATTTTCCTGAGACTTAAAAATAAAATAATAAAAAAAAGCCCACAGCAGAGGCTTCAAAACACTTTTACACCTGTAGTATTTTATAAGGTCTCTTGAACCCAACTGCTGAATTTTATCTCTCTTTTTTACTTTCAGATCATGTATGGAACACTAGTTTCCATCATAGTTCTAAGATCTGTTTATATAGTATTATGGTAAGTAATCATTTAATTCAGCATTGTAAGTTACAACATTGCATTTGCAGCTTTTATTTTTGGTTGGCTTAACATGAGAAACTGGCACTGGGGGAATTTCTTTAACTAAGTACATAATGTCAGCTCATGTGCTCCCCTGGGTTGAAAGGGAATGGGTCATCATCACCTTGCACATTTTTGAAGCCACTGGGATAACACTAAACTAAACTGAGGCTTCTACACTCAGGGGTTCTGCTGGTGGCTTCAGCTGTTAGCCTGGGATTGAAACAGAAATTGAGTTTGTCTTCATATTGCTGGGTAGTGTGAAATCTGTTGCTAGTGTCCAAACTCTAATGATGATACTGGGAGAGTGGAAAGACTACATCACTTAGTAATTTCCTTTCCTCTTCCCTGCTCAAGTATTTAAAAAATAATAACACATGACAGTTCTTCTTACAGTTCTGATTGGATAAAGTTAGGCATAATGTTCTTGAAATTGAAATTAAAACTGTAATAAACAAAAGGTATTAAAAGTGGTAGGAGATACTCAGAAAAATGAGAAACATCAGAGGACAGACTTGGTAGGTAAAAGGGAGGAAAATGGAATTTAATCAATATTGGAGTAAACACTCTCAGGGGTTCCGTGAATATTTGGTGTTCTCGTGCATTTGGGGATTGCTTTTGAAAATTACTTATTTCTCTCTTCTGTCATCATTTTAAATGTGCATTTTGTTAAACTTTGTTTCAAGTTCCACATGTGTGTGTTCAGGAACACAAAATTTAAAAAATGTGAATTTGAAGCGTTATAGAATCCTCAAATATTCTGAGTTGGAAGAGACCCATAATAGTCAAGTACCTTCATTGAATCACCTTCCAACTGCCATTTCAGTTCACATGGTTTGGTTTTCCCCAAGAAATTCCCACAGACCAAGTGCAAGTGTTCACAGACTTTTTGTTAAGCAAAAAGAACTTAAAACTGATAGTGTGTTGCAGCTTTAGAAACAATCATCAATTTAAAGGCACTTTTCAAACCTATGGACTGGAAATTTTAATCCTCACCTAGAGATCTTAAGTGATACTACATTAATTCACCTCCAAGGAGAACTAAATTTAATCCAATTGAAGTAATTTTAATTTTGTGCTTATTCAAGGACAGACCACAGTTCTACTCTCTTAGATTTAATTTCTTTCTGTCTGTGTAGACAAACTCTTGGACCTGCTACTTTTCTACTGCAAATTCCAGTTATGCGTTCTCATTATTTCTGAAGCAGTTCACAGTCTTCTGTCTTTATCAATAAAATCACCACCTTCCCTCCCAAAGTATCATTCATTGTTTTGCTCCAGCAAAGTCTGTCTCTGAAGTTCCACCTACTTTTCACTTCAGTTTTAGGGGCTTGGAGTGTATATTCTTAATTAGTCTGATCACTGAGTTGGAACAGGGCCATACAAAGACATTTCCCCCACTGGTGTGGTAATGCAAACTGGGTAGAAAGTTGGGATGGGAAGAGAAGTAGGTTTAAACTACTTCTAAATTTTAACTAAACTACTACTAATTTTAAATTAGTTCTGCTAGAGAAGCTCTGCCAACCTGAAGGTACCCTTTCTTTTCTCTAAAATTCATCCCCAAGCACAAGTTTGGGTTTACTTTCTCTGCACTGCTAGAACGTATTCCTGTATTTCCATCAGTAGTGCTAGCACTTGGCCAAGCCTCTTCCAGCTTACATACTGACCCTGATTTCTGCTTGTTTTTTCTTACTTCACTTCCTATCACTCATATTTCTTCGTGTGGGCCTTGAAATCACTCTGAGATTAGAGTGAAAATCCCAAAGAACAGCATGTTATTCCTTCCAGGCTACTACCTCATCCTATCCTCACCAGTTGTTTCTCTTCCTGCCTGTTCCCCCACCACTTTTCATCTCTTTCTTAGGTCTGCTAGTTTTGGGCAAATATTATTCTCTGTTCACAAAGCATGTTCCCTGTTCATAAGTTATGTCAGTTGATTCCTTCACAAAACACCACTGTTTATTCCTCAACAATTCCAGCTAGAATTATCTAATTACCAGCATGTTTAATATACTGTTTAGTGCTCTGCCATGTCGTGGTCATGCTTATGTCTCTGGAGCACTGAGGGGGTGCTACACTACAGTGTAGTCTTTGCCATGTACTGCATGGTGCTCCACACATTAATTAGACTAAACAAATAATAATTTTGTGAATATGTACAGCTTGTATCTGGTTAGAGCTTCCTCCACAAGGCAAGGTACCTGTTGTGTTTTGCACATTTTGGTTCCCAGTGCTCACAGCTCTGAAATGTGCTGTAATACACACAGTGGAGGAAAAAGCAGCTCAGGAATGTGTTTTAACCCAGAATCTCAACCGTGTGTTCGTAATGCTTAAAAATAACTTGAACAGTATTTCATGGCAACCTTTCAGGGTTGGATTTGGGTTTGCTTCTGGATTTATTAGTGGGAAAGGAGCCTTACATGTAGGAAGTTTACAATTGCATGGTCCAACCTGAATGTAGATGGAGAAAGTAAATTTATTAATGATGCACCTTCTTGCATCTGAGTCTTCTGTGTGTTTTCCATATCTTAAAGAAGATTTTTTTCTGCCAAAATTAAATTGACATTTTTCTATTGCCAGTAGCATTCAATTCAAAGATGAACATAAAAGTGCTGGGGTTTAATACCATTCATTTGATTAGTTGTAGGTCATGGTGGTCTCCGTTCACAAAAGAGTAATTTTGAAAGACCATATTTATACAAATTCCCTAGAACAGGGATATCATCTCTTGACAAAAACTCTCTTCTTTTGGGAAAGAGAGTCTTAGTTGGTAACAGGGCGCTCTTTTTTGTTGGGTTTTTTTTTTAATGAAAGAATATACATGGGACTGAAGAATTAGTATCTTTTAGCCAACTTTAGTTTTCCTACTTTTTGGTTTTGCTCAGAGAGTGCAGTATTTAGGAGAACAATTAAAACTATAGAAGTAAAAGAACAGTCTCAGAGAATATGAGATCAGGAGAGAGAAGTAAAATAAAATATTTAAACAGATGAAACTTGAAGGATATGGATAAACAATTTTATTTACATATAACAGTATTTCTGTATGTTACACACATATTTAGTGTAGTATAGATTAGTATATTTCTGTATCTTAAAGCGTTCTGAACTAAACTTTGCATTATTTCTCTCTCTAGGGTATACCCATGGCTTAGAGGTCTAGGCTATACGTCTTTAACTGTATTTTTAATGGGATTTTTTCTCTGGAACGTGGACAACATTTTCTGTGATAAATTGAGGTGAGTTTTTTTCACTCATCTGGATAGCTCTTAATGGCCTTTAAGTATAAAGACTGGATTATTTCTGAGGTGTATATTCAAATCCTTCTCATTGTATGTATGGTATGCTGCCTACAAAACATCCATGATATTTTATGCCAGTTGCTCATTACTAGAGTCAGCACTAAACATGGATTCTTTAAACTTTTTTTTAACCATTTATAGATTTTTTTTGTTATTTCTCTTTAACTTCAAATTAAATTGAGAGAAGTAATGTCACTGAAGTAATTTTGAGGATCTGTGGCTGACTAAAGCCTGCTATTCACGCTTGATTTCATCTCTGTTGTTATCCTGCTCATTTGGGGTTTTTTGGGTTTCTGTTCTTCCATTTCCCAGGAAAATATCAAAAACAGTAGTTCTGCATGTTAAAGAAGACACGCAGAACTATTACTGCTACTACTGTTCAAGGAATACCTAGTACAATATCCATGTTACCAATAAACAGCACTTAGCTGCAATTCATGTGTTGCTCAGCAAGCTGGAAGAGATGGAAAGGTTAATTCCAGCATCCAGAAAAATACATTTTTGACAATTTGAAACACTGTTGAGCCACGGAGTCTGTGTTGTACAGAATTGTCCTAGTAGGCTGGTTTGTCAGAGCCAAATAACAGTGTGCTGCAAAGAAGTCTAAAGTTTTCCATCCCTTCTGACTCTTCAATCCCTGTGCTGGGTTAAGCCAACTGAAAGTTAATTCCAACAGAGTATTCTTAAAACCTTTTTTAAATTAATATAATACATGATCCTCATCCCTAGGAGCACTTGATGCAGATGGAATAGAGTAGTTGTTTGGCAGTACAAGTGGCTGGGTTTACAGTTACTTTGCAAATATTGGCATCAGAGTTGATTTTTGCAGCTGCCTCACATCCCTGGTGAGATCACAACCCCCATTTCACCAAACCTGCTGAGCTGCTCTGGGTCCATGGGGCTTTTGAACTGGTTCCTAGGCCCAAAAATCACACCAGCTGCTGAGATACTTTTTTCCATCCTCATTTCGTAAGGGTAAAAAATGTTAGTGTCTTTCCTGTAATACTTGTTTGGTTTTGGTGCTAGGGAAAAAAAAAAAGTTTGTTTACTAGCTTTAATCAGACATCTGCAGAGCCTTGGATTTCTCCAGAAGGTATTATAATTTGAACTTTTGGAGAAAATACATTTCAATTCCTTGAAATTCTTTATTCTCTGAAGGTCTAGCTTGTGAATCATCCACCTACCTGCTCTGTTTAGGTTTAAAGTTCAAAACTGAGTTTTGATTCAGGGTTTTTTGTTCCATATTTCAATAAATCTGCAGTTTATTTTAAAAAAAGAATAAATCAAAATAACAAAAGATCTGTACCACTCAGTTTCTCTGGTTGGAACGACATACTTTGGAATTTGAGCTTACAAATTTCCTGCCATCCAAAGGCTTGGAAGTTGTTCTGGGCTGCCAGTCTGCATGTTCCACTGTCATTGCTGGGCTGACTCAATTGAAGCTCTGTGCTTCATATATATTTGTGACTGAGCATCTTTGGACTGAGCACTGTAATATCAAAGCACAGTAAGGACATATTCCAAGAGCTGCAGATTTTTCTTCCTTAACACATGCAATCATGGTTTTCCTTTTGTTGTTTTGACAAGTGAAATTAAAGTGTAAAAAAAAAAAAAAAAGAAAACCAGCAGATGCAAACAGTTCCTCGACCATCAGCCATAATAGGCATTCTCTGCAGAAGCCTAGTGAGCATGAGAAATAAGAGCAATGTATTTCCTTCTCTTTATTGCATTATCTCCATTCCTTAGCCCCTTCCCAAGTTGCTCACACCCCATAACTACAAAACACAAAGCATGTTGGTGGAGTAATTCAGACCTTCTACTTTAATTGCTTCCTCACTAAACACCCATTTTGTTCCTGTTTTAGAGTCCAACAGAGAAAGGCAAGTTGAGCTTCCATGGACCTGCAGAATAGGTGGTGTGATTGCCACGTTTAAAGTGATGATGTCTGATAAATCTCATTTCCTCTCTTGGACCTTAAATTCAGCATTTCATCCTATGGACAGTAGTTCACAGGGTTTTGGGGAGGAGTATGGTAGAATTCATCTGGGACTGTGGGATGCCATAAATATATTCCCTGAAATTTGAGTCCAGAAGTAATTGGTCAATCATGTGAAGAATTGTCTGTTTTCTTTAAATGTGTAAGAAAGTCAGTTTGCTGATATCTCTCTGTACTGGCAGTGTAAGGTATAACTGCTGCTTCTCACCTGCTGAAAGCCTGACTCCATGGAGCCTCACCTGTCAAGCACATGCCCGAGATATGGAAACAATAATGTGTGATCTGACAATCCAGCATTATGATTTGAGATTGCTTAGCTGGGAAAAGATATTCCATTGCATGGTGTTTCTTTCTTTCAGAGCATTACGAGAGAAGCTGCCTCCCGTGGTGGGAGCTGTGACACAGTTTCATGCATGGTGGCACATTCTCACAGGCCTTGGTTCTTACCTCCATATCCTGCTAAGGTAGGAGATGTTTTCTAAACTGGATGTTCACAGAGATTTTATGAGTTTTCTTAGGTTCAGATGTACTTCAGAATGTTGCACCATCCAGAAGAGCAGGAAAATTACTTATTAAACTGGTGTGGGGTTTTCTTTCCCCTTTATAACTGATCTAAAAACTAATCTATATTCTTCAAAAGGTAATCACTAGTCTTTAAATAGTCATGGTTCTTCAAGAAAACTTAATTCAGAAATGGGGACCCTGTGGCAGGTAAACCAAAACTATTTGACAGTATATTAATTTCGGAATGTAAGCCATTAATAGCTGTCTGTTCTTGAGCAACAATCCTGAAGTACTTAAACATGTTTAAATTTAGGAGCTTACCTAATCTTTTGATAGGCACTGTCTCTTCTGAAAACCAGCAGGCATCCTGCTGTAGTGCAGAAGGGTGATGGCTGAAGTAGTTGTAGTGGAGCTGTTCCCAAAAGGGCTGGGTAGTAGTTTGAGGAAGACACTTAAACAGCCTGGAGCCAGCAGATTTTTGTCTCTTTTTTGCTCTGTACCACCATCTAGTGGAACCAGGGGCAAGAATAGAATGTAAGCTGGAATCTGTGAAGAATTTCTGCAGTTTGATCATCATCGAGTGAAATAATATTTTACCACTTACAGTAACAAAGAGAATTGTCTAATTTACGTATACATCCTATGTAGTTGAGAAAACTTGATTACATATCCTACATATATGTAAACATGTGTAAATGTATATATACATACATACATACATTATTAAATATGTCAAGGTATATGGAAAACAGTTACTCCATTTTGGTTTACAGGTTACACTTTGTGGCATTACCACTTAAAAAAACATGAGGTCATTCCCAGGAAAAATCTACTGAGAGGAGAAAGTGTCTAAGAACAAAAATAAGATACGGAATCAATCTATGCTGCTTTTCCCCCTTTTTAACATCTGCTGTATTTTTTGGTACATTGTTTTAATTTCATCCTTCTAAAATGACACGCACCAGGCCTTGTTTAATTAATTTATTTTTCTTTTTATCTCTCAGGGTTTCTTTCTTTCCACATAGGTGGTAGGGTAAATTATTTTGCTGATTAGTCTGCTACAGGGGATTTACTGGAAGTTAACGTCTCCTATATTGACTAAATCAAGGCAGAATGGGTAGTTCTGCAATCATAGACACAATTCTTCTCTAGCTGGAAAATAAAACTGAGATAAGGACATCCTTATTTTATAAGCTGTCTTATACTTGAAATTTTAAGCATGCTTTTTTCCTTCTCCTCAGTTTATATACAAGGACACTTTTCCTGAAACACAGGCCGAAGGTGAAGGTAAGCAAACAGTATTTTGTGTTTATTAATGTACATTTGGATATCTTGTGCCTTAAACTTTTGGTGGGACTCAGTAATTAGGCCTATTAGGGTACTGTCTTTGGCTTTTGCCTTCATCCCAAGAAATGCAGTTGACATTTTCTTAGAGTCACAGAATGGTTTGGGTTGGAAGGGACCTCAATGATTATCTAGTTTCAGCCCCTTGCCATGGGAAGGGACACCTTCCACTAGACGAGGTTACTCAGAGCCCCCAGGTTACTCTGACGTTGCCTTGAACTATTCCAGAGGTGGAACATCCACAACTTCTCTGGGAAACCTGTGCCAGTGCTTCACCACCCTCAAATTAAAGAATTTCTTCTTAATATCCAATCTGAACTTACTCTCTTTTGTTTTAAAGCCATTCCCCTTTCATTAGATTATGTTTAATAGTGTTAATTCTATCATTAGATTATGTTTAATAGTGTTTGGTTTCTGTTCCAAGAAACATAACGTTGCAAAGAATCTTTCCCCTATTCCTGTTTTTCTTTTGACAGTTTGTTTTTGGAATATGGCCTGTTCTTCTTGTGGAGCCACCCAAGAACCTTTGACTGAGCCCTGGGCAGCCGCACACGATCACCTGGCCTGGCTGAATAAAGCATTTCAACAGTTACTCTGGCTGAAGTGTCAAAATTATGGATCAATCCAAGTACCATTGCTATTAAAGGACTTCTCTGTGCTACGAGGCCAGTCGGCCGGAACAGAGCAAAGAGCTGGCACACTAGGGAAATAGCACTTAGTACAGCTTTATTCTAAGTTGTTAAAACAAATATTAAGACACAAGGGTTTTATGTATATATTGTATAGCTGATGATATTGAGGTAATATTTCGTGCTGGTCACAGAAAACTAACCATTTTTGAAGTGGATTGCGTATGTTTTTTCATTCAGTTTTTTGTTCTTTCTGTGGTCGAAACTAATATTAGTAACTGAATGACAAAACCAGGCCATTGATGGCCAAGCTAAGCTATTTGTGTGGCCTATAGTGAACTGAATGCTTAACCCAAACTACTTTAACCTTGCACTTTTATACAATTAATGAAGTATGTAATGGTTGATTTAGGCCTTTATTCTACCTTGCTTTTCCACAGCCTCCTTTGCAGTTTATATTTTAAGCAAAATGGTTGGGATACCTGTGCCATTTAGTTTATTTTGTACCAAGCTTCCATTTTCTCTTTAGTCCAACTGAGAGGTTCATCATGGAGGTTGTTCCCAAGTGTGACCAGCAGAAGACACTAAAGTGGTGAAGCCTTATAGGTGTTCCTGTTTGTATCTGAAAACTCAATTCCTAAATTGTTTGACCGGTGATTCATCACAAAACTGTAGAGTAACTGTAGAAACATAAGAAACACTCTTTTATTTTTTTGTAATTGTTATTTACATACCTTCCTTTTCTATCCCTTTCTTTAACTTCCCATTTTCCATTCATACTACAGATTGACAAACACCTTAGATGTGCTCTAGTTCAGCTTTGCATTCACGTTTCTCTTATTTTACAAGTCTTAAATATTGGTCTGACTTTCAGAAGCATCTTCTTATTCAGAAACTTTGAAGGAAGAGTAAAGAACAAGACTGAGGTTGAGGATATCCCCAAATACCAGTGGCAGTGCTTCTCTTGCTTTTAATCTATCACGTGCTTAGTCTGTGAGAAAGCTGACCATCTTTTAAAACCAGACTTAGGGGATTAAGGGGGGACACAAACCCTATTTTTTGCAATTTTTATCTACCCAGCTGATGAAAGTTCATAAGTAAATGTAAAGAAAACATTAACACAGTTTTTCAAAATATACCTCATATGAAGGCTGTGGTTTTGATGCTCTTGATTTTGGGGCAACTAACAGAGTCTATCTCTGTGCCTACTTGCTCTCATTCTATGCAATTTTTGTCTGCTTTTGATGCTCTGAGGGATTTATCCTTCCTGCCATGAAGAAAAAAAAGGAAAATGCTCAGACTGATCCAAAATCCCATTCTGCATTGATTTACATCATACTCACAGCAGCAAAGCATGGTAATGTAGCTGTAAAGCTATCTCCCAGGTCTCAGAGTCCTGGCTATTGAACAATCAGTGCTGCTAAAATGGTCTCCTCCCTTTGATGTCTTTTTCTCTGTTTGCAGTTTCTCTGCATCTTTCACATCCACCAGTAACTCTCCTTCTGATGTGAACCTCCAGATAAAAATGTTGCTTCTGTTACGTGATGACCCTGGACCCTTGAGATCAAATAACCCCAAACACTGGGCTGGAAAAAGATACTTAACCTTGAGTGAGTTCAATGAGGTTTAGCCCTGTGCTGATAGCAGTGCATTTTAACCTGTACGCTCCTATAAAGACACCTGAAGGGTAATTTTAGAACAGCTTTGGTATCAGTAGGCTCCAGTTCCATAGACAGGGTCAGCATCTGTGTTGGGAAATATGAGCGCTCTTCAGACTGAAAGAAGTTAGCAGAACTAGCACAGAGGTAGGAAAAAGCTGTTACGGATCAGATGTCTTTAATTATCCAGAAGGCATATTTTTTGTAAAGAGATTTGAGAACTGTTTCAAAAATGTAGCTTGAAAATAAGTGCCTGCCTGTTCACCTCCAGGCTTTCTCCAGCATTTTTCTGCACACTATATCCCATTTTCTTATTTAGTATGTTTACATGTGTTCCTAAGTTAGGAAAGGAGTCTTGTAAGAGAAGCAGTGCAGCAGCAAGACATATCAATAGTCACTTGTGACATCTGCTAAGTGTGGTATAATTTTTATGGAAATAAAAAAACCCCTTGATTTTAGTGGCCTTAGTTTTGTTACTGAAGGATCTGGGGGCTCTCTTTGTTTTAGTAATTGCAAGAACCAGTGTGCCTCAAAAGGCACTTTCTTACTGATCAGGCATCTCTACAATGGTATATTTTAAAGAAATGTGTTGATTCTTCTACACGTTTGCAACTCGGAAGTCTACGATGGGGAGCATTTCAGATCTTGTTGAATTGTCAGGATTTTTTTAAAAAAGTTGGAAGAGCTCATAGTTTAATTTTATACTGCTGTTAGTTTTTCATTCATGTATTATTTATCATTGATGTTTTTTTCTTTTAAAAAAATATGCAAATTGGCTTCTTCCTACATTCCAAATTACCAAAAACATGCACACTTCTACCACCCTGCCAGCAGCCTTTCTTTTAACAGGTTATATTAGACCCTGAAGAATGTAATTTACTTGTGTATCCTTCTTAGCATAAATAGTCTAAAATCATGGGTGCTTTGGTTTGACTGCCTTACTGATCTTATGAGTGATATTGAAAATGACAAGCCAGTTTTAACTTTGTGTCACTGAAATTCAGACTGCCTTTTCTAGTGCCTGGAAAGACATACATTCTTACTCCTGTAATGTGTTAAATGTCTGTTAATTGCTTTTTATTTATATTGCTTGTATGACAATGTTGATTTTTTTTCTACAGACCTTAGAGCAATATATCCCAAACTTTCCTTGCACTACATCTTAGCAAGTCATGTGTAATTCTGTTTTTTTGAGAAGGATTCAGACAGCAGCTACTTTAAAGAGAATTATGGAAGTAGCAGGTGTCATTTGATATGAATTCTACAGCATGTGTTGGACAGACTTGATAGCAATGAACTTTTCTATTCCTTGTATCTATGAAGAACCAGGAAATCTGCCACCATATGACCATCAATTTGATACAGGTGAGCAGTAAGTAGCTCTGCAGTCCATGAGCTGAAAAATTGTTTCTTGGAAATAAGAGGAAAAATTTCACAATTACTCTCATAATCAAACCCATACCCTATTCTGGGAATTTAGATTTTTTGGATACAGCTCAAGACATGCATTTTATAGAACTGAAGATGTGAGGAGGAATCTCATCCGTGTTTTGAAGGCAGTGCTGTTGGCTAGCAGTATTAGTCATCTCCAGACTTCATCTTAATGGTTTTTCTGTTAGCACAGGGCTGATGTGCTGCCCATGAGTGTTTAAAAACTCCCCCTTAGTCAGAGTTGGAATATGCAGTGTTACCACTTGCCAGTCTACCTCTGTCTATTGTACCATACCTGTGCCCTTAATTAGATTTGCCTGAATGTGTGCACATCAGAGCAGCCTGACTTACACCGTGCAGCCCCTGGGAGTGGCCACGGTGGTGTATGGATTCATGGCTCACCCTGTTCACTCCCAGTAAACATCCTCATTTGCTGGGTGTCTGTCACTTACAGCTTGTGCTCAGTCTGCCACTCATCTTTGTGTAAGTCTGGCTGCTTTAGAGAGAGATTCAAGTAGGAGGAATTCAATTCAGACAGGTGTAGCGAAATCTTTTGGGAGGGATATAGTGGAAAATGTTGCTCTGTAATTAGTTTTAATTCTCTTTTAATCCTGTTCTCTTCTGTCTTGCTTGGCTAAAGCTCAATTCTATGATTTGAAATGCATTTTATTCTTTTGGCCATCGTGGATTTGCTTTTAACCTCTCATTTAAGGCAGCTGACTGTCTTTTTCAGCAAACACTTCCACGTGAATCTCAGCAACAGAAAATCTTCCCACTACCACCAGTGTTTCTTGCAGACACTATCACCTTGTTTAATCTGCATTCAAGAATTTCAGTAATACCATTTTTTAAAACCTGTTTCTCTCTGTGGATATATTACAGCATTTTAATAGCAGGTGGTGAAACAATTCAGTACAGCACTGCTCAGTCTGAGGAGCTGTAACGGAGCAGCGCTGCTGTTGTCTTTAGCAGACATCAGAATTTGGGAACACACATCCATTTTAGGGGAATGTGTGCCCTGTAATTTAGATTAACATATTCAGGCAAAACTTTCAGTTTACTTTAAACCCCATCTGCACTTTATAAGTAGGCAGTGGGAGGCTTTAACTGCAAAGTGCTGTTTGACTGTGAGACTTTATCATGAAGAGGGATAAATGATGGAGTCTTTATTACACATGAGCAGAGCAAAGCCAGAAGGAGATTAAGAAATCTTACATGAAAAGAGAATAACAAAAGATTAAGCACAGAATCCTGTGGTATTACGTCAACCACCCTCATGGTATCTGCACTTTAGATACTTGAATGTTTTGCTATTTATACATTTAACTTTCCATGTTGACTCTGCTCTCTTCACCACAGAAGTGATGTAGTTTCTGTTACATTCAGTTCATTGTAGATGACTTAGGGGCTGTTTTATGAGGATGGACATGACACGGATTGTTTTGTACACAAATGAATGCATTTCTGACCTATCTGGAATGTCCTCTGCCAGCTTTGTTTGAGAGTCTGTAAACTAAAGACAGAGTACATCCTTTGTAACTATTAAAATTGCTTTTGGTTTCTTTGTTCAGTTTCTCACGCACAACTGCCTACAGCTGCCAAGTGCCTGATCTCGTTGTTGCAAGGCTTTTCTGAGAGCTGGGGCTGTGTTTCCTTCTGAGGTCTGTAAGACAAAGTCTTTGGTAGGTGGGGATCAAATTTTGTTTAAAATTCTCCTTCTGCAGGAATCACAGCACTATTTTTAGTGGCTTTCCAGTTAGTTATCCAATACATGTCTGCCTCTGCCTCAAACTTGAGCCTGACTACCTACCTTCTTGATGCTGTTGCATCTTTCCAGGCTTTGAAAGGTGGGTGAGGGATTTAGCTGTACAGGAGGTGTTTATTTTGGGTTGTGTAGTTCAGAGACAGGCAGTGTGAGGGTGCAGTGGTCAAGCAAGCACTTTATGTGGAGCCCCATTCTTGGAGCTCCCAGCCAGATGCTCTGAACAGGGCTGGGGGATTTGTGGGTACAGTTTGAGAGGCAGGTTTGATGCCTGAACCACTTACTTTACTGCAGAACTCTACCATTTTACTTGTTGAAATTGTTTAGGTTTGACTAAGTATGTAATTGTAGATTTAAGAAGAACCAAGTTCAGAGTTCATATGAGGCCCTAAACCAGTGCCTGCAAAAATTTTTTTTTTGCACCTATACCACACAGATTGAATCTGCCTGATGCTTAAGGGCAGATTGTTAAGATTTTTTAAAATGCAAAGATAAAGAGTCTTTTGCTTATTTGTCCACAGGAATGGCTATAAGCACAATCTTAGGTTCCCCCAAAGCTCTGGGACATACATATTTCTCCAAAGAGAGTGCTGAATAAAATGGCTCATAGCAAGTTATGTACCAAATGTTTCCTCATTAAAGCTCTGGAAGAACTTTGTGTATACTATTGCTACCTGGATTTTGGAAGAGAAGGTTTCCAGCAGCATAAGCAGTAGTTACTCCTTAGATTGTACAGAAACTAATTTCTCTTAATTTTCCAAATTGATCTTGACTGTTTCATGTTGATTGTTGATCTCAGCTTAATGCACAGATGATGTTAGTCTGATCAAACACCATCTGTCCACCTGGAGTGGACATGTAGTCTCCTGTTCATTAAGTGACCAAACTTTCTAACATTGATGCTATGAGTTGTAAGGTGGGTTTCTCTTCCTGAAATTCAATACATTGTTGCAGATAGATAACAACACTGTGACAAATGGGTAGCAGTTGACTTGTGAGACACAGCTGCATTGAAAAATGCTTATTGACAATTTTGATACACTGAACTGACTCTTCCTACCAAACCAGCTGGTCACTAATATTAGGCTTATATGTATCAGCATATCTTGTTTTCCAAAGCACAGTAGCTTTGAAATATTTAATATGTTTCATTTGTTATTCATGCTGCAGTCAAGCACTAATTTGTGTCTTTATAGTACAAACTATTAAAGAATTTTGTTTTAAATACAACTTCTCCCAGGTGGTTCTTGGCTTATGTGTTGCACAGGGCTGGCTGGTTCATCTGGGTGCATCATCAGTAGATGGGTGGTTGTACATCTTGGCAGGCGGTGTGTGCAAGTAGAGCAGCAGGATTTGTGTGTCCTGCATGGATGGGGAAGCTGCCTGCCTGCAGCCAAGAGCCTCCATGGCAGTAGAGTTCCCAGTATTTCTGCCTTGTGCTGGGGCCCTGTGAGCACAGGGCCTTGCTTGGAGGTGTAGTGTTGGCTGTAAATACTGCAGGACCATCTTCCCTTCAAAGGCCTTCCCCAGCACACAACAGTTAGCAGGGACTGCAGGTAGGTGATGTGGGCAGGAGTCAGGTGAATGTGCAGGCAGCCCAGAGCATGATTTGCACACCCTTTGCTTCAGGCTTTTCCTGTTCCTTTTAGTGAGAGAGGGGATAATCACTGCAGGGCAGAACCTTTCCAGGCAGGAATTGTGGACAACCAGGCACTAATCCAGCAAGTCTCATCACACCCCAGCAGCCAGAGTCTGGTAATGACCACAACGTGTTTTCCCCACTTCTGGCTGCTCTCCCAGGTGCTCAGAGACCCCATTTTCTCCTGCTTATCTCTCTCCAAGCTGTGTCTCTGCAGGGACAACCTGGTGACTATTCAGGGGCCAAGCCTCAGGGCAGCAAGCCTCAGATCCAGTGGTGTAAGTGGCTGGGGCAAGCTGTGCCACCTCCCCTCAGTGGTGCTGCATACAGAGGCACATCCAGACTCCACAGACTAATGTTGCCAGAACTCTGGGGCTGGGTGAAATCCAGCTTTGTACATTGAGCTTGTGGCTGGTCTAGAACTAAGTAAAATACTTTGAAATTTCCCCGGGGATAAAAACATTCTGGTTCTGTCAAAGCCCTCGTCCCAAACAGAAAATTGAATTCTGAGCTTGACCATTCCCTTTCAAGACTGCCAATTTACTTGCAGCTTTATTAATTTCTCTCTTTCTCCCTGCTTCAACTCCCCCCCTTTTTTTTTTTTTGGATTTTTTATTATTATTGCTGTTGTTGTTGTTATTGTTGTTATTGTTCTTATTATTATTTATTCAGCCTGTTCAAAGGCTAAAATTGAAGGCCTATACTTGCACCACTTAAATCCCACTGACTAATCATTGATTTGGCTGTTCATGGTGCTGTATGGAGAGAGTTGCTGCCAGTTAGCAGACGAGCTGACTATCCAGCCTGAGTATTTGTTGCTAAGTTCATGGAGATGGATGAGACAATGGAGTCACTAATGAAGCTGTGGTGGGTGTCTCTTCTCTGGGTCACTTTTGAGGGCTCCTCTGATGCGTCCCCGTGGGGACTTGGACCATGGTTGTGCTGGCATGGGAGAGGATCACCAGAAGCAGGACAAGGACAAATGTCTGGATTCAAACTCAGTCACCCAAGAGGAGATAATGTGATGAGCTCAAGAAGAGGTCCCTTCCTGCATCCTCAGCAGGAACAGAGCTGGGAGAATGTCCTCATTCACCTTTTGTGTGCGAGTGGCACATAAAAGTCTGTATTTGCCAAGACAGAACTAATGTTCTGTGAAGCACTGTGTGCGATGGATAAAACGTCCCAACCTACAAGCAGAAACTTTGCGGATTTACTTTAGACCTCTTTTGTGATCACTACAGTTAATTTAGCATCCTGGCTCCTAAACTCCTTTCCAAGGTGAGTCACCCCCAAGGTGGATATCTCATCTTGCTCACATGCAACACCCAAGGCTCTCAGTGCATGACACTTTCCAGCTGCTACAGCAATACAAATAACCACTAAAAACATCCAACCTCATTAATCATCTTTGCTCAGACTGACTTTATAATTAGCGTGCAAGAGGCACACACCAACTTAATGAAATTAGTAGTAATTAGTGGCCCTGACACACACATAGGGCCAACGCAGGGACCAGCTGGAGCATGTGGTGTGCAGGTCCTGTGGACCTTGTGCCTGCAGCACAGCACCCAGCAGCACCTTGGGATACCAAGGGTGCTGACTGACCTCTCATCCTGGAGATCAGGCAGGTGAATGCTAATCAACAGCAGCTTGCATGATCCCACAGAAATGGAATTAAGGAAGTTACTCTGCTGATGTAAACTGATGTCAAACCCCTAATATTTATAGGCTGACCGAGTATCAGAGCTGCAGTGATTTATGGGCATGTCTAACCTTAGCACTGCTTTTTCCTCATAGCTGGTGTGTTGACTCAGTGCCGAACAGCAGAACAGAGTACATTTGTTAAAATATTGCAGTATTGTAGAAGCCTGGGGATAAATCCAACTTTTCAGGTAGGAGAAGTGATGAACAGAACAACCAGATCCCCGCTGCAGCCAGGCAAACCTGTCCAGGTACTTGTGAGTCATTGCTTCACAGGGTTTTATTGCTTAACAGGGTTTTGTTCATTTAGAGTCCTCTGAGGGTTGATTTGTCTGGGTTTTGGTTTTGTGGTGGGTTGTGGTTTTTTCGTTTGTTTGTTTGTTTGTTTGTTTGGTGGGGGGTGTTTTGGTTTGGTTTGGTTTGGTTTTGGGTTTTTTGCTTCAATTTGTTTGGGATTTTTCCTTTAATCATCTCATTTTTAACATCCCACCTTGGCTGAAATGCAAGCAAGATTAGGTGCTATTTACAAAATGAAAAACAACAATGAACCTGCAAGCCACAGCATGAAAACAGAGCTGCTACAGAAGGGATATTTTTATACAGGTTATCTGAAAAGCAAACAAACTCCAGCTGTTTTCTTGCTGCTGACAGTAATTAAAGCAGGAGGGCTGATTAACGCTGTGGACTTATTTCTGCTGAAAATCTCTCTGCCACATCCCCCTGGATTTGACAGTTCACTATCAATTTGCTTTGCAATCTAGGCACACATGCGCATCCCTCCAGAGTGGTTGTGGCTCTTCTGTAATGCCCAGGACATTTGATCTTAAGTGGCTTTGTCCATATGCTCACATCATGTAGTGTTCGTGTTCTGGATGGAGTAAAAAGCCTTTTTCCCATGCCATGAGCTGTGTTACATCCCAGCAGATCTCTCTCCAGTGAGCATCACAGGGCACATCAGCAGCCCCTTGTAAGGTTTGTACAACCATGAGAGCAACAACCCCAGGTCAAACTCATGATGATCAGGCTTTAGGGGAAATCAGTGTTTAAACATATTCAGGGCAGAACCCTAAATCAAAATAAAAACCTGGGGTTTCTTGCCTTAATTAGATTCAACTTTGCTAAACACAGTGCTGGAGGCAATTACCTCCAGCAAGGGCGGTGATTTATATCTGGAGTAGAAACATTCTCATGTGGGAAGACTGGAGGTAAAGAACATCTCTTTACAACCTCCAATTTCTAATGAAACCTTGGTGTTAATCCTCCTGAATCCATGCCCAACTTGGCTGTCTCTGCTTAGAGAGCCATAGTTTAGTTACATATATATATTGACTGATTATATCAGAGAGGGCAGCTTCAAGCTTCAAGCTCCTAAAACTTGAAGTTGGAAGTCAGCAAATTAGAGAGGGCAGGAGGAGTCTCATTTTATTCATTAAGGTCTGACAGTAGTTTTAAGTCTCGTACATAGGTTCTGGAAAGGAACATATATCTCTGTGAGCTATGAAGGTATGGTTCATGCCAGTGTGATAAAACTCTACTGCTTTTGCATTAAAGGATATTCTTTTTTTTCCTTGGCTGGGCTAATGAGAAGTGACTGATGTGATTCCTGCAATCACTTGCACTCACCCAGGTATGAGGCTGTGGGACCTCTCCTGCCAGAGACCTCAGGCTGACATCATTAATCTGTGGGTGTGACTGGAGCAATGCTTCTTCAATTAAGGTGCCCAGAAGGGACAAGCCCTGTGTCCCTGGCTGAAGTATCTCACTGGCTAACTCACCCCCTTGATCAAAACTGGCACCCAGCGACGCTGTGGCAGTGGGAGCTGTACCAAAAGCACAGAGGTGTTTGTGTCTGGGACTTACTTCATTTTGTTTTCCCTTGGGGGATGAGATGGGCCAGTGAGGGCTGGCACGTGGCTCTATCACTACAGCTGCCATGCCCTAGCACAGCTCAGCCTCTGTGAACCCTCTGGTGACAGGGATCCTTCCACCTCCCCTGCCTCCCACTCCAAAGCTAGACTTGGATAGTAGTCCCCAGTAGCTCAATTAAATACAAGCCTTGACCCTCCTTTGAGTTTTTTAACTTGTAAGAAGCTGAATATGAAGGGGAAATTCATCTTCCTTTTTTCTCGAAATTATTGATGTCACTAAACTAGATTTTTTAAAAATTTTTTCCAGTCTTCAGAGTTGAAAGAGAAACTTTTGAAACACTTTTTCCTCTCTTTTTGGCTTTAATGCCTTCTTTTTGGCAAAGACATCTAACAATGAAAAGACATTTCATTGGCTGTGTGTATCATCAGCCATTAAAACACAATATGCAAAGATGAAGTAATTTGGATGCTTTGAGATGGATTTATATCCTTGGGCAGTAAGATTTCCCAGCCTCATACATGGTGATTGCTCTTTCTGTGCTATATGACTATTGCTGGGCCTGTTTTTCCTATCTTTTTCCCTTTTAAAGCACAGAGCTGTGCATGTGAGACAGTGCTGCCCCCCAGGGAAACCTTTGAGCAAGATCTGGGGCTCTCAAAGGATGCGTCAGGCATCCCAAACCCCTCCCACCAGCCCCGTGCAGCAGAAATTATCTCCTTCCACAGCCCAAACTACCTGAGGTCCATTATAAGCACTGTGGCAAGTCCTGGGCATTTATGTTGCAAACACTTGCCCAGGTGAAACAAGAGGCTCCACTGAGAATTAAAGGTAAAGCTAGTGATTTTGTCTTTGCTTTTCCTCATCAAATGCTTTACACTATTGTTTGCTAATTAACACAAATGGAAAGTCAGTAAAATGACCTGAGTTCCTGAAACAGGAGGACTTCAGATTCTAAGGTGGACTGCTGGCTGCAGTCTCCTATTGCTAGCCTGTATATTAATTATTTTCTTGCTGATTCAGAGGGCAGGTAGCCAAGCTGTGAATCAGCCCTACCTCTTCTTGCAACACCTATCATTTCCCTAGATCTCCTCTCCAAATCCCAGCCAGGTCTGGCAGTGCTTTGTTAATGAGATCGGTAATTGCAGCATGAGCCATACAGTTGCAGAGTCAGGAGAGAACTGGAGTAATTCTGCTTTCTTCCACATTGCAAGGAAAATGCTAACTGTGAGCTGGATATAATTTTCTCCACAAGATGGATTGATATTTACTTTTTTGCAGGATCAGAGAGTTCCTAATTTCTTTGTCATTGCATCCGACAGACTGTGCAACACGGACTCCTTTAAAAAAAACCACCAAGAATCCAAAACACAAAACAAGCCCAAATTCCCAGCTCCTTGACCACTGTCCAGCAGCCAAGACATGCCTCCTTGTGTGAGTGAAAGTGGATATGACACAGATTTAATGAGGCAACTGCTTCTTGGCAGCACCTCAGCTCTCCTCAGAAATGATACCGTTATTCGTTTACTTGACTAATGCACTTGTGTTGTGCAAAAAAATGGGAGAAAGCTATTTGGAGGGCCAAGTAAATAAGGTTTGAAAAAAAACCCCCATAGCTAAATCAGTAGGGTTTGCTGAAATTTATGTAGGCCTTGGACATATCACAGTTTTGGGGGTTGTAGAGAAGCATTTCTGGGAACCCTCTGAAAACTTAGGGGGTCTTGTCACCATGCTTGAGGCTGCACTGGTGATATGGAGCATCTAAAATTAGAGTCATGGAATGGTTTGGGTGTAAGGGGCCTTCAAGATCATCCAGTTCCAACCCTGCTGCCGTGGGCAGGGACACCTCCCACTGGACCAGGTTGCTCAGAGCCCCCTCCAGCCTGGCCTTGAACACTACCAGAAATGGGGCAGCCACAGCTTCTCTGGGCAAATATTATTGTCATATTTTCTTCAAAACTGAAACGTTCCCATTCTCTAAAACTTTGTGAAAGAGGGAAATCAAGGTACATAAGATGCCATTGGTTTAATTAGCATCCAGTTTATTGGTGTGTGAGGGGACCGTCTGCTGGTAAGTGCCAGTCTCATCAGCTGTGCTGGATAATTACTGCTTTTCTCAAAGCATTTTTAAAAAGCATATCTGGAGCTTTTAAAATTATGCTTGAGTTCGTTTCTCAGACTGGCAGCAATGAAAAACTACTGGTGTCAAAGATCTCTCAAAAAAGTACATTTGGGAACATCTCCTTCTTTTACATAGCCTTTTTGGCTACAGTACAGTATTTTTCCCCTAAAACATAAAGCTTGGAGGGAAGGAAGAGGCAGAAGTCAATCACCAGATGCTGCAAGAAGTGAGGATGATTTCTGAGCAAACCAAGTTGAGTACCCAAGTCAAGGCTCTTGTGAACTCCCAAGCACAGCATCTCAGTCACAGTTCAGGGCCTAGATGAGGATGTTAAGAAGTGCCTTTCTCCTGGGGTTTTCACAAAGAATTACATCACTATTGTTTTCCCCCACAGCCTACGTTTCCAGCCTGTCTGTACTGCAGCAAATAAATCTTGACTGCACTGATGGTTTTATGCTTGCCTTGTGTTTGAAGCTCAGCCTGGATGAAGCTGAGGTGTGGAGGTGACCTCTCCAATTAATACCCAAGCAATTTCCCCTGAGCTCTGTAATCAGAGACACCTGGGAGCAGATTTTGGAGTTGGTTTCCTCACCAACTGCAGGAGTCAGCACAAGTGCTGGAGTTGGCTGCACACTGATGTTAGGTCAAGGTTAGGCTGATAAACAACACATAGAAGGAAATACCCTAGAAGCCTCCAGGACATGTCTTAGAGATGTTCTTTGCTGAAGAAGAGAAGGTTGTAGAATGAAAATATCTACCTTGGAAGTGGTGGGGAAATTCACAGGTGTCACGGGGTGATAGTGATGAAAACATGAGGGCATGGTTCCTGGTGCAGGGGGAAAAAGGGACTGTTGGAACACATGGCCACTGTGGCAAAGTATCCTCAGCCCCTCCAAAACATCCATTCCCTTAAAGTGCAATGAATGTGAGTGGCCAATCCATGAGTCCTGGAGTATGTTGGAGGTAGCTCAGTAAGAAGTATATTGCACAAAATTAGTATATTCCTGGGGAAATTTGTCCTTTCAGATCCACTGGCTACTCCTCTTACTGTCTTGTATTGCAGGGAATCATCTGAGTCACATTTGTCTTCTTCTGGAAGCTTTGCTCTACATTAGTGGTGGCATGGACTTGGTCAGGGTGTTCCCATGAGGTCCAACTTTTGCCTGCTCCCCCTCCCCAGGTATGGCCACTCCAAAAGCCAAGGAGGCCAGTCCAAAAGTAACATCTGAGGATCACTGCCTGGAAGGACAAAGTCTTCTGCCATAGGAACCATGCAGTGCTTTGATGTATCTACACCTTATAAATGGGCAATATTGCTAGGAAGCTAGGAAACAAGGGGAAACTCAAAACACAGCAGGGCTTTCCAAAATTTCCATAGGAAAAGCTAATTCGGCCTTTCTGTGAGTTCTTCAGGTGCAAGCCACTGCTTTTGCAGACAGAGCAAGTCTGGTAGGAGAGGGAAGCTTTTATCAAGCAAAACTAGGTCTGTTATACCAGTGTAAATCCAAAGTGATTCAAGTGATCCCAGAGATGATTTAGACTTGTCAAGCCAAGATTTTATATCACATCATGCTACTTATCTGCAAGAAGAGTTTTGTGGAAGAGCCTTGATATGCAGCTCTGCCTTGCTCGGCTCAGGAGCTTCTGGCATCAGGAGTTTTCATGTCTCTCCTGGGAGCTGAAGGCATAGATGGTGGCAGAAGGGGAAAAAAAC